>CAHIKZ030005487.1:1450000-1622500 GCA_903632075.3 Acanthosepion pharaonis | reverse complement strand
ACTGAAAGAGAATGAGAAGTCTTTAGAAGGAACCAGAAACCCAATCCTAAACAGGAAACAAGGGATAAACCTCTGTTCAAAAGACAGGAAAGAATCATATTTTGGCGACAGGTCAATATTGGTCAGTTATATTTGAATCTGTAAACATTTACTTGGATTGTGGTTTGGGGCGAGGTAATATTGTTTGTCTATATTTGAGGCTGTAAACATTCAGTGATTGTTTATATTTAAATCTGTATGTATTGAATCATTGATAGGTAAATGATGGTCATTGCCCTTTGACATTGTAACCTTAGAAAGCCTCCATAGTAGAGTTGAAGCTGAAGCTGACCTTAACAGATAACAACAATGTATGAAAGCTGGTTTTTAATCTTTACAATTGATTTTAAAAAGGATTTCTTAAATTTAAAAAAGAAATTAAAATTTGATCGATAAACTTACCATATTTAATAATTCTGGACCTTTGACTGATATGAAATTTATACCAGATTCATTTGCGATCGCCTAAAATAAAAAAAAAAAAAATAAAAAAAAAAGAGAGATAAAAATGAAGCCATATGATTTAAAAATGATACAACTCGATGAAATATTTGAAATATTTCAAGTAAGATTTGAAATAAAGTTTGAAATAAAGTTCAAAATAAAAATTTAATTGATTATTTCTAAACTGATGGCCAGGTTGATTTTATGACATGTCAAATTTTTTTTATAGGGCACCCAGTGAGGATCAAACTCACTACTCAGCAGTAATGATCAACCAGGCTGACCTCCTTAACAAGGTAAATTTCTGTAACAGAATTAATTTTCTGAAAATTTTTTTTTTTTATTAAGCTTCATTTATTTTTAATTTTCTGTAATTGCAAGTCGAATGTGAGATTTTTTTCCAGGACAATTTATTTTTGCATTTCTAATAAATTTCTTTTCTTGAATTTTTTTAAAACATACTGTAATTCCCCCATGTATAATACGCATTTTTTTCTTAAAAAATAATAAGCAAAATTAGTTGTGCGTATTATGCACAGCTACAAAAAAATCTTTAAAAAATTGACGTTTCATCAGTCGATTTCAGTTGTGAAATAACTACTCACCTCAATTTCACTAAAATTGCCTTATAATCAAAATCAATAAATTTCATTGATTTTTTTCTTCCTTTATTCATTTTATTCTTTCCTAAATATTTATCAGACCAACTCTTATTTTGTCTACGTTTTAAGCACAACTTGAATTATATACATCTAACTTGAGCTATTAAGTAAACTTGAGTTACGTATAACTAACCTGAACTGCATACAGATCCAGAAGATTGCTCATTTTATCAAACAAAAACAAGTGAATGAGTCAGTGCAGTAGGCACAATATAGGTATTTCTGTTTCCTTTTAGAATCATGATGATTGGAAATTGATAAATATCTTCAATTACAGCTTGAATAAGAGTAGGAAATGCTGGCTGTAATGAAATTGGAGAGGTATAATTTATAGGGTTTGCTTACCAAACAAGGGGTGCGTATTATGCATGGAGGTGTATTATACATGGGGAATTACAGTAAGAATAATCTAATATTAATTATAGGTTACTAAAAATCCAGTATTAATTATAGGTTTCTGCCTATAACCCATTAATGTCCACCATCACAAAAAATGGAAATGTGAGCATTATTGGCTAAAAAAGACTGAAGCCATTAAAAATACATATTTTTTTTCTAAAAACATAAGTAAAATCAGGGGTGTATATTATGCACAGCTACAAAAAAATCTTTAAAAAATTGCCATAAAATAAAATAAGAATTATCATAAAACTAAATTAGAATAATATTACTCTATGTTTAAAACAATTTTTTTTAAATAAGATTAAGAAACACTGGCTGTAATAAAATTGGAGAGGTATAATTTATAGGGTTTGATTACCAAACAAGGGGTGCGTATTATACATGAGTAGAAGCATTTTCACCACACTTTCAGCGTATTATACACGAGTAGAAGCATTTTCCCACACTTTTCAATTTTAGTGGGTACTAGCAGAGCCTGGTGTTGCCCGGGGATATAACAGTAAGAGATAGATCAAGTATCAACCATCATAAAGACTGAAAAATAAAATTGACAAAGATTATTGTTTAAGGTTGACAGACGCGCATGTCTTAATTAGTTTTTTTTTTTTTTTTTGTTTTTTTTTTTTTTTAATTGGTCAAAAACCAAACAAAAACATTGTTTTCAATCAATTATGAGTCTATCGTTGAATAGAATTTTATTATAAACAATTGTTTTGTAAATGGAATTTTAAGCATTCTGAATGTAAAAATAAAGAAAAAGTGTGCAAGACAATAAGAAACACTACCTACCAAAAAAAAAAAAAAAAGTGAAGTTTTGTTGAAATTGGTTGAAAAATGTAGGAAATCCGATCCCATATATAAACGAACACACACACTGACAAACAACCTGGGTTTTATAATAAGTATAACTCGATATGAGTTGTCCTCCTTTCATTCTGGCAACAGAATCGTGTTTTATCTTGTTTTCAAATTGATTTCATGCAAAAACAATTGTGTTTTTCCAATTTTTGGCACTGTCAGAACCACCGCAAGGTAATTTTACGCAGTCCTGTGAAGTTTTGTTGAAATTGGTTGAAAAATGTAGGAAATCTGATCCAATATATAAACATACAGACACACACAATCTGCGTTTTATAATAAGTAAGATGTACTATGGATGAAGGCATATTATACATAGATAATTACAATAGCTTATTCCTAGGCCTCAATGCAGCGCCTTAATTTTGATAGGTTTTCTTTTTTTAAATGCATCAGTGAAGCAATTTCATTGAAAAGTACAATCTTTTTAAATGATTTTAGGGTTTTTTACTTGCATGACAGAGCAGCCAGGAAATTGCGGGTGTTGGGGGTTTTTCTTTTACTTAGCTGGTAGTGTAGCAAGGGGTTTTTCTTTTACTTAGCTGGTAGTGTAGCAAGGGGTTCTTTTTACTTAGCCACCAAAGAAACTGTTTTTTTTTTTTTTTTTTTACTTTAACCAGTAGTGGGGAGGAGGGGGAGTTCTTTTTATTTTTTTTAATTTTCTATGCCTCTTCAAACTTTTGCAGGTTATTTAATGCCAGAAATTATTCATTTACACAAGCTTGTTAGGTAGGTAATTTGCTGATTTCTTCTGTCCGTATTATCTTCAATATGTCCTGTGAGTGTCAAATTTTCCAAACCCTCTTTTCTCATTACATACACTAGAAATTTCTACTGTCGCTTTCTGATACTATGTATAAGTGTCCTTTTTGTTTCCATTTTCACTAAAGCTTTCTTGCTGCACACATGTTCGGTCCATGGTATTCTCAGTATCCTTCTGTAGAACCACATTTCTGTTACCTCAAGTCTCAGTCTCTTCTTCATCTGTACGGAGATTGTCTAGCATGTACTGCCATAGAAGTGGACCAATATTACATAGAAGTTCAGAATTCTTTTGTGAGTTTATTTATGGTTTTATTTTATTTTTTTCCTCAAGTGTCTTATTCAATTTCAATTCCTAAATTTTATACTTTTGTTTTTTTTTTTTCTGAAAATTTAAAAAAAAAAAAAAAAAAAAAATCCCAATGAGGTTGTATAGGTATGGCTAGGAATTTAACTCACCAACCTCCAGTACCAAGAAAGAAAAGAGGAGAAGAATAAGAATTAAAAAAACAAAAAAGGCCTTTTCAAAATGGAGATGTCTTGGCTGCTCAGATGTTTCAGCCTGCCCATCAAAAATATTTGTTTTCTGGTACTCTGATCTTAGAATATACTGTTAACTCACTTGCTGAGCAATGACATTTCAGAGATACCGGGTGAGGCAGAAATACCACCCACATTTTAAGTTGTCACCTGTGTGGTGCTAGTGAACTTTGGCAAGTGGCAATGGTGTCTTCATTGAATTAATGTCTTACCATCACCCCCCCCCCATAACATCATGGCTAGGACAGGTGCACACTGTGCATTTGTATTTGAAACGGTTTTTTAAGACTTGTGAATCTGTAATTGCAACAGAGAGCTTTTTGTGCTTCTTTCATGTTGCGTCAGAATGATACTGTTCTGGATAGAAAATTGATACAGCTATGGGGTTGAAAATCTCAGAGTCACATGTTCCATGCTTACGAGAAAAGCAAATGGAAAACCTCAAAACACTCAAATTTCCATGTAATGAAAAATTTTAGAAAATCATCTACAACAGTGTATAGCGAATAGAGGCCACCATTTTGAGAATGTCATTTATAAAACCCAAATGAATAAAAACTGTAGCTGTTTGTTTAAACAACAGAGAAATAATCTTTTGAATAGTATTTACTGTGGTCTTTTTGTTAACCTTTAAAATGTGGGAGTTATTTCTGTCTCACCCTGTGTATAAGTAAATGCAATAACTTGATTATTTTCATCATTTCAGTGCTTTTTATAAGTTCCAAAAATATCCCAGCAAATGACCCTCTCTTGTCAACAGCAATGCACATTGTTATTGCACAATTACAAATCTAGCTTAAATGCTGGCCAATCACAATATCCTATTAATCAAGTATCTGGAAAAGATACAATTGGTTATCATATGTCCTACACTCAGAATTATAAAACATTTGGACAGTTTCTACACACTCTGTCCAAAAAACAAAAACAAAAAACAGAAAAAACACTTGTTTGCACAAATAAAATTAAATAAAAAGCTTAATCATAGTACCTTGTCTGTCATTTTTAATGAAACATGCATAAATGAAGGTATGCTGCCTAAATACACAATTTTTATATATATATATATATATATATACACACACACATCTAAAAATAACATTTCTTCATTATTGGGTTGAAAAAAAGTTTCCACATCTTTTTAGTTATGTTTATCTATACAGGTTGCTGCATAACCTCCCACATTCTAAACTGCCACCTGTGCAGTGCTCAGGAACTTAGACAAGTGGTAATGGTGCCCTCATCTGACTAATGTCTAACCATTTTTTTTCCCCGATACCTTCAGTTATAAGGGCTTCGACTGACACACACTGTGCATTTATTGTTAGAATGTTTTTGAAGACAGTTGTATCTGTCATTGGAACAGAGAGCCTTTCGTGATCACTTCATGCTACATCAGAATGCTGCTGTTCCAGATAGAAAATCAATTCTGTTATAAGTTGAAATTTTCAAGATCACAGGTTCAGCGCCTAAAAGAAAGCCAGACTGAAGAGCTTAAAGTGTTCAAACTTTTGGGTGATGGCAATTTTTAGAAATCATCTACAACAGTATATGGTGACTATAGGCCACCATTTTGAGAATGTCATTTTTAAAACCTAATGAATAAAAACTGCAGTTTAAACAGTGAAATAATTATTTTTAATAGCATTTACCTGGGTTTTTTTAAACTTTATAATGTGGAAGGTATTTCTACTGCACCCAATGTATAAGTAAATGCAATAACTTGATTATTTTCATCATTTCAGAAAAGAAAATGTTGACCAGGATATTATTGAAGGATAATACCTTTAAGGCGAGCAGTCTTTTTAAGTAAAGTGCTCAATATTAAGAAATAAAGCATGGATACTGTATATGACAGAAATAACTTCCACATTTTAGTAAACTCTTAGGCAAGTGCCAATAGTGTCTTCATTTAGCTAATGTGTTTTTTTCAGATATCATCATGGCTTGGACTGGTGTACATTGTATGATTGTTGTTGAAATGTTTTTTTTTATTAAAACTGGTGAATCTGTTATTGCAACACAGAGAGCTTTTCATGCTTATTTCATGTTATGTTGGAATGATGCTGTTCCAGATAGAAAATTGTTACTGTTACAGGTTGACTATTTCAGGGCTACAGTTTTGGCACTTAAAAGAAAGTCACATGGAAGACCTCAAAGTGCACAAACTTCCAGGTGATGGAAAACCTTAGAAATCATCTACAACAGTGTATGGTGAATAGATGCCACTATTTTGAGAATGTCATTTTTAAAATGCAAATGAATAAAAACTATAGCTGTTTGTTTAAACAATAGTGAAATAAACTTTCTATTAGGTTGGTGCAAAAATAATGACGTAATAGTGTCGTTTTTTGACGTATTTTTTAACGTCAAAAACGACATTATTACGTCATTATTTTTGCACCAACCTAATAATAGCAGTTGGTCTTTTTGTTAACCTTCAAAATGTGGGAGGTATTTCTGTCGCACTATTTGCATTTCTTATTTCTTTACTTTTGTGATATTGTTTATTGTTTTATTTTTGATTTAGTGTTTTATTTGGTTTCAGTTTCTTTATTTTGTGAATTTTCTCTGCTTTAATACTTACCTTAGCCAATAGAGTCTTCCCACATCCAGGGGGTCCAGCAAGAAGGATTCCAGGTGCCCTTGTTAAACCAAGGGATTTAAAGTGTTCAGGAAATTTCACTGGAGCCTGCAAAAGAAGTATGATTACTTTTCAGAGTTTGAACTTAATAAAGAACACAAGATCTGCCAACTTGGTATTTGCAAAGGAAGAAGGTGAGCACAGAAAGATAATAAAATGAAATAAACGATCTAATAAATTATTAAAATATGGGAACCAACTATACTGAAATCCTTATTATTTTATAAAGTTTAATTAGATTGGTGATTAACTAATATTTTGCCAACCATTCCAATAAACAATATAATAGCATAAATAAACAATCTAATAAGTAGTGTTTATTATTTTTGTTGTCAATTCTCAAAAACAAAGAAATTTTGTGTATCTAATTTCATATGTTTAGGTTTTATTACAATTCTAATCACTTTTTAACCTTTATCACTCTTTATGTGACTTTATTTGCTGTACAAAAAGATTATCCTTCCATTGAAGGTGACTTGAATCCCTGAACAATATAGTGTGTTTGAATTTTATAGTTGTGTTGTCATATCCTGCTATGGCAACAGAAAACAACCGAGTGAAATTAACAGTAAGGTTACTGCAACGGAAAGGCCTTGAAAAAGAATGCAGTGGAAAGGGAAGTAATATTAATTATGCAGAGTGCTAAAGGTCAAAACAATAAGCATTACTGAGTGAAGGTAGTTAAAATAATAGTGGTGTCAAAGGAAAAGCTGTCCTTCTAACAATTTTTTTTTTGCTTGCACAAGGGTTAATGTTTGCCAAATTTTACTTGATGAGGTTCTATTCTTCATCAATTGGATCATCGTTTGATTGCCTGACATGACACGTCAAAATGAAAATGGCAGATTAAGACAACAATGTTAAATACGTCATCCACCAGAAAACTGGTGTTGGAAGTCACTCTTGTAGTGTCTAGTACCAACTGATAGTAAAGTGCGTATTGAATGCTGTAGGACCACTGATAAAAAAGAGAGACACTTGCGTATTTCTTAGAACACCATTTCTTGGTTTTAACTCCCCACCTTATCCTCAGGTCAGAGACATTCAAACAGCTTAAGACTATTATATCTACTACTATTACTACACAATAATAAGAGGAAAAGAAAACTAGCCAAAAATTAATAATGGCAATGATTCCTATTATAAGACATTCAGTCATTTATATTAATAATGTTAGGATCTTTGCATTTTTAGGATAACAACAAAAACAAAAAAAGAAACAAAAAAAGAAACAAAAAAAACAAACAAAAAACAAACAAAAAACAAACAAACACAAAAACAAAAAATAAACAAAAACAAAAAATAAACAAAAACAAACAAAAACAAACAAAAACAAAAACAAACAAAAACAAAAAAAAACAAAAAAAAACAAAAACAAACAAAAACAAAAACAAACAAAAACAAAAACAAACAAAAACAAAAACAAAAACAAACAAAAACAAAAAACACCTTTTCTATGTCATCAAATAAATATTCTGGAAATAAAGTAATCCAGTGTCAAGGACACACATTAATTTCATTCTTTATAGTTTAATAACTTTTGTTTTATTTACCAACATTTTTTCAAGGTAATAAAACCACTAAGACGCAAGTGTAAAAATATATAAGAAAAAGAAAACATTATCAAGGTGAGAGGACAATAAAACAACAGGAATTAAAGAGACATAAAATAATGATTGACAATGCATTTAAATTTTTGAAGATCAAAGTTGACTGGAAAGCAAGAACCTGAAAGAGTCTTATCTCACAAGTGAGAATTGCTAGAGAAGAAACTGTTAGCATAAAACTTAGGGAGACATCTAGCGGCCATTTTAACTGTAATATGCTGAGACATTACCACCAATTTAGTACTGCATTTAAATTTGTATAACCTAGGTACCATTGAGGAAAGTTCATCAGAACAATTTCCATGAAAATATTTATAGAAAAGGCAGAGGGAAGTCAGAAAGTGACTGAAGTCAAGATGCCAGGTCAAGACCAATAACATTGCATATTCTTTGGATTTTATCAAGAATCTCTAAATACACAGAAGCACTAGACCAGATGTGGCAGCAATATTTTAAGCAAGGATGAATTGTAGACTTATGAATGTGTAAGATAGATTCCGGAGAGAAAAATTGTCTAGCACAAGACAATGAACAAGCTTTCCTAGCAATTGATTCAATATAATCTTTCCTCTCCTTATCAGCAGAAAAAAAATCAGCAAGAAGGTGCAATAAGTCACTCTTCTGGAGGTTAGCAGCAGCCATACTGATGAAAGGCAAAAAAAAAAAAAAAAAAAGAAGAAAAAGAAAAAGTTCTCTCAGAAAAGTAGACGTCTTTTATATGATAAGTTGTAATAAATTCTAAAAATTTTAGATATGTATAAATTTCTGATAAAAAACAGAAATGACAGTAAATGTGAGTTCAATCCCTGGGTTGGGTAGTGTGTACTTGGACTTTGTGGAAACAAGGAGAGCAATAACTAAGTATTACTAGAAATAAGAACTAAACGTGATATCCCTAGATATGGGCAGTGGCACAAGGACAGTCTACCCTTGAAGATTTAATAAACATGATGGCAAAGATGAGGATATTAGTCTGAATGTAAATAATGATAACTCCTCATCCCAGAGATTCAGACAGAAGGCAGTCAGGTGATAACAACAACAAAGATGAGGATATTAGTCTGAATGTAAATAATGATAACTTCTCATCCCAGGAATTGAGATGGTGACAGTCTGAAAGTTTAAATATTCAAGATGGTAGTGAATGTGTTAATAAATTTAATTTTATTAACCAAAATAAAGTATAGTCTTACATAGCAATTTCTAACGGTAACTAACAAAAACATTGATGACTTTATATAAGGATTCAAATGTCTAAGGTCATGGTGAATGCATTAAGAAATTTTATTTACCAAAACAAAGCATAAATAATCTTATATAACAATTTTTAATTGTATCTTGTATACTGCAAAATACATGAATTAAGAGTTGACTATTTACTGACTTACCAAAATGGCTATTTTTAATTCTTCACGGATATCATGGAGAGCTCCAATATCATCCCAAGTGACATCTGGGATGGTAGCAAACCCTTCCCTCTTGGCTGAAGGTTGAACCAATTTAAGTGCCTCCTGAAAAAGCATTTAAAAAATATTAAAAAGCCAACACAACAAAGGATATTCATGAAGGTTTAAACATAATAAATAAGAGTTTGGCTTTAAAATGTAATCAGGTCAAGGAAAGCCATTTAATGAATGGAAATTTCATGGTGATATCAATGAAAACTGAAGCAAGTTATTTCAAGATCATGTCCAACGACTTCACTGAAGGTCCACAGCATAAAACCAAGAGTCGATATCCACCCAAAACTAATTGATTGATTAATTTAACAACACACCAACCCTTGCAGGGTTATGTAATATCGAAATCTGTTTTTATTATATTCGAATATATAGGTAAAAATTGATGAGATTTATACTCAAATCAAAAAGTAAATATTTTTCTTTTATGTGTTGTGTCCCTTCAGGATGTAGATCATGGCTCTCTACAATTTCCTGTTCTCTTGTCATTCTTTGCTTCAAATTACTACATATTCTTGTGTCTATTACAACCTGAATATAATATGACCATGTGACTTTGAAATTAAAAACCAGTAATAAATTAATGTCCTTGAGCATATGAAACTAAAAGCAGGAAACAAATTAGGTCCTTGAGTATAATATAACCCCCTTAGTACAGCCAGTATTATATAATTTTTTTTTTTTTTTAAAAGTTGGACTCTCAATGTCATACATATATTTCATTAAAATATTTAATTTTTCACAATATTAAAGAATAGAAATGAAATAGATGTTTAGCCATTGCATGTTTCTTCTAAGTTCAGTTTTAAAACTTCTTTTTGAATTTTTTGGGAAGGTGTTAACTAGACATACCTGTTAATACATTTTAAGGTGTTAATTAATCTATTATACTTTTCTGTTTGATATGACTATTATATTTCTATATATTAATAAACTACAAAAATAAAAAAATATCTTTCATTAAGAAAGTTTGGTTGGTTGATTTATTTTCTATGGTTTATCAACCCTTTGCAGGTTATTTAAAGCCATTGTAATTTTTTTTTTGAGATAGACATGGATTCATATTTAATCAAAATTTGATAAACAAGAAATTATGTGGATATAAAATTGTGATCAATTCTGTATTACAATCAATATATAAACTGATCACTCACTTTGTGGCCACAATAGTTTCTATACATTTATATTGCAGACTGTAAATAAATCTATAAGACATGCTTGTGTAACTAATCCATGTTTGATTCATTCATTTTCTATGGTTTATCAACCCTTTGCAGGTTATTTAAAGCCAGAAAATATTTTTTCAAACTGTTAGAATTTTTTTTTTTTTGAGATAATGATTTAGTAATACGAGTCTTGCTAATTAACCCATGGGGAGGGGGGAGAAGTGGAGCAATGTATTCATACCAAGGGGATAATTGAATATAACAACCCCACTGAGAATTGAAACTTGATTCTTCAGTTAACAATTCCAAGCCATTATCCATTACACCATCTGCACATCCAAGCTTAGAGCACCTGGTATTCCTAAGTGGCCACTCCTCTAAGTACTGACCAGGCTCAATGTGCATTAAATTCAGTGACTGTATCAGTCAGTAAGAATGAAGAAACAAACAAATATTGTTGACATATCAAATACCTTTAGTAAATAATTGTTATCAACATCTGCCTACTTTGTTTTTTATTATCTCTTGTGCTAACTGAGTGTTTCAAATAAGAATATGTACCTGTACTAATTCATGATACCTAAAGTTTCAAATGAATTTTTAAAAATGAAAAGCTTTCTTGAAGTTTTCATTTTATCTTTAATTGAAAGCTAAAAGTTTAAATTTACTATTAGTGTCCATTTTTAGTTGTCTTTCATCACAATGTAATTCTCTTAAAAAAAAAATCTTCCAAAAATAAAATATACTTTTCTGAAACATTGGGGATTATTAGCTTATTTAAAGTGTAATTAATCTGATTTGAACAAATATTATTTAAGTTTAAAATAACACAGAAATGCATTTTTAAAACCAAATAATAGCTGTGCTTTGACCAACAGTAGCCATGTTTATCAGTCTGACAAGGTGATGACAGATTTAGTGTTGTTCTACGAAGACTATATCACTAAAACATAAGAAAATGACAAGTGCTTTTTTTTTTTTTAAAAAACAAAAAAAACAATCATTTTTAAGTACTCGTTAATCTTAAAAATTTTGGAAAATATTCTCCGTAATCTAATTTTAGGAATTTTAACTTTAAATATACTATAGTCATCACTCTTATTTTCTGATAATGTTGTGTATGGTCGCCCATACTTTCAAAAATGGGCACGTTTATATACATAAAAAAAATTTAAAATTCCTTTAAAAATCTTGGTGTTTGATGACTGGTATTAAGCTTTACCATTTATGATTAGTAAATTTAGTTTTCACTTAATAATATCATCTAAATGGATTAAATTAATACAGAATTTTATAATTTAAAATTTGCTAAATTTTTCTAATTAAAATTTTAAAAAATGAAAACAATTCCTGTAAAAATTCATTCATCAAAAGAAAAAAAAAAATTTTCTTGCGACAATAGTGTTCATAATATATCTTATTTATAAAAACAATTAAAAGCGTTCGTAATTGAAAAAAATGTCAGTTTTAATGTATTTTTTATTTAATGATTCAGAGCAGATTTTCAGTAATTGGTGTTCCTGCTCGACAAAAAACAAAATGATTACTAAAATTTTCCAAAGAGTCTTTGCTTTTAACTAATATAAATATCAAGAGGATGAATGGGTTATTTAAAGCCAACAACATTTTTATTGCTGAAAATGTCTTGCTGGTATTAAAACATATTTTTACACTTTCATAGTGTTTTGACCCCTATCTGGGGGTTGACTATCTGCCTATAGTTGGGACCCTAACAGGTGGACCTGGGAACACCAGCAATTAAGAGGTGGTTCCACGCTCCTCAAAACCTCCTGATCAGAGGCCTTGCTGCTGGACGTAGTTTATCGTCTTACCCAAAACATGGATGTAATTTATCATCATACCTAGGACGGAGACTTTTACTGCTCCAGAAAGTACCAGACTCCTCCTGGCATGCTCTGTCTTTACAAGAGTCGGATCAGGCCAAAAATACTACCAAATCAAGACGTTTTCTTTTTATGAGCCATGTCCTTTCAGGACGTAGTTGATCATGACTATCCACTTCCCCCTATGCCTTGCAGCTCTCAATAAGTTTCATCCCTCTATTACCTCCCCCAGACCATGTTCTATCATAAGCACTCCAGATATGTCATGCATTGCTTTCCGTTGTCTCTCTTTCCCTCTATTTGACATGTGAGTATCAGATTCTCCAGACCCTCCTTTCTCATTACGTGTCCCAGAAACTTCAGCTGCCTTTTCCTGATGTTAAGGCTTTCTTGTTTGCATCCTCTCCAAGACCTCATTGTTGCTCACACGCCCAGTTCATGATATCCTCAGCATCCTTCTGTAGAACCACATCTCAGTCACCTCAAGTCTCTTCTTCATCTTTGAGGAGACCCTCCAACATTCGCTGTTGTAAAGGAGGACAGATGTTACGTAACAGCTCAGTACTTCTTTCTTTGTTACCAAAGAAATCCTCCTGTCTTGCAATATCAAGACAGGAGCTGCCAAATCCTCTTCCTACACAGCCTCATGGGTGATGAATTAGTTATTTTTGTGGCAGAAACTCAGGTGAGCTACATTTATTAGTCCCACAAGTTTAAACCTTTAAAATTTCTGACTCGCCATACCAAGTATACACGGTCAAATCATCCTCATTTCTTTCATGTTCTACTGGTAAGGAAAAAGTTCCGTGTGGATAGAGTTTTCATTCCCAAGTATTGCTGCTTTGTGGAACAGACACAGAGAAAATAATTCTCCACTCACTACAATCTTAACCTCTTCAAGTCCAAGATCAGCTATTTTCTATATTAAATATCCTCACTTCTTACGTCCCGATCCTCTTCACCCTATAAAACAATATTCAGTTTTCTACCTTGAGTGGATCTTGGATCTGGTACCAAGTGAACAAAAAAAAAAAAAAAAAAAAAAACTCATCCAGGCAAAAGATTATGTCCCACGGTACCAGTAGCTGAAAATACATCCAACAAAACTTTAATATGAGAAGCGCCTGCCTCGAGATCCATTTACTCGTTACCAATCTATTGGAAACAATTTCAGTAATTCTTTATTTTCCCAAAAGCAATGAAAAGTCAAAGAGCACAAAGATACCAAAAAATCCTCCATTGTAATGAACAGATTTTGCAGCTGTGTTTCTGTAAGGGGGGGTTGCTCCCTCAACCAACTGAGCACTACAAAAAAGACAATTAAAATGGTTCTGTTAAAATACAAGAAGCAAAGCAAACATTTATTACTCATGAAAATAATGAAAATGAAAAAAAAAAAAAAAAAAAAAAAAAAAAAAAAAAAAAAAGCATTTTTTCAGTTATTCCATTCCTCTTCTTGTGCCATGTCTCAAGTTGTGGGCGATCATGGTTCTCCACAACTTCCTATCACTTGGAGTACTTAGTAAAAAATCACTCTCACTACCTCTTCTAAGTTCAGACAGCTCTCCAGACCTCACAGTACATGATACAGTCTTTGAAATATTTTCTTACAAGACCTGGAAATTAGTTTGAAATTATATATATATATATATATATATATATATATATATATATATATTTATTAATCCCAATGTTAGTTTTAGTGGATATCAATGTTTGAGAGTAGATGGCAAAAGCTCCTTGAATGCTGACAACAGACTAAATTCTCATTCCAATGGCTGCTCATCTGAAGCAAACCAGGCTTGGTGGTGGTTACATCCTAAATAAATTTTATATAGGTTTTTAAATTTAGCAATACCCTATAATTATTCTGCATCCTGCTCATAATATTATAATTAGCATGATAGGGTCACACATTTTATTCAATCCACAGGGCTAAACTACCCTGGTATTATTTAAAGATTTCTGAAAACAATATATTATTAGTTATGGCTTAAAATACATTAATTGAAAGGTTATTAACTTTAATGTTGACCTTCCTAAAAATAGGATTGTAGGCATTAACAGGTTATTATACATTCATTCATTGACTTTCATGAGATCTTCATGGATAGTAGAATGAGAGCAGTCTACCTCAGTGGATTGAATAAAGTGTTCAGTCTATAGAAGAAAATGAAACCAACCTACCCAGTCAGCCTAAATGTTCCTTATTGCCTGCCATTTTTGTCATGACAAAAATAATTGGTACTCCTCACTGATTATAAATGTAGCAAGTCGAGTAAACTACTTTTTACTAACTGCTCATTTTATCTTTTCTGCCGCAGATTAATAGTAAACTTCTCTTGGGCAGCTTTGAGTGGAGTGAAACATGGCCTCTTATTTTGGCCCCCTATTGAGTGGACTGAAACATGGCCTCCTATTGAGTGGACTGAAACATGGCCTCCTATTTGTCCTTTCACATTTACACAAGCTTGTTAGGTAGGGTTTTGGTTTCATTAGGTTTCTGGCATATGCCGACAAGATTTTTATTGCTGGTAATATAGTCAGGAACTTAACAGGTGTTACCACTCTGGTTCAGGTTGGAGCTGGGAACACCAGCAATTAAGAGGTGGTTCCGTGCTCCTCAAAACCACTTGATTTAAAGGCCTTGCTGTCAGACATAGTTTATCGTCTTACACAGGATGCTTGTTAGTCATGTTTTCTATCTCTTGTAGCTTGTGTATTAACATTCATAAGAAATTCTCCAAGCCCTGTTTCCTTGTTATGTGTCTTAGAAAGTTCAACTGTCATCTGAAAAAGTCTTAGGTAGAATTAATTAAATATTAGAAAAATTTATCATCATCTATGTTTTGTAGCTCTTCAGGGCTTGAGTGATTATGGCTCTCCACACCTTTCTATCTCTTGTAGCTTGTGTACTTTCACCATCCCTCCTAATCCCTGTTCTGCCATTGTTTACACAAGCTTGTTATATAGGTCACTCATTGTTTCTATTGCCTTCAATATGTTCTGTGTGTGTCAAATTCTCCAAGCCTCCTTTCCTCATTATGTACCCTTGTAATTTTAACTGTCTCTTTCTGATTCTAAGTGTCCTTGCACTTACTATTAGCTATATTCAAATTTCTAAGTAATGTGAGAGGATGCATGAAAGTTATTGGTGCAAAAAAAAAAAAAAAGATTCCGGCTCAAATTCATGCCTCGTCTGCCGCACAGGCATTCACTATAAACTGTAAAGAAAATATCTATAATCACAAAAGACCAACACAAATTATTAAACAAACAATAAGAACTCAAAATGCAGACACAAAAACAAATTTTTACTACATTACTTGAAAAATCGAAAATAAATAAAAACAAATGCCTTGTAAAACAATCAAGGAAAATTCCAACAAGCTGCAAAGAAAGAAACAGTAAGGCATTTGTTGGAGTGTTTGGAGAGAACAGGAACCAGTTTTTGAGGACAATTACAGGGATAACATCAAAATCTGCAAGAGCCGAGAGTGGAATTGTAACAGATTAAAAACAATATTACTACTAATACTACTAAAAAGCAAGTGAAATTAAGATGAAAGAAATCCTAGTCAAAAATGAATAATGGCTGACAATGCTTCATCTAATAAGAATAAAATAATTCAAGAGAAAAATAAAATTTATAGTCTGAAGGAACAAAATTTGAATTTCTTTAATAGGAATAGATGGGTTTGTCTATTGTCCGGTTAACATAGCTCCCTGCCTTTTGAACAGAAACAGAGATTTATCTCTTGTTGCCTGTTTAGGAATGGGTTTCTGGTTCCTTCTAAAGTCTTCTCATCCTCTTTCACTCCTAGTAGGCCCTTGCATCTTAGTGGAATTATGGCCTTGCTTAGGGAGCAATGATGATGAAAAAAAAGTCAGTTATTATTCATTGTAATAATTCAATAAAAATAAAAGTGCAAAATCTCACAAAACAAAACTTACTTGACATCAAATTCGAAGAGATGTGATTCTCCACAAATTCTTCTGATTGGTTGTTCATTGATTCATTACTGTTCACTTCCATCGGCACAGCAGCATCACCATCCTCATCTTGTTTCCTATCCGAGTTTTCTACCTGTCGCTGGCTTTCCAACTCGTTAAAAACCCTGCAAGATGAAGAAAAAAAAAAAAATAAAAATAAAATAAAAAGTGTGTTATTTTACAACCTTTGTCTTTTTTTTTTTAAATTTATATTATTCATGTGAGTAGTATATCAAAAGGAGAATTGACAAGGCTAGTTCAAATTTAAATCTTATCTGTTGCATTTTTTTTCCGACAGATATCCTCAGGGAAAGGGTATGAATCTTTTTTTCTTTTCTTTTTTTCATCATTTCACTCCAAGCAAGGCAACAAAGCCCATAAGGCACAGGCTGTTACTGCAAATGAAAGGAGCTGATTGATTTATTTAGTGGCATATAGACTCTTTACGGGTGACTTCAAGCCAAAAGTTAATTTTCTTGGGAGCTTTGAAGCAATAAAAAAATATTATTCTGCTTTCACAATTGAATATATGGTAGATGTATATACAGAAATTCTGAGTATCATGTTTTCATGAACTTAATTACTAGAGGTAATGATATGCGTGTTTTATGTTGTTTTGTTGATGTTATATTTTGGAACACAGTTTGATTTCTTTAAGAAATTTTCAGATGGCTTAATGTCATGAAAGAGTTCTTTCATGTTGGTTGATATATTGTTGGTAATTTTAGTAATTTTTTTAATTATATAAAAACGTATTTTTATACTTTCACAGTGTTAATTATTTGCCTGTAGCTGGGACCCTAACAGGTGCTACCACACCGGGTCAGGGTGGATGTGAGAACAGCAGCAATTAAGAGGTGGTTCTATGCTCCTCAAAACCGCCAATCTCCCGATCAGAGGCCTTGCTGCCAAATGTAGTTTATCATCATATCCAGAACTTGAAACAAACTGAGAAGACATTAGTGTGGAGAGAGATGATGACAATTGTGAATTTATCAGAGGGTGCATTTTGTTTAATAAATTTTCTCAAATGTGCAGGCATGTAGATTAAATATAATACTGTTTAAAATAAATGGAATGTCTACTTAAATACGGGTAAGCCATTAACATAGGATTTATGGTGATTGATGCATCTACAACGCAACAAAATGTAAATTTAATTGTCATTAATATTGCTCCATTTACCAGTGCAGTATTAACAGGGGGCATTAAATGAAGAAGTTGAGGAGAAAAGAAAAGGAGAAAAAAAAGAAAAGAAAAAAAGAAAAAAGGAGAAAAAAAGAAAAAAGAAAAAGAAAAAGAGAAAAAAAAGAAAAAGAGAAAAAAAGAAAAGAAAAGGAGAAAAAAAAGAAAAGAAAAGGAGAAAAAAAGAAAAGAAAAGGAGAAAAAAGAAAAGAAAAGGAGAAAAAAGAAAAGAAAAAGAAAAAGAAAAAAGGAGAAAAAAGAAAAGAAAAAAGGAGAGAAAAGAAAAGAAAAAAGGAGAGAAAAGAAAAGAAAAAAGGAGAGAAAAGAAAAGAAAAAAGGAGAAAAAAAAGAAAAAAGAAAAGAAAAAGAAAAGAAAAGAAAAGAAAAAGGAGAGAAAAGAAAAGAAAAAAGGAGAAAAAAAAGAAAAAAGAAAAGAAAAAGAAAAAAGAAAAGAAAAAGAAAAGAAAAAAGGAGAAAAAAAGAAAAGAAAAAAGGAGAAAAAAAGAAAAGAAAAAAGGAGAAAAAAAGAAAAGAAAAAAGGAGAAAAAAGAAAAGAAAAAAAGGAGAAAAAAAGAAAAGAAAAAAAGGAGAAAAAAAGGAGAAAAAAGAAAAGAAAAAAAAAGAAGAAAAAAAAAAGAAAAAAAGAAGGCAGGTATAGACTGCTTACTTACCTTGACACAGCCATCATGGCTGCTTCTCGAGCCAATGCTGCCAAATCAGCTCCCACAAACCCAGGGGATAGGTGGGCCAAATGTCCAAAGTCAAAATCTGGGGTCAGTTTTAAATTTCGACACAATACTTGTAAAATCCTAAGAAAGAAACAAATTTCATAAATATACTTCATTTTAAATAAATACATAAATGTACAAATCATTTATGAAACCTGTTCCCATTAATGATTGCATTGCATACATAGTGACATCGGGGTCAACAGAGTTTGTTAGCCTTGGTTGGCAATCTGTCAAAACAAGGGTTGACAGGACTTCTTAGTCACCTTGATGACAACCCTTCAAGTGACCAATGGCTTCATTTTTGAGATGAGGGGTGAATGAGCTGCAGCTCAGTAGCCAACTTCCAAATAACGGTAAAGAAAAAAAAAATAAGGGATCTGTGACCCTCCACCCCCCAATGATGAAAATCAGGGACAAAGATGTGTAGGTAGTGTCATGGATAGTGGTTTGGATGGATGTTGGATTTAACGGCATGTCAACTCCTATTTGGGTCAATTTATGCCGTTTTTTATTAATTTATGAATTTAAGTTGGTTATTTTGTATAAAATGATGAAAGGTTGTTGGGTTTCATAATTTTCTGTATTTTTGGGATTGCTTTTTGTGACCGTTTCTGATTGTGTATTTTACTGTTTATATTCATAGATGCATATATATGTCTATAAGCATATATATATATATATATTTTATTTATATTTTATTGAGGATTTTTATTTCCTTGAGAAAACTGTATATTTTTTCTGTGTCTGTATTTTTGAATATTTCTTTTAAATCTTTTCCATTGAGATATTTCTGTCTTATTCTAGTTATGATTTTGCATTCTGATAGAATATGTCTTATTGTGATTAGGCTTCCACATTTACATTTTGGTGGATTTGTCTTTTTTTAATATGTGAGAATGAGTTAAATATGTGTGTCCTATATGTGTTCTGGTTATGACAACTTGTTTTTTCCGAGTATTTCCAAGATCATTTCCCCATTTTCCTACTTTTTAGGTTTAATTTGAAATAATTTATTTCCGGTTTGGTTTTTCCATAGATTTTGCCATTTGTTTCTTATGTATTTATATATTTTAGATTTTAAGTCTGTATATGGAATTTGAAGATTTTCGTCAATTGTCATTTTTAAAGATGATTTAGCAGCATTATCTGCCTTATCTCCTCCTTGGATGCCAACATGGCTAGGAATCCAGCAGAAGATGATATTTTTGCTTTTTTCCATTGAATGTAGTTTATATAGAAGACTTTGTATTAATGGATTTTCCAGTCTTTTCCCTTTTAGGGAGGTTAATACCGATAATGAATCTGAGAAAATAATATAGTTTTCTCCTTTGTTTTTATATGAAATTTAGTGCTAGTTTTATTAAATAGGGCTTCTGCACTGAAAATTGATGCTTCATTTGGCAAGCGTTTTTTTGATAATTGTTTCTTTTTGTTATTGCTGCGCTGCCTGTTTTTTTTCTTCGTCTTTTGATCCATCTGTGTAAATACTTTCAGTTTTGATATTTTTCTTTTTATTTTTGAGAATTTTTCAATGTATGTTGTGGGTGTGTTTTTGATTTTGATAATTTGTTTAAACTTAATATTATGTTTGGATTTTGATTATCCATGGTGGTATGTTTGTTTGGTTGGTTTTTAAGTATTTGATTAGACAGTAAATTATTTTCTTGGATGATTCCTTCCATCCGGAGTCCCAATGTTTTGATTTTATTTGTGTTAAGATTAAATTTCTCTTTGTGATTTGGTGTAATTACACAATCGTGTGGGGGTTAGAAGGACAGGAAGAGAGTTTTAGATAGTATTGAGTAGCTAGTTTCTCCATTCTTAGTTGTAATGGGGGTTCGTTTGCCTCTACATGTAGACTCTCTATAGGTGAGGTGGGATAGGCCCTAGAGCTATCCAAGGCCTTCATGATGTATTGTGTTTATTGTTTTTAGATAAGATTTTCTAGTTGATTGGTAGACCATGCTGCCATAGTCCAGTTTGGAGCGGATCAACGTTCTATAAAGCTTAAGAAGGGTTTCTTTGCTAGCTCCCCCATTCTGTATGGGCTACTGTTCGCAGTAGTTGGAGAGCTTTAAAACATTTTGTTCTTAGGTAATTGATATGTGGTCTGAAGGTCAGTTTGCTGTCAAAGATCATTCCTAGAAATTTATATTGCTGAACTACTGGTATTTCTTCATTTCCTAGTTTTAGAGTTGGGTTATTGTGTAATTTTTTCATTTGGCAGAAGTGTACAGATTTTGTCTTCGTTTTTGATATTTTAAAACCGTTTTCAGTGTCCATTTGTTTATTTGATGTAAACATTGTTGAAGTTGTCTTTCTGCTGTGTTGAGGTTTCTTGATCTGTAATATATTGTAAAATCATCAACATAAAGGCTACAGTGTATTCCTGATTTGATGTTTTTATTATGTCATTTATTTTTATTTTGAAAAGTGTAGGGAGAGTACACTTCCCTGTGGTAATCCTCTTCTTGCTTTTGATAATCAGAACGTGTAGTATCTATTTGTACTTGGAAGAGTCTATCTGTTAAAAAATCCTTTTAATAAGTTTGGTAGTCGACCTCTTAATCCTAATTTATGCAGATCTTTCATTATACCATGTTTCCAGGTTTGATCAAATGCTTTTTCTATATCAAAAAATATGGCTATTAGATGTTGTTTGTTTAAATTGGCCTCTCTTATGGCTGTTTCTAGTCTTATTATGTGATCTATTGTACTTCTTCCTTTATTATATCCACATTGATATTCTGATATGTGTTTTCCTTCTTCTAGAAACCAACTCAATCTGGCGTTGACCATTCGCTCCATTGTCTTACATAGACAGCTTGTTAATGCTATTGGTCGGTAACTTTGTGGGTTGTTTCCCTCTTTTTCCTTCTTTGAGTATGGGAATAATTACAGATTCTCTCCATATTTTTTGGGAAATTTCCCAGTAGTCCAAATATTGTTAAAAATATTCAAAAGGTATTTCAGCGATTCTTGTGGTAGTTGTTTAATAAATTCATAGTGGATTTGGTCTGGGCCTACTGCTGTATTATGGGATTTTTTTATGGCTTCTATTAGTTCCGCTTCAGTGAATAGGTTGTTGTAGGCTTCTGTATTTTTTAGATGAAAAATTTAGTTGGTTATTTATATCTTTTTGTTTACACTTTTGTAGGTTTTGATTTTTTGCTCATTTTAGAGTTTTCTGCAAATGTCTCTGCTAGTAGGTTTGCTATCTCATTTTTGCTAGTTGCTTTAGTGTTGTCCTTTTTAAGATGTATTATTGGGTGTATTTGATCTTTTCCAGCTATTTTCCTCATCATTTCCCATATTGTCTTGGTTTTAGAATGTGTATTTAGGCTGTTTACATATTTTTTCCAACATTCCCTTTTGGCTTCTTTTACAGTTTTCCGTGCTACTGCTTTGAGTTTCTTCATTTCAATCAAATTTTGGGTTGTGGGTTCCTTCTTGAATTTTCGCAATGCTGCTTCCCGGTTTCTGACTGCTTTTTGGCAGTTTTTGTCAAACCAGGGTTTAGTTTTTTTTATAATTATTTTGCTTTTTTGGTATATTTTCTGAGGCAATGGTTATTAATGTTTTGGTAAAGTATTCTACCGAGTTGTCTGTGTCCTTTGACTGTATCAGTACTTGTTTACATTTGTTTTTGAAACCCTCCCCAGTTGGCTCTTTTCAGTTTCCATCTGACGGGGCCTATCTTTTCTTCCTTGGCAGGCTTTTGATTTTCTAGTATGATCGGGTAATGATCACTGCCACATGTGTCACTATGTGTTTTCCATGTATAATCCATACAAATTTCCGGATCGCTTATACTTAAGTCTATTGATGATTCTGTTCCATTGGAGGGATTAAGGTAGGTTGAGGATTTATGATTTAATAGACATAAGTTATGGGTGTTAATTATTTCTTCTAATATTTTACCTTTAGTATCTAGCTTTTTGCTATTCCATATAGGATTATGACTGTTAAAGTCTCCTAGTAAGATTCTGGGTTTGGGAAGTTGCTCCATCAAGTTGTTTATTTCTGTTGTGTTTATTGGTTCCTGTGGGGTATATAAATGGAAAGAATTGTGATGGTTTTATCTAGTGTCACTTGTGTTTGCTATTGCTTGTAATTTAGTTTTAATGTGTACTTTACTTTTGCGGTATGTCATTTCTGATCAATATTGACACTCCTCCATTAGCTCTATGTCCTGTATTGTGATTATAGTGGTATTGTTTATAATTTTAATTTTTAAGTTGGTATTTTCTTGTAAAAAAAGTTTCCTGTAAGCAGATGACGGCTGGATACAGTAGTGACATAAGTATGAGTAGGTCATTGTAATTTGATTTTATTCCACGACAGTTCCATTGCAGGATCTTATGTGCCATGATTATATTTTCATTTTTGGGAGTAAAGTTACCTACTAGGTTGGTATCATTTGTCCTCTCAATTTTTTTTCCATCTCTTGAGTTTTTAGAAGCTTTGTCTTCAACTGCTTGTGGTGTCCTTCGATCAGATTTTTTGATTTTGTTTTGAATTTTGTTTATTATCTTTCTCTTCTCATTTCTATATATTCCATAGGTTCAAATTTATTTTCATTTGATATACTGATTCTCGATTTTGAGTTAGATCTTGATCGAAAGTGCTTTCTTTGCTCTGTTGTCACTTTTTTTTTTTTTTTTTATTTTTCATTTTCTTAGTTTGGGTTTTGGAAAGAAGAGGGTTCGCTGGAGTTTTGTTCTGTGTTTTCTTTCCAAAGTTTTTTGCCTCCTTCTGGGTTTATTCCATTTGATCTGGGTTGTTGAGTTTTATTTTGATCCGATTTAAGTTCGGTTAAAAAAGGTTTTTAATTCTTCAAGGAAAGCTTTTAATTCCTTACATAGATTTGTTATTTCAATTGAACCTTTTATTTTATCTTCATTGTTTATTTTATTTGCTTTTTTGTGCCATGGAAGCATATGTGTTTTCTTTTATATTATTTATAACTTCCTTTCGTACTTCTATGTAAGATATATTTTTTTGTATTTTATTCTAATTATTTCTTTCTCCTGTTTATATATATTGCATTGTTTTGAGAGGGCAGAGTGGTTTCCCAAACAGTTTGAGCATAGGCTCTCATTTGGGCAGTTCTCTTCTTTTTGTGTTCTGGTTCCTTCTCACTACATTTCCCACATATTTTTTTTTATTTCTACAGGAATCTCTGTGATGCCCAAATTTGTGGCATTTATAGCATTGTAGAGGGTTTGGTACATATTGTTCTACTTTTATACTTTCATATCCAATTTTTATTGAAGTTGGAATTTGGGGGGGAGTTGAACGTTATAATGTAGGTATTAGTTTGTATCTCAGCTCCATTTTTTTTTAATTGTTATTCTTTTAACATTTGTAACTCCTTGAGTTTGGAGTTCTATTTTTATTTCCTCTAGAGTGCACAAAGAGAGCTCCTTACTTTTTTACTACTCCCTTTGAGTAATTTAGGGTTTGGTGTGGGGTAGGTTTTTATTTCTATCTCTTGTAGTTTTTTTTTTGTCTGATCAATGTGTCCGCATATATTTTTTTTTACTTCTATTAGTATTGTTCCATTTTGTAATTTTTTTAACCTTTTTGGTATTATGATATTTTTTATTGCTTTTTGTATTTTAAACGGAGAAAATTTCTGATAATGATTTTTTGGCTTATTGCTTGAGTACAATAAACCGTGGGAAGTTTTCACTTTCATTCTCTGTTTCTGAGTCGTTATCCACATGTGGTCTCTTGGAAGATTTCTTTTTTTCCATTGATTGTTTTTATTTTTGTTCATCATTCTCGCTCCCTACCCACCACGGAGTCCAGATTGGGACAGGTCAAGGGGGAAACCCATTCGCCTTGCCATGTCGGGGCTACGTGAATGATATACTCTTTTTGGGAGGAGTCTTTGAGCACGATGTTCCTTTGTTTCCGTTTTCCAAGTATTACACGGCTGTGAAGGTTTAGCAAGTGTGTCAGATACTTTTTTCCCCCAAATTGATTGACCCTCAGCCACCGCCTTCCATCACATATTTAGGGTTAAGTGTTAGTTTTGGTTGGGAAGAGGAGTGTCAGTTATAGGTTTGGGTTGGATTATATATGATGGGGCTTGACATGACCAGCCGATTGATCGGATCGGGCCCCTCCGACCCGCCTGCCTAGCCCAGGTAAGGGCCAAAGTGGTGTGTTACAAGATTGTGACCGCTTTACACCTGGGTTACAACCTGCTCAACCACCAGGATCCCGTCCCCAGACATTACGGGTCGCCACCCACGGCCAACAGGTGGCCCCATTGAGGGACTTTTACCCTCTGCAGGGGGGCAGTCGGCGTATTCTGATGCCCCACCGACCGGGCGTGATAGTGGTTTGGAATGTGAAACTGGAGAGCAGAGTTCGAATTACATTCATTTACATACAAATAAACTTGGGAAAGGCATGAACCCATTAGCTTTAGCCCCAGTTAGGGCTTAAGTAACTGAGCAGACTGGGTGCTCTAGCCTTGACTGACAACCAGTCTATGAGAATAGACAGATTTGTCTCCTAAGGCTTATCAACCCTTTTCAGGTTATTTAAAGCCAGAAAATATTTTTAGATTGTAAGAAATTTTTTTTTTTTTTGAATAATGGTTTAGTGATACAAGTTCTATTAATTAACCCGCAGCTGGGGGTAGTGGTGAGAAGAAGTGGACACATACCTTTCCCAAGAGTATTTGTGTGTAAGTAAATATAACAACCGTGACAGGAATTGGAACTTGACTCTCCGATTAACAATTCCGAGTCATTATCTATTACACCAGCTGCACATCCAAGCTTACGGCACTTGGTATTCTCAAGTGGTTACTCATCTAGGTACTGACCAGGCTTGACATTGCTTAACTATGGTGATCATATAGAAACTGAGGTTTCAACATGATGTGATAAGCCAGTCTGTGACAAAGACAACATTGGATCTGTTGTACCCACCAATATGACTATTGTTCAATTAGCTTGAAATATTAACATTTCTTGCTAATGTACTATTAGGTTACCTCCTCCTAATTTTTGAAACTGCTACTAGGTGACACTCTCAGGACTATAAATACTTGGCAATATCTTTTCTTGCCCTCTTCTTAGTTTCTGCTTATATGATAACATGTAAAGCTCTTGCTGAAGATTGTGTTCCCTTTGTGTGAAAGGCAGGATCAATACATACATATACACACACATTATTGTCTTTTCTCACTTGTAATCCTTTGTTGTTGATACATTATTATGTATCTGTGTGTGTATATATATATATATATATATATATATAATATTATGATAAATATACACATGCAATCATATATATATATATATATATATATATATATATATATATATATATATATATATATACACATTTGTATAAAAAATAATTCCAAGAGGATAGAATCTAGGTAGAACTCAATGTCCAGGACAGAGTAAGGATATAATAATGACTATGGAATATTAGTATAGACTCTTGTAGTTTCTTTACATTTCTTTATGTGGACTCATATCCTGAGTCTGCCATGTTGGTTGTTGGCATTTCAAGAGACACACGTGTTCATCTCACAACACATACAATGGCCTGCAACAAATCGGAAACTCTAACAATTGTCTATGATCCTCAACATTTAGCAATGTAAAAAAAAAACAACAAAAAAACAAAAAACAAAACAAAACAAAACATAGTAGTGTCCTGCTTAATTTCTTTTCTTCTAGGAATAAAATGCATGAACACAGTCATCATTACATTTGCATATTTGGTTTGGTCTATTTAATGGCACATCAATACCATATAGGTCATTTAATGAGAAAATCTGATTCACTTGCAAATGCTTGATTACAGTCATAACTATTCATACGGCCCAACAAACAATGGATTCCAAATAGTTTTGTCAACCCAATTTTAATTCCTAAAGCTTGGGTCAACCAATGGTATAGTTTGCAGGCACTTTCTAATCATGCCACACCCTGGGATTATCTCTCCAATCGATATTATCAAGAAGTTACTTCCTTAAATTGTCTATGGGTAAGATTCAAATCCAGGTCTCATGATTAGAAGGATAATGATCTAACCATTTAGCCATGCACCCATTCTTTGGATATTTAAATTTTTTCCATACAGTCATTTATATTTTTATAATTTACCATTGAAAATGCTATAGGAGACAATTTGGTCCTTATTTTGATAAATAAAATCATATTTACACTATTTACATTATTCGGACTATTGTCCTCATCTTTGTTGTCATATTTATTACAATGTTTCAGCCATTGTATACCCCGCTCTTCTTTAGGTGGTTGGAATGTTGAACTGAATCCTTTATTTTGCTCACTGGGGTAGACTGTTCTAGTGGCAGTGGAGAACTTGGAGCGGGTAATTAACTGATATCCATTAAACATGGCACGTGGAACTAGAACAGTCTACCCCACTGAGTGAAATAAAGGGTTCAATTCAACATTCCAACCATCTGAAGAAGGCCGGAGCATACAATGTTCGAAACATTGTGATAAATACAGCAACAAAGATAAGGACAATAGTCTGAATAATGTAAATAGTGTACATAATACCTCATCTCAGAAATATAGACAAAATCATATTTATTGAACTATAAACAAAAGAAGCCAATGCCTGTCTTTGACACTGGTTTTTCTTCATGTGATGCATTTGTCGTAAAACAGATGAACGCGTGTGTCAGAATCAGTAAGCAACTTTCTCGAAGCTGCACATGTGCAACATTTAGCGGGAAAGTGTTTAGGATCTCTGGGACCATGAGTGACTGGGGTTGTTTTTATGAATGAAAAATCAAAGTTTAATAAAAAGAATGAGGAGAAAAGGAAAGAAGAGGGGAAGGAAAAAGGAAAGAAGAGGGGAAGGAAAAAGGAAAGAAGAGGGGAAGGAAAAAGGAAAGAAGAGGGGAAGGAAAAAGGAAAGAAGAGGGGAAGGAAAAAGGAAAGAAGAGGGGAGGAAAATAAAAAGAAGAGGGGAGAAGATAAAAGGGGGAAGGGAGAAGATGAAAAAGGGGGGAAGGGAGAAGATGAAAAAGGGGGAAGGAGAAGATGAAAAAAGGGGGGAAGGAGAAGATGAAAAAGGGGGGAAAGGGAGAAGATGAAAAAGGGGGAAAAGGAGAAGATGAAAAAGGGAAAGGAGAAGATGAAAAAGGGGGGAAAGGAGAAGATGAAAAAAGGGGAAAGGAGAAGATGAAAAAGGGGGAAAGGGAGAAGATGAAAAAAGGGGAAAGGGAGAAGATGAAAAAGGGGGAAGGAGAAGATGAAAAAGGGGAAGGAGAAGATGAAAAGGGGGAAGGGAGAAGATGAAAAAGGGGGGGAGGGAGAAGATGAAAAGGGGGAAGGAGAAGATGAAAAGGGGGAAGGGAGAAGATGAAAAAAAGGGGGAAGGAAGATGAAAAAGGGGGGAAGGAGAAGATGAAAAAAAGGGGGGGAAGGGAGAAGAGAAAAAGGTGGGAAAAAAGAAGGAGAGTAAGCAAAGAAGAAAATGAGGAGGAAGACCTTTTGCGTGCTTTTTCATCTGGAATGCCCATACAGATTTCACGATCAAATCTCCCAGCTCGTCGAAGCGCCGGGTCCAAGGAATCTGGTCGATTTGTTGCACCAATGACCATCACATTCTCAGGAGATTTCTGTTCATCATTTAAATCTGCCAAAAGCAAAGATAAAATAATATTTTATACTTATATTTTATTTGGGTATTTATACTGGCTTAGTCAATCTTTAAAATGGCAAGAACTTTTGGAACGTAGAGTTATTATGGCTCTCCATACACTCCTTTCTTTATTATCTGATAATTGCTATTTGTTCTTGGGTAAGATAGTGTAGCAGTTTCCCACAATTTTCTTTCTATTAGACTGGTTGCCACCCAAGGCTAAAGAGTTCACTCAACCTTGATAATTAACTCATAGCTGGGGAAAAGGCCATCTGTGCAAAAGTGAAAGCAACTGGATTAGTTGGAATTTGAATCCAGCTCACGAATCATACCTAACACACTGATGACCATGATGCTGTTCATCCAGGATCCTCCTTAAACTTTATATTTATCTTCATCTGGATCTAATGTGCAATTATTGCATGTCCTGTCACACTGTGCAATTATTGCACATCCAATTAAAAAGTTGTTAACTAAACCCATTTTAATTGTTCTATTAAAGTCAATTCTAATTGTTCAATTAAAGACTTTTATTAATTATTATAGTGAAATCCTGAAAGTAAAATTAATGCGTATTTCTGCTCGTCCAGCCACAATGTGCAAAATTATTGCTTGCCCCAGCACAATGTGTACTTCTGATCATCCTGTCATAACTTGCATTTATACTTGTCTAAGAGTTGTTAACTAAACCCATTCTAATTGCCATATTAAAGTTAACCCTATTTACTCAATTAAAGACTTTAATTATAATACTGAAATCTTGAAAGATAAGTAAAATTAAGGTGAATAAAAAATGTGGATGTACCATTCTAAAAACTGATCTCATTATCAAAATAGAGATCATGAATTTTGGATATGACTGCCTCTGTTGCTTCCACAATGGTTCAAGTTAATCTATTCTTTGTTTACCTTCTATAATTTTGAGAACAGTTATCATCAAGATTTGTTTATACTCTTTAGATCATTCATTTGGGCCAATTCATTCTGTATCTAAATTTTGCAATCTTAAAAATAAAATCATTATCATTCCAGACTATTGAACTCATTCTTTGTATTGCTTTTGTTGCTACCATAATGTTTCAGTCAATCCATTTTATGTCTACCTTCTATAATTTTTAAGAAGAGTCATCTTTCCAAGTGCTGTGATTTACGGATATAGTGGAAATAAAGTGATATATCATATTTAATGTTATTAAGTAAGAAACTTATGCCTTAGAATTAATATATATTAATATAATTGAAAAAATATATTCAAAGACACCAATTAGACACTAATAAAAGCAAGGACTTAATAAAATATTCAGTAACTTTTGATGATGTGTTGACTAGGATAACAGAAAAATAGCAACAAAAAATTTGTTAAAAATTTACTGACCATCCATGCAAGCTAGGAGCTGAGCAACAATCCGACGTTCCATATCTTTTGAGGCATTTTCTCTTTTTGGAGTGATAACATCTACTTCATCCAGAAATATAACACAAGGAGCTTTTGACTGTCAAAAATTTAAAATGAAACTATAATGAGATCTGACATAATACCTATCTGCAGGTCAATGCATACAAATTTGCACTTAAATCATAAGATATAATGGCAAGTATCAAACATTAAATACTTTCAAACCCTCTATATCATGATTGACAGATGTTATTCAGTTTGGGATTTTGCATTTAAACCTTTAGCTCTCTGCATTATACTGTAGTACTACTTAAATTTTCACTATATATGATAGCCTCTCAAATGCAGTAGCCTAAAATTGCTATAGCAGGAGATGGCAACATGGTCACAAAATTCAAAAGTTACGTGCAGTGGCAAGAAAAGCATTTGGATTGGCAAATTCACGTACAGAGAGCTCATGCTTAACCATTGGCATGTCCTGGGGTAAGGAAATAACACGGATATGATTTTAGATATAGATGAATAATTTTTATTAATCTAATATATAAATAAAATCAAATATCAATCTACAATTTTAAGCCTATATCAGCTGAATTCCTCTTAGCTTATACAATAAATGATCAGTAGCTTTGGTGTAAAAATTTAGCATTCTCCAAATCAGCAGCAGCAGCTGTTACTGACCACAATGCATACTGCCTGACTTTAGTCCTTTCTCAAATTCAGTCTTTAGTTCATCTGGAGGTGTCATATCATTTTATTGTGGTGAGATATAGAAATTGAAGTTTGCACATCAGATTTATAGATTTTCTAAGGCTTACAAATTTCAAGTGTTAATTACAATAATAGGGAGATATTTTGCTTTAAATGTTATAATTAGTAGATACCTGTATTTGAAAAAAAACCAATAAAACTATAACATTATTTAATTAAAAAAAGCTCTTAATTGCTTTTATAAATAAGATATATTAAGGACATTACTGTCTTAGAAAAAAAAAATTTTCAATGAATAATAAATTTTTACAAGAATGGTTTTCATTTTTTAAAAATTTTAATTAGAAAAATTTATTAAGTTTTAAATCTTAAAATTCTGTATTAATTTTAGCCTTTTAAATAATATTATTATTAAGTGAAAACTATATTTACTAATCATAAATGGAAAAGCTTAATACAAATCATCAAACACCAATATTCTTAAAAGAATTTTGTCAAAACAGCTACTGTTGGGTTAAAAAATGCGTTTTTTGTAATGCTTTAAACTTAAAGTGAATATTTCTTTCAAATCAGATTAATTATATTTTAAATTAGCTAATATGCCTCAAATAAAATTTCAGAAAAGTATATTTTTATTTTTGGAAGAGATTTTTTAAATAAATATATATATATATATATATATATATATATATATATATATATATATATATATATATACATACATACACACACACACACAGACAAAAGTTCATTTTCTCCATCAAGACATTCATTTCTGTAGTTTAGTGCTACCAGCAAGCAGAAATATTTCTTCTCCTGATGATGGCCATTTTGGCTGAAATTAGTCGAGGAATCTAAATGAAATAATAATAAAAAAAACGAAAGAATATTAATCTAGAACCCAGTGTGTCTGAAGATTTTAATTTTTTTATTGTTCAAAATTATATATATATATATATATATATATATATATATATATACACACACACACACACAGAGCCTAAAATGGATGATCATCACATTTAAACTATGAGAGTAAATCAGAAAATAAAAAGCAAGGTATGGAAATTGTCTTTACTTATCAATTTACCTTTATATGTGTAAAGTCTGATAAATAAAGTAAAATCTATTATTTTTTTTGTGATGCTAATGAATACTCGTTGTCACTTTTGTAATGCTTGTTGTAGTAGAGACTTTGTAATCGCAGATACAACTATAGTAATGCCGTTGAGCAACTATAGTAATGCTGTTGGTGTCAAACGCCTTCAAATAACACTTTCACTAATAGTACTTGCTCAATCACCATATAGTGATCTGAATAAAGAAGTAGTATAATGAAGAGAGTAGAGAATAGCGATCCATATAGTAATAGAGGATAGTCTAGGAATAAAGATCAATTGGACATCATGCCACTTCCTACTTGTGCGTTTCCTTTATGGTCATGACATTTACTTAATTCAATAATGGGATTGCCTGTGTTTGCTTACTGGCGATCTATGTTCAAACTCAAGTGTCGGCAGAGACACTTTATTCCTATATAATGCTATTAAATAGTGAAAATTTTATTTCGATAACTAAAACCCTGTATTATATCAAGCAACATTCTAATACTAAATTCATCTTCAAACTAAAAAGAATGCTTTTCATTTCTGAAGGATGGAAAACTTACTCGTGCTTTTTCAAAAAGATTTCTCATTTTCTGCTCCGATTCCCCAGACACACCAGACACAAGTTCCGTCGCAGCCAACTTCATGAAGGGCAGCTGAAGTTCCTGTGAATAAAAAGAGAAATTCTTTGTGAACCAAAGCAAGAAATTCGGTCATATTCACTTGTTTGTATATTCAATGCTACTGTGAGCTAAACCAAATAGACTTCTCTTCTGAGAATATGTATGATTTATGCTGCTTGTTTGTAGTGGAGATTAGAGTGTAGTATCTGTTCAATCCCAGATGTAATCAGTAAAGCCTGTTGGCCAAGGAATCTACATAATTAAAATATGCAAGAAGGAACTGAGAAAAATAAAAAAACAGTGTGTGTGTGGGGGGGAGTGAAAGGCAGGATAGCATAAGAAATCTTTAAAATTACACTAATCTGTATTGGGTTTGCCAAAGGATATGAGATAGAGATAGAAAAAAAAAAAAAAGAATGTGGACAGTAAGAGTTAAATTCTCTTTCATGTTTGGTATATGCAGCAAGCAGCTAATTGTATGGAATTCTATGTATGTTTGTATGGAAATGCTACTAAAAAAAAAAAAAAAAAAAAAAAAAAAAAAGATTCATGTCAACATTTTAAGGCAAAAGAGAAAGCACCTGTTAAACATTTATTTATAAAAGAAAAAGAAAAAAAAAAAAAAGGCAAAATTCTTTCTTAAATGCTAAAATGAGAAAAATGTGTAGCAAAAAAATTTCCTGAATTATTCGTGTGGAAAATATAAACAATATACTAATTTAAGTATTATTGGCTGGTATAGATAAGCTACAACAACAAGTATTTAAAATTACACTGATCTTTATACTGGATTTACTGAGCTCTGGTAGTAAGTGATACGTGCAAAGAAAAAAAAAAGAAAAAAAAAAAACAAAACAAAAAAACAAAAAACAAAGCAAAAAAACAAAAACAAACACTCAGTAAAATGCAAGAAATTTTGAAGCAAGTTGAAAGAATTAAGATTACCCCAGCAATGGCATTGGCTAGTAATGTCTTTCCACAGCCTGGAGGTCCATGGAGTAAAATCCCTCGTGGAGGAGTCACACCTAGCTGGCGATGGATCTCAGGGTGTTTCATATGGACAAGAATTTTACAGATTTCCTTTATTAAAAAAAAAAAAAAAAAATGAATTGGTTGAAATTTAATTTCCATAATGATGACGGCTAAAGTAAAAATCAAGTGTTCAGCCGCTTCATGTAAATATGAGTTTTTTCTTGAAAATGTAGTTTTTGTTGAAATAAAATCCTTTATGCATGTGTGTGGAAGTTTGTGGGTGAGATATAAATGAATCTATCTGCAAATATTAAAAGAAACAAATGAGAAGAAACGTTTCCTTTTCATAACACCAAGAGATTTTCAAATTTACATTTGAATGCATAACTATTTTTTTCTCTCAACACTTTCTGTATGTATAAATAGAGCTTTTCTTAATGAATTTCCAACATTTGCCTTACATGTGTTTCAGCCCATTACATAATTTTATGAAAAAATGAGTGTTTTTAGTGACTATATTAGTTAAAAGCAGAATTCTTTGAAGAATTTAAATCACCAAATACTTTTTAAAAAAAAAAAAAAAAAACATGGTCTTGCTGAAAATCTGTTCTGAATCTGAATCTAAAAATAAAAAATAAAATAAAACTAAGACGTTATTTAATTAGAGGAGCTTTTATGGAAAATAAGAAAAATAATAATATAATAATTGATTCTGATCAATATAATTTGTTTGAAATACCAGAATATTTTGCTTATTGGAAATAGTAAATTTAAGCAAAAATAAAAACTTGTTTTTAAAAATTCATTTTAAACTTTACATATACCGAATTAGTGGAGGTATATATATATATATATGTGTGTGTGTGTGTGTGTGTGTGTGTGTGTAAACATACCTTAAAACTATATTTTTCTTTATATATATGTGTGTATGTATAAAAACACATCTATACTGAATGTTCTTTTGCCCTACAGTAACATATTTGGATTTGTGCTTAAGTCTATATTGAAAGACATAAAATTCTAATTCAAAAGAAATAAAAAGTTTTACCTTTAAACATTGTTCATTCCCTCCAATGTCAGCAAATGTTACAGTTGAGATTTGAAACCCCAATTCTTTAAAAACAAAAACAAATAGAAAGATGGATTGATTTGGTTGTTTAATGGCACATCAATGCCTGAGGGTTCATTTAATGTCGAAATTTCATTTTCTAGGGAGCTTTGAAGTAATAAAAATGTTATTTTGCTTTCCCAATTGAGTACATGGTAAATGATACTCAGTTTTTGTGCATAGACATCTTTGTGTGGACATAATTACTAGATGTATTAATATGTGTGTTTTATGTTGTTTTGTTGAAGTTATATTTTGAAATACAATTTGATTTAAAAAGTTGTCAGATATTATATGGATGAATGTCATGAAAGTGTTCTTTCATGTTGGTTGTTTGATTTTGTTTAGCGGCATATCAACACCTCTATGGGTTATTTAATGCCGAAATCTAAATATTTTGAGCACAATTATATGCCTTCAACAGGATAGGAGGACAATACCAAGTGTCAAGAAAGTCTTTTTCATTAGTTCCAATAAATGTGTTTTTATTCATTTCAGTTCTTTAATTTAAAGCGCCAATGGTTCATTTCATGAGTTTTGTAGTCATTATGGCCATTTTTCAACAAGTTAAAAAAAAAAAAAAAAAAAAAGAAATTTCACAAAATTAAATACATCTGTGATTATGGAGAAAATAGCTGTTTTGTTGAATCCTCATCTCAAAATAGTAAAGTTTTAGGCATGTGCCTGCAAGGGTTAAATTTTTTTATGGCAAGTTCAGTATGGTATACTTCTGACCAATTTTTACTCTATTGTCAAATTGTGCTTTGGACTGTTCTTATGTGGTGTAAATATAGTTATTTTTTTATTGAGGTACTAAAAAAAAAAAAAAAAAAAAAAATTAGTCTCTGTTGTTCTATGAACCATAGCAAGAAGTTGCAAGGCATTAACTGCTGAAATGAAACTTATATGAACTCTTAAAATTACTCTTTTGTGTCGAGTCTTAACTATTTTGTTTTTGAGAAAGCAAATTTTCCCAATGATCTAAGAATTATTGATTCCATTAGAATTATCTTTCCTTTACTCTAAGTCTACCTATTTTATAGCACATTTATAATGATTTTTTAACTCGTCTGAAAGTGACATTTTCCATTATACACTGTTGGAATTGACTTCTGATCCAATATCACACAAGACGGAAAACTGACAAATTTTGAATGGTTATAACTTTGTTGCTAATTGAGCTACCCAGATACATTCGGTACCATTTTTTTTTTGTTTTGTCAAGCTCTCTATGCCTGTATTAAAGGTTTTTAGATAATAGAAAATAAAATTTTAGTTTGGGATAGCTATAAGAAAGAAAAAGATTAGCAACAGAGCAATAAAGATGGTAGTCACAGAACCTATCTAAAGACCAAGTTGAAGCATTAGACAAAAGGTATCAGAGTACCCCTCAAGGAAAGCTTAAAAAAATAGGTCTGCAGTCTAAGAAATGTAACAGTAAGGGAACAGCTTAATTTTATTTAAATATTTTATTTGTATAGATTATTAAAACCACTAAGGGAAGTAACCATTCGTAAATTTACTATCTTAAGTTCATTTAACTCCCTTTCTATTATAGACCTATACACGAAAGTTATAGACACACAACAGTAATTATTATATAGTAGATTAATTACATATGGAAATTTTGTATTACAATAAAAGAATGAATAATTAGGAATTTAGGTATTGCCAACCTTTATTTTGTCCATTATTTTCATGCGGCTCCTGCCCTGAACGTTCAGACATTCTGGGTCTCTTGTTGGTTGGCACAGCTGAATCCTAAGGAATAAATAGCTTGTATACTGTATTTACCAAATAAAAGATTTATTTTTGAAAAAAATAAAATAAATTGTATTAAATTCAACCAGTAAGATATGTCTGATTAATATTTTTTTTAAAATTAAAATCTTCACAAGTAGAAATGCTGTATAATGTGTGGTAAGTGATTTCTCTTGGTGAGTGGTGCTCTTGATAGACTCAGCCACATTCATTATACACTTAATTTCCTTAGAAGTTTTGGTATTTTTTTTTTTTACTATTAAAATCTATTGCTAGTGTGGAATCTTCCACAACAAGCCAGTTAACCCCTACTAGGAAATGCACTATTCCTGTTGTAATTTTCACCATCACCATCTTACAAATATATAACAAGCATTCATTGGTTAATCTACTCAAAACTAGCTTGCTGATTGGTCAGTTCCGACCAATCAGATATCCTGCATGCGACAAATCTGCTTTCCTGCGTTCTCCATTTGAGCCACCCACATGGTACAACAAAATTATAAAAACAGAACACGTGTATACTCTCTCTCTCGTCTCATTTGCCAAGGTGTAATCTTCAAGAACTCCCGTCTTAACTAATGCAGTCAGACGTTAAAGACCATTACCAACATTCACGCAAGTACGAACTCTGAAATCTCTTCTGAACTTTTACCAACTTGTACAATACACAATTCCAATCATGCTAAAGAAATTTTATTCTTCTAAACTACAGTTTAATAATTACTTTCACTTTATGAACTTAGGTACAAATATTACCTAATCTAAGAGACACAACGCTGTCTAACCTTTTCACTCAGTATTCATGCCTGTATATCAAACCCTAATAAATTCAATTGTTACGTTTTGAAACAAAATGTTTATGAATCTTTATTCTCTATCTTGTATTAATTGTTGTGGATGGAAGATTATTGAACACACACAATTTTAAACCTGATAATTCAAACTTTCTATCCCTCCCCAAGGATATTTTTTTTTCTTTTTACCATTAAAATCTATTGCTAGGATTTTTTTTTTTTACCATTAAAATCTATTGTTAGGATTTTTTTTTTTTTTTTTTAACCATTAAAATCTATTGCTAGGATTTTTTTTTTTACCATTAAAATCTATTGCTAGGATTTTTTTTTTACCATTAAAATCTATTGCTAGGATTTTTTTTTTTACCATTAAAATCTATTGCTAGGATTTTTTTTTTTTACCATTAAAATCTATTGCTAGGATTTTTTTTTTTTACCATTAAAATCTATTGCTAGGATTTTTTTTTTTTACCATTAAAATCTATTGCTAGGATTTTTTTTTTTTTACCATTAAAATCTATTGCTAGGATTTTTTTTTTTTACCATTAAAATCTATTGCTAGGATTTTTTTTTTTTTACCATTAAAATCTATTGCTAGGATTTTTTTTTTTTACCATTAAAATCTATTGCTAGGATTTTTTTTTTTTACCATTAAAATCTATTGCTAGGATTTTTTAATATTAAAATTTATTACTACAATTTTTTTAATATTAAAATTTATTACTACAATTCTTAAAAAATTTTTATTATTAAACATCTATTGCTGAAACTTTTTGCTATAAACATGTATTTTTATTTTATACTTTCATAATACTTCCCGTTTCATATTCTGACCCTTGTTTGGGGTTTCACTATTTTCCTATAGCTGGGAGCCTAACAGGTGCTATAACCCTGGGTCAGGGTGGACCGGGAAACAGCAATTAAGAAGTGTTTCTATGATCCTGAATACCTCCAATCTCACAATCAGAGGCCTCACTGCTAGATGTAGTTTTCTTTACTCAGGACGAGGATCCATTTGTCCTTCATCCTGAGACTACACCTGAGGATATCAACATCAATCATGAGTTTTTCCACCAAAGATGCAGGTGTTGAAAGCACTCCAGCTTTTCCTGAATTCCCAGTAAATGAGCTAAAGCATCACATGGTAATGGTAATATTAGCCATTTCCTGTTTTTTTAGCCATTTGCAATTTTCCTCTTTTACCTTATCATTATTCAAGATCTACTTTCCCAAATTGACGAAATCTGAAAGTGCCAGGTCAGGTCTCTATTGTGGACAAGGAAACATTCTCCAGTTATATACAATGATTGTCTGGCCTTTAAGCTGCTGTGAGGCCTTTGCATTGTCATATTCTTCCATTAGCTGTAAAGAGAGAATCAGCCTGTATGGTTTTATCCTGCCTCTGTGGAACTTGTCATTAAAGACCTTTCTCTCTAGGCTTACCATTAACTCTACTAATCCATTCTCTTACTGCGCTTACACCATAAAGAGCTTTACCATAAACATTCACTAACACTCAGTGAATGAATGCAGCACATTTTTCGTAACAAAAAGAAAAAGAAAAAAAACAGAAATTCTACGATAATTCTACTTTCTATATGCGCAAAGGTGGCAGCCATTTTGAAAGATCATTATGGGTAGGAAAAGAGGAGGTAACTCCATAAGTGTTTCTTGACAAGTCAAAAAAGGTAAGCACATGTAGGTTCTACACTAGCAGTAGTCATATGTAGATTTGGTTTTACATTAGAGCTTAAAAAAACAAAACAAAAAAAAAAATGTCTGTTCTTACAAGAGAGTCAAAAAGGGTAGACATATGTAAGGTAGATCTGGTTTTGTACTTGTGCAAAAAGAGTAGACTTGGGTAAAGTAAACTGATGGCCCTTTTGATGTTGACAGTTGGTGTGGTTTACACCTCTTCATAGGGATACAGTCTGCATATTCTTAATCCCAACTGCCAGGGCAGAGGTTGAAAGGGCTTAATTGCACAAGCTTATATTCTCTCAAAGTTTAATTACAATAATAACCTTATTATAATTCTGCTTATCTCTCCCTTAGTGCCTTAGTTAACACAACCTTTACGCCCTGCTAATAAATAAATAATGAACTATTCCATTTTATAAGGAAAGACAGAAAAGACATCAGAGACACTACTTGGTTTCAGTGAGATTATGAAACAAAGATAGAAGTGTTTCATGTCTGCTTCAATGAAAAATTGTTAATTTCAAATCTTTTCATTTGTACTGACTTCTTAAATGACCAGGATTCATATGTATGATTATTATTGCAATATTTTGTTAAAATTGTTAAGCTTAGATATTTAATGATGCAATAGGGGAATTTCTACGGATATTTTTTTTGCCATAGAATTTAACATGAGCTTACTCAATCATTAATTTAAGAATTAAGATTCATCAGAAAATTCAAATAGGAAAACCATGAAATTTTTACGGGTAACATTTTTTTTTTTTTAAATAAGATTTCTTGAATGTTCAGGTCAGGAGACAAAAATATACTGTTTAATAAATTAACAAAGAGTCCACTCAAATATGGGCATCCACTAAAAATACATTTATGTGATAAAATCTGTCGTACTAATAAATAAAAAAATTTGTTGCTTCTTTAGAAATTGCTTTGTTTACATTAGGATAGTTATGAGCAGTTATGAATGTTTCGAGAATCTGGGAAAGATTTATGTTTATAAGGCACTATTCAACACCATCCGATCAAGACACACTTCATGGCTTTATCAGTCTAGAGCACATCAGATCTAATGATAGTTCCTCCGGAAAAGAGGGACATAACTTTGAATAAATCCTGCTGGAGGGCATTTTTTTTTTTTTTTTTTAATAAGGTTTATCAAATATTCAGGTAGCAGATAAAAATAAACAAACATACAGTTTAATAAATAAACAAAGCATCTACTCAAATATTGGTTTCCATTAAAAATAACATTTAAGTGATAAAATCTGTCAGATTAATAGATAAAAAAATTCATTATTTCTTTAGCATTAGAAACTTTTCAAAAACCTATCTATATAAGTATAGCACAGTGTATGTGTGTCTGTCCATCTGTTTTTCAATCTCGACCAATCATAAACAACCTCAAGTAACAGGTAGTAACTACTGTAGTTATATGCAATTAAAAATTAAATAACTCATTTAAAGTTAAATATCAAGCAGTGAAAGGTTTAAAAGACAATCCTTTATTAAAGGTTTAACTTTAATTTCACTTTTTGTTGCAACTGATATCATCTAATTAAACTATAAGTAGAACATGGCATGTTGCTCATAGTTTTTTTTTTTCTTTCTCTAGCATGCGTACTGTGATGTATTCAAAATATTACATAGAAGCTAGCCTAAAGTTTGCCCAAAGGGAAACTTCTAGGCTAGTAAATAAATAAAAAGGCATGAACCTAGATTTTCAACCCAAAATTACTTTACAAAAGAAAAACATAAGTAATTAAAATAAACAAAAAATAATAAAAAAAAATAAAAAATAAAAAAAATAATATGAAGTATTTTTTTTTTCCTACCAACCTTTGGTATCTTTGTGGTGGTCTCATGATCAGGTGTAGCATGTAACAAATTTGATTTTTGTGACAAGTTGTGGCTGGGGAGTTTCTTAGAATCAACCCCTTTCCGTATACTGCTAGCAGTTGGCCGGTCTTTGGTTAAGTTGACAGTATCCATAGGATAAGAGTGACTGGAATGGGATTTTCTGTTGTAAGAAGCCATCTGCACGGGCACATGGTTCATCACATAAGATGATGACGTGGCTGAGGGTAGTGACTGTTGTGATGGTTTATTATGATGTCGCGCATTAACAGGATTGGATGAGGTCTTTGCAGAACCTGGTTTTCCAGGAACTGAATAATGCAAGCTATTCTCAAGGGGAGCTGAAGGTGCTGACGAGGCCGGATAGGGTGCTGAAGAGGATACAGACTTGCCTGGTGAGGCCAAAGGTTTTGAAACATTTAGGTGGGATGACACTTCCATGAAGCTGCTAGATTTCTCTGCTTTGGGTGTGGTTTTATTATTCTGGTAGATGTTAGTCATAAAGTTGTTCATCATGTTAGTATCCTGGAAAAAAGTTAATTGATGGTAAATAATGGAAAACTAGAAAGGATAAGAAATTGTGGAGGGCCATGATTGCTCATGTTTTGAAGGGACATGGCACATAGAAATTGTTTTTTTTTTTTTATAAATCAATTCCAATAAGATGCAAGGGACTACTGGGAGTGAAAGAGAATGAGAAGACTTTAGAAGGAACCAGAAATCCAATCCTAAACAGGAAACAAAGGATAAACCTCTACTCATCTATTCACCCCAAGCAAGATAATAATGCCACTAAGATCCAAGGGATGACTGGGAATGAAAAAGAATGAGAAGACTTTAAAAGGAACTAGAAACCCAATCCTAAACAGGAAACAAGGGATAAACCTCTACTCGTCTATTCACCCCAAGCAAGGTGATAATGCCACTAAGATGCAAGGGGCTACTAGGAGTGAAAGAGAATGAGAAGACTTTAGAAGGAACCAGAAACCCAATTTTAAACTGGGAACAAGGTGTTAACTATGCTGACTCTTGTGGTCCTACCTAGGATTGAACTCACCATCCTTGGCTAACAAATTCCTGAAGATTCCCACTCTTCAGCTTAATGGATGTTTTCTATGCAGTGGCAGTCTCCCTTTCTGCCAACATGGTAAAGTGCTGTCACTCAGTTTATTGATCAAGATCTTATTTTAACATCTGGTAGCAGAGCGTAGTTCATAAAAAAAACAAAACAAAAAAAAGACAAAAAACAAATGGCTACAAATATGAAGTTTTTAGCCCCACCAGTGCTTATCGCAGAAAATTACCATGCTTGGAAAAAAAGAAATAAAGTTCTGGGAAATGACAACAAATATAGATGTTAAGAAAAGAGCTTCAACCATGTTTTTGAGTCTAAATGGTAAAACCAGAAAAGCAATGCTGGAAATGGACCCTGATAAATTAAACATAAAGGAAAGGCATGAAGTTATTGTATAAGAAATTGGACTCTTTTATCAAGGTGGATGCTAATCAAGCAGTTCTGATGGTGTATGGAAATCTTGAAAAATATAATAGACCATAAAACACCACCATTGCTCATTTCATTACAGAATTTAACAATACGGTTCAGCAACTCTGTGAGTAGAAGGGATAAACCTCTACACCTGTCCAAGATGTTAAAATTTTAGAGTCCAGACAGAGATGTTAGAAGTATAGAGGTAAAGTTAGGTACCTCCACGAAATCGCTAAAAAAAGAGCATAGCTTGATGAAAAAGACGCCAAACTTGCCAAAAACTAAATTTTATTGTCTAAATGCACATGTACATAAAATTATAGTATTTTATGTACAATTCTGATAAAATTTCATAAGAAAGGTACCTATAAATTAATTAGATACCTTTCTTAAGAAATATGAAATTTAATGTCACTCTTAACAGTTTTATTTTAATTTCTTTACAATATATTTCCCATAAAGCATCATAAACGTAAAGGTGAAAGCTAAGTACAAAAAAAAAAAAAAAAAAACCGCTGAAAGTTTTCAAGTTAAAAATAACAGGGTAAATAATTTGTTCACGTAAATGTAAATTATTTCACTTTTCTCCTTCCGTAGAACAAATTAGCCTCATGGAATTCGTAAATATATCATTCATCACATGTCAAGAGACGCGAAAAGTTTCTGACCTGCTTTGTTTTATTTTCAAATTACATCTTTTTGGCCCAAAAAGCTAAGTTAAGTTTGGTTCAAAATATTTTAAATAAACATTATAATTTCTGATTTTCTTAAAATAAGTTTTGAAAAATGATAATTGATATTTAAAAAATTTCAAAGTCAGATTTCCATTTTTTTTAAAATGGAAAAAAATGGTCAATTTTGCTGACTCAAAAAAAACTAGATTTTAAACGAAAATTTCGGACGTGCTAGGAACGATTAAAAAATGGAAAAAAATACCCCAAAAATACTTTGACCTTTCCTCTTAATAATAACAAACATTTAGACGATAAAATTTTGTTTTCGTCAAGTTTAGCGTCTTTTTCATCATGCTATGCTCTTTTTTTTAGTGATCTCGTGGAGGTACCTAGGTAAAGTAGACTTTAGAATAGTAATTCTCAATGTTGGCCTGAGAAATATTTGAAATTTGTCTGGAGATACAAGGAGCAGTGTACATGTCACATGGAATTTCTATGTGATTATGTGGGCCTGAAATTTTTAACAACAAAAAAAAAAAAAAAAAAAAAAAGAAAAGAGAAAAAAAAAAGAGAGAAAAAAGAAAAGAGAAAAAGAGAGAAAAAAGAAAAGAGAGAAAAAAGAAAAGAGAGAAAAAAGAAAAGAGAGAAAAAAGAAAAGAGAGAAAAAAGAAAAGAGAGAAAAAAGAAAAGAGAAAAAGAGAGAAAAAAGAAAAGAGAAAAAGAGAGAAAGAAAAGAGAAAAAGAGAGAAAAAAGAAAAGAGAAAAAGAGAAAAAAAGAAAAGAAAAGAGAAAAAAGAGAAAAAAAGAAAAGAAAAGAGAAAAGAAAAAAAAAAAAAGAAAAGAGAAAAAAAGAAAAGAAAAGAGAAAAAAAGAAAAAGAAAAGAGAAAAAAGAAAAAAGAAAAGAAAAAAGAAAAGAAAAGAGAAAAGAAAAGAGAAAAGAAGAAAAGAGAAAAAAAAAAAGAGAAAAAAAAAAAAGAAAAAGAAAGAGAAAAAAAAAAAGAGAAAAAAGAAAAGAGAAAAAAAGAGAAAAAGAAAAAGAAAGAGAAAAAAAAAAAAGGAAAAGAAAAAGAAAAAGAAAAAGGAAAAAAAAAAAAGAAAAGAAAAAAGAAAAAAGGAAAAGAAGGAAAAAGAAGGAAGAAGGAAAAAGGAAAAAGAAGGAAGAAGGAAAAAGAAGGAAAAAGAAGGAAGGAAAAAGAAGGAAAAAGAAGGAAAAAGGAAAAAGGAAGAAGAAGGAAAAAGAAGAAGGAAAAAAAAAAAAAAAAAGAGAAACACTAATTTAGAAGGAAGAACTGAAAAGCCAAATGTCTAAAAGGAAACAAGTAATAAACTTCTACTCCTGTCCAAAAGACCAAGACGGAGTGTGAGTGCGATTGACCCTAGAATCGAAGAGGTTAATATTGTAGCATTCAGGGAAGCATCCATGTGGGAGGCTGTTCTACAAAGCAGCAGTTCTTGGGAAAGTGCCGAATGGAACTTCCTCCTTACAATTGGAATACAAAGGAAATTAGTGTGATTCGACTCTGTAGATGTAGCATGGCAGGTTTTAGCTGTAAAGGTCTAAGCTGATGGAACTAAAGAATCTTCCTCATCTGGACATATGCCATGGAAATAGTGATAGAGTAGAAATAGGCCTGTGATGCTGCACCTGTGGGGAAAGAAGTTGCAGAATGGAAAATAAGGAATAAATGATTTTGAACTCTATCAAAGCAGGAAAGTGAGGACTGAATAATTCTTACCCAGAAATAACAGCCATTCTTCATTTTTGGTCTAATCTGACTCTTGTGTCTATTTAGACAATAACTCTATAAACGATGATTTTCTAATGAAGATCACCTGGGCATTTTCATACTGCCCTTGGATAGGAGAACTGAGACATTCCCTGATGTCGGCAGCATATTTTTTTTTATTTTATTTTTTTTAGAAAGAGGTAAATAATAATGACTTAGAGATAGAAGTCTTACTAATTAACCCATAGCTGGGAGTAGAACATCCCCACTAAGGCACTCATCCAAATGCCATATCTACTATTACAATTTGTGGTTAAAAGCTGCCCAATCCTCCCTTTGCATCCATGACAGTTCAAAACCGTCTACGCGGTTTTATTTTACACACATGAAATGCCACAAACCTCTAACTACTTTATCACTGTTTTCATAGCAAATGTTAGAACAAACTACATTCCTTAGTTTTACCAGTTTAGACCTTTACGGTGAGGACATCCTGTGCCACATATACAGAGTTTTGAATCCTTCCCTTTTGTATCCCATTGGTAAGAAGGACATTCCATCCAGACAGTTTCTCTCTCGGAATAACTACTTTGTGAAACTGACAGCTGGGAGGGATGCTTGCACGATAGCTACAATCATAACTGTTTCAAGTCAAAGGTGAACCATTATCTATCCATAATTTGCACTTCTTACATCCATGCAAAAACCCTCTTCAGTGACCCTGCACTTTGAGTGGCTCTTAGGCCTTGTACTTGTATTAACCGAACAATAGTAAATAAAAAAAAAAAAAAAAAGCAACAAAATAAGATGAAAGAAAAACTGTGTAAAAACTGAATTAAGATATTAATAGATTCCAATAATAAAATCTAAATACCTTGTACAATACGTAGTCCGTGTTGTCAGAAGAAAAACTTTTGTCTGTTGTATCACTTTCGATGTCAAGGCAATCTTCCTTGTATCTGAGGAAAGAAAAAGTTTGAAATAATATCTATTATTATTTTTATTATTTCCTTTCATTTCATTACTGGTGTATACTCATTTCTTTTCAGGTCCCAACCAGAGATCTAAGCTTAGAAATGACATCATGACATTTTTCACTAATCATTTCTGTAAAAAAAAACCCCAAAAAAACAAAAAAAAACACCACACCTAAGGTCACAGACATTTTACATAGATAAAAGCTAATGTGTAGGCTTTACTTGTAAGTACAATTTTTTTATCATGGGCTAGTAGGAATCCTTTCAATGAGTCTATCAGAATCTTCTCCAATCAAATTGAGGGCTCTGACTGGAATTGTTGACATTCTCATGTGCCACATTTGAGATTTCGATTTCATGGTCCTTGCACTTTGATAGTTTTTTTTTTTTTGAAGATCTTCAAAGATACATTACGATCTGCAGGGACTGCCATGTCAATAAGAAGATTGATTCTGCGTTTATGGTCGCTGATCACAAGTCTACTTGCTGCAATTGTACTAGAGTTGTACTTTTTAAATTTTGATTAATTTTAAAAATACTTGTCCACAGATACCTACATTTATTGTATTTGCAATCTTACTGGTCATTTCAGCGACTGACGAATCAAAGGACAATCCAAACAAATGTCAATAGTGTAAATAGTTACAATACCTCATCTTAGAAATATAGAGAACTTGCCCTGTCCATGCTGTTCACAGTATTCATTAGTAGAATTACATCTTTTGCTTCAAGTTTATTCTACATCTGTAAAGAAGTTGTTTGACATTCACTGCCAGACTAGAGATCAGATATCACATAGGTGTCCAGCATGTTTTTTTTTTGTTTCCAATGTCAAATTTTCAGTCATTTGCACTACTCAGATGGATGTGCAGGCGGTGTAATGGTTGGCAGATTGGATTGTGAAATTGGTGAGAGCAGTTCAAACTCTAGGCTAGCTACATTCAATGCTCTTGGGAAAGGTAGAAATTCATCTTTTTCCCCACCAGCTATGGGTTAAGTAATAAAGCAGATTGGATTCTTGTGTTTCTGGAGGGACTGATATGTTTAAATAACAACCACATCTCTACAACAAAATACACCAGACCCACAGATGGTCATTGCTAAATTTCAATAGTTGCCACCCAACCAACCTAAAAAAAAAAAAAAGAATAATAATCTACTGCCAATGTTTATGGATAAAACGTACCTGTTAACAAAATGGAGATTACAAATAACACATAGGACAACTATTCAATTACTTTCTCAATAGGAATCAACCACTTAAAACTATCAAAAAAAAGAAAAAAACAACCCTCAGTCTAGGAAAAGGAAAACTGAATTCCCAAACCTGGATAGATGGAGGAATCTTTTAGTGTGGAAACTTGTAGCAGTCTAAAGGAACGAAAGTCCCAACAGAAAACTAAGCCTTCCTCAGAGTACGGAAGTCGGTCATGGGAGTCGATCACCACACCTTGTGGAACAATTCAATTACAGAAACCTCACTAAAAGACTTTGCATACCACAAGGCACCAGATAGATAGCACATGACCAAAATATTAGGTTGGTGCAAAAATAATGACGTAAGAAAGTTGTTTTTTGACGTTAAAAAAAAACAAAAAAAAAAACGACATTATTACGTCATTATTTTTGCACCAACCTAATAGTTGAATTTCTGTACTTGCTTGATTTTGACATCCCCAGTATGTAGCTCATACCTTGCACTTTTTTTTTTTTTTTACTAACAGCATATGTATTTTATCTTTTTACTGTCCTTTCTTGCTTTTTTTTTTTATTACTGTTTTGTCAAAGTTCTTTCAGCTTTAATTCTGTTGTTAAGTACTTTTTCTTATACCGAATGAATTATACATTTATGGGAAGACCGAAGAATGTATCAGTCAAGATCCAATGATAAAGGATGCTAATGTTAGTCCGATTAATTTGTGGAACAAAAAATATGATATGGATCAAGCATGGACTGCTTTATGGCGCACTCAGTGTGGTACAGACTCACAAGCAATGTATTATGAAAGTGACATATTGAGAAGAGTAAGAGATCTTTATTTCTGTAAAGACATGTCAATTGGTATTACTTACCTGAAGCCTGTACTTTTGCTAGCAAGGTGCTTCTTTTCCAGCTGACTTGTAAAATCTTCTGTCTCCTCCGAAGACTGTTCATCATTGCAGATTACTTCATAGGCTTCATAAAGTAGAAACATTGTAATAATAACAACAAAGACAAGGACAATAGTCCAAGTGCAAATAATGTAAATTAGTAAGTTCTTTAATTCTGGACTTGGTAGTTTTCAAACAGTGACCATTCCCAGATAATTATATGAAAAAATGATAGTTGCTCTTAAAAATACTGAAATGTCTTCAACAGACTGTTAGGTCATGAAACCTGATTTAACCTCTCACTACAACTAACTGACTTTATCTGAGATGACTTCCCATCACTTCCAATGTTGCATGCTCTTTTTTGTTGATTTATGTCCCTTGCTCTCTGTTTTACACAATATCTCTGTTCCCCCACTCAATATCTGTAACGACATGCACCAGACATGGGCACAATCATGCGTGTGTGCATGACACACAGAATATATAGGCATAATCAAAAACCAACAAGAATGACACAAGTCCAAGCTAAAATACATTTTCAAAAGATTTAAACAGGAATTTAAATTTATTCAGAGAATACAGTTTTCACAGAGGACTGTATACAAATCTCCCACAATCCTAACCATAGCAAACTACTAGGCTAAAATTATCAAATTTCTTACAGGAATATAACACATGGGGTGGGGAACTCCGCCAGAGGACTGAAACCCACTCCATTGTTTATTTCCTATTACATTAATAAAGGACACAGACATATCCAAAAATTCTGACTTTAAAATCTTTCTCTTTGTGAGTTTGTAAAAATCTTTTGGAGAATAATTTACTGATACAAGTTTTGCTAATTAACCCATAGCAGGAGGGTAAAGATGTGGATTCATGCCTTTCTCAAGGCTATTTGTGCATAAGTGAATATAACAAACCCAACTGGAATTGGGATTCAGCTCTCTGATTTCCAATTCAGAACTTTTATCTATTATACCACCTACCCACACATCCAAACTTACAGCACCTGGTGTTTCTAACTGGTCACCCATCTAGTTCAACTAGTATATATTTAGCTATATTTATGTGCATATAGCTACATGCCTCAGTTTCACCAGTTCAGACCTTCACAGCTAGAATCCGTCATGCTATGTACATACAATCAACTCATCTCTATATTCCATTGATAAGGAGGAAGTTCTATTTAGACAGTTTCTTTCCTAGAACTGTTATTTTTGGAACAGACTCCTGAAAGGATGTTTCTTTAATCCCTATGATCTTAACCTCAATTCTAGGGACAACCATTATTTATTTTATGGATCCTTGTTATATGTACTTCTTACTTCCCCCTTTACACAACAATCTCGTTAAGTAACCCTCTACTTTGAGTGGCTCTTGGGCCTTGTATTGGGTGAACAAGGGTATAAAAGAATATTTTTTTTTTTTAAATTGCATTACTAACCTTTTTCTACACTCTTTAAAAAAGCAGTTCTTTTTTTCCTGGCATAATCACTGCAAAAAAGAAGAAAAAAAAGAGCACATTTGTCATTTAAATGCAAAGAGAAATATTAAAAGGGAGTCTTACTATTTTTGGACTGATTGACACTCATTGGGTCATTTAATGTCAAGTACAAGTCTTATTGGGCAAAAGTAACAATAAAGGGTCATAAACACTACGTAAGTGTCGGTCCAGTTTACATTGGGAGGGGGGGATCAAAAATGTTAAGGCTGTGCCCAGTTTACATAGGGGTGGGCTGGGGGGAATCAAAAACGCTATTCAATTTGCTGCCAGAGTAAGAAATTTCTCACAAGATATATGGTCAGCTGTTCCAGGACAATCATTGCTTCCATTGCCATTTCCAAATTGTTTAGAATCACTATCAAATTCATTGCCAGAGTAAGAAGTCCTTTCTTACAAGATATTTGGTAACTGTTCCAAAGTGCTAAAATAACATTTTCAATTTTTGTATTCCTTGTCAGTCAACTTCGGTTTGAGATTTTTGTTATTTTACTATGCTTTCTAAATCGTTAGTACTTTGTAGTTATAGGAATTCTTGTGTGTGAATGTTACGTACCTGTACATTATCTGCAATTCTTTGGCCATGGTACCAACACTGAAATTCTTGTGGTTTGCATGACTAGCCAAATACTGTTAAAAACAATAAGCAGCATTTAAATAGAGTTTAATCAAGAGACAGTAAAACAATATACATCCAAGCAATAAAGTATTCTTTAGCATTTGATAGCCAGTCTAACTTGGCTTATCAAACACTGTATGACACTGAGGCGATGAAGTAATTAAACATTAATTCTAAACAGGAAAAGAGAAGAGTTAACCTGAAATAAAATATGGGCTGGGAGAGAGAGAGAGAGTGGATAAATATTCCTCCTCTCCTAAAAGTTTATTTTTCTTGTCCATTTAGAGTCTGACATGTGGACAAAAACAGATTCAGAGAAATGTCTTTATCTCTTTCGTGAGAAATCAGAGAGATGCATATATTTTTCATTGATGAAAATGGAAACACAGAATGAACCTTTTTTTTTTTTTTAGGGCTGAAGTTATGCAAAATCAATCATGTCGTGCCAAGAGGGTGATCTGGTTTGAGTTTTCCCTGAAGATGGCAACTGGCCCAGGGATGGAAAACAGAGAGTCTCTTTGTTGAGAATTTAGGTAAACAAATATATTTTCATTGATAAAAACAGATTTGGGAAATATTTTTTATCTGTCGCTTAGAAGGTTAAAATGAGAAGGAATTTCTCTTAACAGGTCAGATGTACTGTACAATTAAGGCTGGAGTCATGAAAACATTTTATCATCAGTCGTCTGGTTTGTATCTTTGCTGGACAAAGATGGTTCCAAGAAAATGGAAGATTCAGAGAATTAAAATTAATGGCTGGAAGGGAACTCTACCTTCTCCTACACATTTTAAAAATTAGATTTGTCACCAAGAGAGTTATGCATGTCCTGGGAAGTGGGCTGAGCTAGAATACTGAAAAGGAGGGTGGAAAGGGAAGAGTTTGGGCCCTGCCGGTGCAAAGTAGTACTGAGAATTATGAGGTAAAGCAAGTTGGAGTTCAGGGAGAAGCAATCCCTGTGACTACTCCCAGAGAAGGTGTATAATTCTCCAAATTTGGAAAATTGATTAAGAAAGTAGAAATAGAGACCAAAGAAAACTTGAATTAATGAAAAAGAATCAATGAACCCCCAGAACTCTTCAGTCCTATGCCAATTTTGGGCCGGTGCATATAAGTTATTAAATTAGTTTTGAAATACAGCAAAGTATTTTGCTTATTGGAACTATTAAAATTTAATCTATTTGCTTGAAATTTAAAACTAGAACAAAATCTTCAAGAAAGGTAAATTTTAATTTAAAAAAATTTTTTTAAACCTTACGTATCATGTTTCTTTTAAAAGGTACCCATTTAAATTGATTGGAGCATTATGTATCACTTTAAACTGTATCTCAGGAACACACCAACTGACAAGTTTTAGTATTCTTCTTTTATATGCTGTTTCCCTTCCAGATGTAGGCGATCATGGCTCTCCACGTCTTCCTATCCCCTGTAGTTCTCAATATGTCTTGTCTTTTTGCTACTTCTCCCAAACCCTGTTCTGTCATCCACTTGCTGAAGCCCGCTAGGTATGCCATGCAATGCTTTCCATCGTCTCTTTTTCCCTTGTCTGCTCTGTGAGTATCAGATTCTTCAAGCCCTCCTTTCTCATTACGTGTCCCAGAAATTTCAGCTGCCGCTTCCTGATGTTAAGTATAAGCTTCCACCTTGTTTGCATTCTCTCCAAAACCTCATCGTTGTTCACATGTTATCCTTAGCATTCTTATGTAGAACCATACCTTGGTTGCCTCAAGTCTCTTCATCTTTGAGGAGATTGTCCAACATTCACTGCCATAAAGGAGGACAGATATCACGTAGCAGTTCAGTACTCTTTTTTTTTGTTACCAAAGAAATCCTTCTGTCTTGTAATACTCTGCCTAGCTTTTGGAATGCGTCTTTGGCCATCCCAATACGTCTTCAGATCTCAGCATCGTACTTACCGACCTCTGTCAGAACACTTCCCAGATATTTAAATTTCTGCACCTGCTTCATTTTAGTGTTCCCAACCTGTAAATCGCATTTCAGGCTCATCTTTTAACTGATGACCATGCATTCTGTCTTCTTGTAGTTTATGCTTAGTCCCTTCTTCTCACTCTCCTTTGCTTCCTTCTGTAGGAGGTTTTGTAGTTTCCTTTCTCTGTTTGCTATCAGCACTGTGTTATCTGTGTACCTTATGTTGTTAAGATTGTGACCACCAATGATGAATCCTGGTAGGCGTTCCAGTTCTCTCAGAATTGCCTTGCTGTATAGGTTGAATAGGTCTGGTGAGAAGACACATCCTTGCCTTATGCCCCTTTCTATTTTTATATATCTGCTGAATTCATTGTGTGTGTGTGTGTGTGTGTGTGTGTGTGTGCATGCTGTTTGCTGCCAGTTTAGGTTCTTGATTATTCTAATATGTCTCCCAAATATATCAAGGTTGCTGAGCAGTTCCAACAGATTTTTTTGGCGTACTTGTCGAACACCCTTGCATAGTCTATAAAACATAGGTGCACATCCTTTTGCATTTGCATTGCTCTTTCTGATAACACTTGTGGACACTGGCATGTAGACCTTTTCTATTTCACAGAATAGCTTCCCCACATTTTTTGAATTTACAGTCAGTCAGTTATGTACCATGCATGATACACGCTTAGGTGATCATGTATCTTTCGATACATGACTGACGAGGCAGATTTTTCCCCCGCAGTAGGTTGCCATTTCTTTCTGCAGTAGACCAGTTGCCATCCAAGGCTATAAAATCCGGTCTGTCTTGCTGCTGAAGTGTTTGATAAACAACAAATAACGATGTTGCATTTTTTAAGCTTCAGGAAAAATAAGTGATTTAAATCAAATGCTAGGAATTTTCTTTTTGTATTCTGTAATTCATTTCATGACCCCTGGGTACTATTTTTCATGAAATTAAAACAGTTGAAGTCCGCTTCTTTTTTTTGGGGGGTGGGGGACAAAAAAAAAAAAACTATTTTATTTTAAAGCCATATTTTTTGCAAATAAAATACCAATAAATTAGAATCGGGCTGACTTTTGAAAGCATTTGTCATGATTTTTTTTTTTTTTTTTAGTAACTTTAAAGTTTAGTTAAAAAAAAAAAAAAAAAAAGGGAAGAGACACATTTCTTTTTTTGGGAGGCGGGGGAATAATGAGAGAGAGAGAGAGCGAGAGATTTTTTAAACCGCGACTTGTCAGAATAAAAAAAATATTGATTTTAAAATTTTACAAGATCTTGTTCAGCAATAGTAAAATTGTAATTGATGAGGCCTTTTTTTTTTTTTGTCGGTACGTACGTACGTTCCAAGCTTAAACGTCCGAATTCTACTAAGTCTCTAAAATTTAAATTTAATATCATTTTTATTTTTAATTCTTTAAAAGTTTACATAAGTTTAAAATACAAATCCGATTTTTGTTACTAAATAAATGGATAAAAAAAAATCATAACGAAAATGTTACTTAACCAAAAAAACACTACAATAAAAAAAGCACGAATATTTTTAGAATGAGTAACTAGAAGACTATTAGAATTTCTGAAATACCAAATTAATTTTACAAATGAATACTTACTAAACAGTTTACTTTAACACAATAAAAAAAAACTGTCTTAATTTATACAGTTCAAGTCTTAGATAAATCAAATGGTAATGTGATTTCCAAACATTTTTTTTCATTCAAGAAACAAAACGATCGAAGTTGGTTGAAAGCGAAAACAATTTTAAATTATGGATAAGACATATTTTAATTTAAAACAAAAATTTTACATTCAGATGTCCTGTCTTTTTTTTTTAAGTATTTTAAATTCGTAAAAAATACATATGAAGGTTTAGTTGTAAAAAATAAATAAAGTCAGGCTTTACTTGTCGACATGACTTTCGTTCTTAGGAAAATTCTTAAGGTTAGTGAATTTTAAAAAGACTATAAAAGATGAACGGCAAGGAATGAAAAACAAACTGAAAGAATGTACAACAGGAGCTGAGTATAAGTAAGAAGTTTTTCTTTTTTAAAGATTGCAGAAGTTTTAGTTCGAAAAAAAAGCAACCAAAAACGATGGCACGTGTTAAAAATTTTAAAGGTAAGAAAAAGAGAAAATATATTAGATTTCTTAGATAAACATAAAACAATGTACTAAAAGCACCAAGATTTTTCTATCAGACATTTATCAATGCTTCGAAAACAAGTATAAACAAAACAAAAGAGGAAATTTATGCTAAAAACGTGGAAGAACACGTGTTTCTATTTTTGAAGCGCGAAGATTAAAATAATATTTAAAAAAATGAGTTAACATCATTCCATTGGATAAAACTATTTCTGATAATTCCGAAGTTGCTAATTTACCTGACGCATCCGTGGGACAAGTTTTACATCCACTAAATAATAAGAATCTTTGTTAGAAGCTGATTTCTTTTTCGAACTCATTTTCAAGTTGGTGCTTTGAAATGGGTGTTAAGCGTAATTATGTCCCTTATTTAAAAATTACCTCCCTTTTCAGTGTTTATTACCTCCACTTGAACTCGACGAGAGTAAGTGAAATTTGAAATCTCTTCTTTCAGAAACTACGTGAATAAGTCCTGTAGTCCGACCTTCTTTTAATCCGACCATAATTCCAAGAAAAAAAAATAGTTTTCGGAATGGCACATGGAGGCACTTGAAATTCCCGCTGCTGCTGTTGAATTACGCCTGTGGATGACAATAGATGGCGTTACGGCGTGTACCTGTCCGACATTTCGGAATTTTTTTTTTTAAAATACCGAACTTGTTTTAAATTCCTGGATTTTTGTTAAGATTCTTATTTTGTTGACCATATTTAACCGTAATCATGGCCTCTAATAGAGAACCAGGTGCCGCTGGTGGCACCACCAAACGTAAGCACAACACGATATCTATTCAGGACAAGGTTGAAGTACTGGAAAAATTGGACCGCGGAGTTCCCGTGCGTCAGCTGTGTGAAATGTATGGCATTGGAAAGACCACAGTTGTTGATATAAAGAAACAAAGAGAGAAAATATTGAAATTTTATACGAATAGCGATTCCAAAAAACAAATGAGCATGAGGAAAACTATGAAAGACAGCAAAAGTACTGAGCATGATCGGATAATGATAGAATGGTTCAGGCAACGGCGAAATGAAGGGGTTGATTTGTCGGGTCGCATGATGAAATACCAAGCTAAATTATTCCATGAGGAACTGAAGTTAGAACATAAATGTGATTATAGTGACGGCTGGCTGAACAGGTTCAAAAAGCGTCACGGAATATCTCTGCAAAAATGTGGAGAAAAACGGTCAGCGAATCAAGAGGAGCCCAACGAGTTGGTTGAAGAATTCTCGAAATACGCGGCCGACGAGAACCTTAATCTTGAAGCGTGCAATGCCGACGAAACCGCAATATACTGGCGATGTACACCAAGGAAACCCTTGGTAGCTGATGACGTCGAAGCACCAATGGGGTTCAAAAGGGATTCTAGTGATGAAAATCTGACTGAGTGGGTACAAGTTCACAACGAAACGCCTTTTGTCTATCACAGGAAAGACGCTGAAAATCTGGACAGTTCTATGATGTATGAAATTGATGATGAAGCTAATTATGTCGACGTAGCTGCCGGGTTTAATATCGACAGGTTAATAGAACTGATGACTGAATTAATTAAAGGACTAGGGCAACATTCCTTCGTGACAGAACAGGAATTAATGAACTTCCACTTGATGCACGAAAAATTACACAGGGAAAGATCAAAATGTCTGATGCGACAACTTCGGCTTGAGGACATGATTAAAAAGGGAACCAAGAAAGCTAATTTCATCAACAGTGAAAGCCCCATGTCTTCAAGTAAGTATGGGGATGAAATCGACAAAAAAACATTACAAACAATGTTAAAAAACGATTTTTAATGTGCATGAAATCCGTGAGTTGTTACTTCTAATGACATTTTTAAAGAGATCACAGCCGTAGATGGGTTTATCTTCTTGCTCGGAATTGAATTTATGATGGTGAAGGTAAACTAAAAAGAAAAGAAAAAAAAATAAGTGGAAAGGTAATTTTTGTAATATTACTGTTCACACCATTTCCAATTTTTATTTATTAATTTTCATATGATCGAAATTTTGAAACGTTATGACAGTCAAAAGCTGATTCACTTTAAATTTAATAGCGATTTTTTTTCACTAACAGAAATTCGTAAATTATTAGGTTAATTAATTTTTTACCGTCCATTCTAAAAAATTTTTAAAAAATCGTTAATCTCTCTTATGGCAGGTCACATTTGCAGTTTGATATTACGATAAAAAAAAACCTATGATTGCATGAGCTGTGTCATTTTCTTTCCTCCACATGTTCCGTAGAAAAAAATATCAGTGCTATTTGAAATGAATGGATGTAAAAACGAAATGAAGTAATTTTTATTTACACATAAAAATATATGTATATATATTTATTTACATTAAATACCAAAATTTAATTTTTTTTCTTTTATTTATTTAAGAAACCGCTGTATTTATTTATTTTGAGAACAAATGAAGTATTTCACTTAAATTTTATTTTTAAATATGTTCATTAAGAGTAAAACCAAGAACATCTCTGTTTATCACAAAGGAACACATTTTGTACAGGTAATCAGAAATGTGGATGTTTTAATGTCTAATGACTTAAAATGAGAAATCGGATAGGTGAGTATAAATTCCACTTGAGTTTTTATATTTACTTCCACACAAATACCCTTGGGAACATATGAATCCATCTCCCCCCCGCCACCAACTGGGTTAAATATTTGTATCTGGAAAACCATTGTTATTCTCAAGAAATTGTTAATGCAATATTCACTTGCAAAAAATGAATTATTCTTACAATTCAAAATAACATTTGTGACAGCCAATGGTTGACAAGCTGTAAAAAATAAAATAAACCTAAATTAATCAAACAAATATAGAAAAAGTTCTCCCTTTTTGTTGTATGGTAGGCTATAAGGACAATGTGATGTTTTTTTTTCAGTTACCAACTACCAAAGGAAAATTCTTATGTGCTGTGTCCTCTCAGGATAATCAACTGTCAAATAAGCATAATAATACAGTTCTCCTTAAATGTGGAAACCCTTATCCTCCAGGCCTATGATAGTGATGTGCCCCTATAGTTCTCCTCAAAAGAGGTAACCCTTAACCTATAGGCTTGTGGAATTGACAATCTCTCCTGTTCCTTTCAAATGTAGCCCTTGATTTCCAGGCCTTTAGATTTGACAAGCCCTACAGTTTCTGTGAATATGGTATCTCCAGTCCTGTGGCACTGACAAGCATTACAATTTTTTAAAAATTCAAGAATTTGCCAAATTAGATGCACTGTTAGGGCAAGATGATATTGCTTTTTATTTTTTTTATTTTTATTTCTGTTTTGTGTAAATTTATTAAAGAACGGTATAATTTATATTTGTTAATGTAAAAAACTCTCCATATCCTGTAATTTATAAAAATTTGCAATTTTATAGCCGATTCATTTTGGACCAGGGGTTCCTAACCATTCTTTTTTTTGCTCTGTACTCTTCATGTACCCACCAAGATTAAGGATCAAAAATTGATTTTAAAAAAGTGTTTTGTTTGAATTGTTAGTGAAAAGTATACTTTCACTTGTTTCTCTTCAAGGTTCATAAGATATGTATTAATTCTGTGGACATGTCAGCATAATAGATTGTGAAATGTTCAAGCCTGTTTTGTTGGCGCTAAGTTTATTGATTCCAAGCAGAGATTTAAGCAATTGCACAAGTTCAGATGTTTTAAAATTTGATCTGTGATTTGATTTAATCTCCGACAATGCTGACAATATTGACCCACATTACAATATTTGAGTAGCAGGTTCAGCAATCTGGTTATATGAGCTTCACATCCAAAACCAAATGTCATGTCAATTCTCAAAAGAGGCTTGTAGACTCATTATCTAGGAGACTTACCAACTCCTCTTGCATACCTGCCCCAGCCTCTAACAACTGAGCCTTTGCACAAAAAAGGAAATTAATGATACACACGCAGGTTGCCTTATTTATCATTTTTTTTTCACATATTATTACTTGAAAAGTGTATGTGTACCCCTCTGAACCTCCTATGTCCCACCTGAGAAGTTCTAGTGTACCCTACTTATGGTCCTGTGTACCCTACTCATTCTACTATATTCCTTTTGAAAAGTGACCACCTATCTGCCTTTTAAGATGTACAAGTGTACTTCATTCATACTCCTATGTACCCCTTCAAAACCGAAAGTGTACCCTGAACCTTTTGAGAAGTGCAAGTGTACCCTACTCATCTTCTTATGTAACCCTTTGAAAGTGCAATTGTTCCCATCTAAACCTCATATGTGCCCCTTGAAAAGTGCCTGTATACCCTACTCATTCTCCTATATACCCTGTCAAAAGTGAAAGTGCACCTATTTGAACCTCGTATATGCCAATTGAGAAGTGCAAGTATACCCTTCTCATCATCCTATGTACCCCTTGAAAAGAGCAACTGTACCCATCTGAACCTCCTACTTACCTCTTGTTGTCCCTCTTTTTACCCCTTCAAAAGTGCAAGTGTACACATCTGAATCTCCTATGTGCCTCTTGAGAGATGCAAGTATACCCTTCTCATCATCCTATGTGCCCCTTGAAAAGTGCAAATCTACCTATCTCAGCCATTGTACCCCTTGAGAAGTGCAACTATACACTTCTCTGTCTGTTATGTAGCCCTTGAAGTGTAACTGTGCCCATCTCAGTCCCCTATGTACCTCTTGAGAAATGCAAGTGTACTCATCTTCATATGTACCCCTTGAGAAGTACAGCTGTACTCATTTCAGCCCCTGATATACCTCTTGAAAAGTTCAATTGTACCCTTTTCAGTGCCCGATGTACCTCTTGAGAAGTGCAAGTGTACTCATCTCCATATCTTGAGAAGTTCAGTCTACTCCTCTTAGCTTCCCATGTGCACCTTGAAAACTGTGTGTTCCCCTCCAGATACGTACCCTTTGAGATGTATACACATAAACCCTCAGAGTACATGTACCATAGGTTAGAAACCCCCTTTCTATATTGTACAGAAATCTTTATGAAGGATATAATAAACTCTTATACAATATTTAATTCAATGGCCTTTGTCACATTTATGTTTTATAGTGATCTATGGGTGTTGAGACAGATAAGTTAGATTTACATATCAACACTTGTTGGGATATTTAAGGTGCAACTTTTTTATGGGGCACCCAGTAAGGATCAAAATCGTTACTGATGAGTAATGATCAACAAGTTTAATCTCACAAACCATTAGACCATGTCAAGTTACCTAGAAATGATTTTAATATGAAAATGCATTGGAAATGACTTTAATATGAAAATATATTGGAAATGATTTTACTATGAAAATGCATTGGAAATGTTTTCTCTATGAGAATTTATTGAAAATGATTTTAATATGAAAATGCACTGTGAGAGTTTTTATTTCAGTTGATTTTTATACCATATGAATCTTCGTTTGGTATTTTTAATGTTGAATTTTGTATTGGGAACCCAGTGAGAAAGAAACATACTAATCATTAGTAAAGGTCAAATGGACAGGCCTCCTTAACCATTACTCCACACCAAGATGCCTATGTACTTTACAGGATATCATATGAGATAGAGTGAAGCAACAAAGAAAAGATTTTTAAAAAGATGTCTTATATTTAGTCATTTGGTTAAATTTTAAACAATAGGTCGGGTGAAAAATTTTTCAGCAACTCTTTGTAAATGTATTAAGCTGAACGTGTATTTTATATTGGAAAATAAAATGACAACACCATGAATAAGTGTTTCAGCTTACACAAGATTAAATGTACAGGTGATATAGTCGGATTATGCTGATTAATCACTTTTAAAGATTAATAGGTGTGAACTCCTGGAGGTATATATACAAAGTGCGATGGGTAAATTGTCGCCATTTTATATTTTTAATTTTGCGCATGTGCATGCTTTGTTTTTGATTTTGTCTACTGCACAGTATAGTAGGGTCAGTTGGGCATCGTCTGGGAGAAAAAGTGCACCATGATGCAATTCACTCCGTCAGAAATTTGGAAATGGCAGGCTGTACTGTTTGGCATTTGCACCAGTAGCTCGAATACGAAAATTTCAGAGTGTTTGGGTGTCAATCTGAGGACAGTGCAGAGGATTCAAAAAGAGTTGGATGAGTCTAATGGTGATTATGAAGGTATGGCAACTTGGAAAACTCGCTCTGATCTTTATGAAAATAAAAGAACTCCTGAATTTGTCTTCAAACTCAGCACAGAGGCCTACATCAAGTACCTTGAGGAGGTAGTGCTGCCCTGGGTCAAGAGAGTGGCTGCTGGAATACCCTGTGTTTGGCAACAGGACTCTGCACCATGCCACACAAGCAGGTGAACCCAGTCATGGCTGTCAGAGAATTTCTGCGACCACATCTCCCCTTACACCTAGCCACCTAAATCTCCAGACTGCAAAACCTACTTGATTATTATGTGTGGAGTGCATTTGAGCAAAAGACCAACAAAAAAACTCTTTGTAACACCAAAGGTAAACTGAAAGCAAGGATTATGGCAGCATTCACCAACAAGGAGACCATCCAAAAGAGTTTCAGGAGATTCTGAAAACACTGGAATCTGTGGTTGAAGCCAATGGCGATTTTATTGAATAAATTTACTCTTTAGTATTTTAAGATATTTTTCTGTAATTTTGGTAATTATATCTGTTAAAATGAGATGTCAGTGTTATTTTCATTTTGACGTAATTTAGACAATTTATCTATCACACCCTGTAATATATGTTGGTGATGATATGGCATTGTTGAACAGAGGGCTTCCCAAATGGAAATCAATGGCCAGGGCAGAAGGTTCTCCTGATAGAATCAATGACCACGTTTGTGACCAAGGTGAGCCTTCAAGTCGGAGGATCTCTATTGTGATTGGACTTAAAATGAGTTTGATTTGATCAGGTCTACTTGTCTAAGACATGCTGCACAAGAATGAATTCCTCTCTGGCTTTCAACCCAGATATGTGGTGGGAACTGGTAAGGTGGTCAGTTTCACAGTGACCCTATGACTACACCTGGACATGAAGCAAATGACGATAAAATAATGTAAATAATAGTCCTTCCTTCCTAGGGGCCATTCTTTAGTGATATCTTTTTTCAGTTCATGATTTACTTGGCAAAAGTGTCCTGGGTATGATGATAAACTACATTTGGTTTGGTTTGGTTTGTTTTGTTTTACAGCATATGAACCTCAATGGGTTATTTAATGCCAATAATATTTTTATTGTTGGTAATTTTTTTTTCAAAAATGTATTGCTGGTAATGTTTTTTTTTTTTTTTTTTTTTTAAAATGTATTGCTGGTAATAATTTTTCCTTCAAAAATAATTGGTGGTAATAATTTTTTACAAAAAATTGTTGCTGGTGTTAAAACCTATTTTTACACTTTCATAGTGTTTTGACCACAGTTTGGGGTGAACTATTTGTTCATAGCTGGGACACTAACAGGTGCTATCATCCTGGGTCAGGGTGAACCTGGGACCCCAGCAATTAAGAGGTGCTTCCATGCTCCTAAAACCTTCTGATTAGAGGCCTTGCTGTCAGATGTAGTTTATCATCTTACCCACTATGAAACTACATCTGGGAGCAAGGTCTCTTATCGGGAGATTGCAGGTTTTGAGGATAATGGAACCACCTTTAACTGCTGTTGCTTCCAGATCCAGCTTGACCCAGGGTGATAGCACCTGTTAGGGTCCCAGCAATGGGCAATTAGTGATCCCCCCACACCCGCAACAAAAATCAGCAGTACAATTTTATAATAAAATTACCAGCAATACATTTTTGCAATGAAATTACCAGCAACACCTTTAAAAAAATACTTACAATACATTTCATCTATAAGCTATATATCGAAAAAAAAATTAGACATTTACTCTGAAAGTATAAAATTGTGTTTGAAATATTTAGATTTGGCGCTAAATAACCCATAGAGGTGTTGATATGCTGCTAAACAAAATCAGCCAACCATGGATGAAAGAAATGAATTTTTACGAAAAATGGAAACAAAAAGAGTGGTTGAAATTTCTGGAACACATAATGAGGAAACAATGACTTGGGGTGGTAGCACTTCTAAGGGTTCCAGCTATGAACCCCCAAGTAAAAAGAAAACACTAAGAAAGTATAAAAATACATTTTTATAGTATAAATACCAGCAATACATTTAAAAAAAATTAGCGACAATACATATTTATAGCAAAATGACCTACAATACATTTTATCTAAGGCGTACAATTGTGTTCAAAATATATATAGTTGAAGCCATAAAATTGCGTTTAAAATATTTAGATTTTGGCAATCAATAACCCATAGAGGTGTTTATATGCTACTGAACAGCAACCAACCAAGAAATTATATACATTTTGAGCACTACGAGGGAAAGCCTGGTATGAACACTTGTTAAAATTGAATGTGCAAAATTCCACAGCGCCATTGTTTTGTTTTTTTTTTTTTTTTAAATAAAAAACGCTGGGAGTTTTCCAACGGCATGATACGAATCGATTTCCCCAAACTAATAGAAAAAGCATATATCTAAAGAACTATCGTCCAAAGATTGTGTGATGAAAATTAGATGGAGGCAATAGTCAAGGGGAAGAACTCCTCCTGATTATATAAAATTTATCTCCCTTAAAATTTGTATGGCTGAAAGTGAGATGCGCGCCCTTAAAATTTCACGGAAATAAAATTGTATCAGAAAATTATTTGAGAAACAATGAGCAGAAGAGATTGAAAGAATCTGACGATTTATATTCGGTAGTTAAACCAGTAACTCTCAGTGCAAGAAGTTATGACGATTTAGTTATGTTATTTTTTCTACCAGTAAATCATGCACCACACCCACTAAATGTCGTATGCAGTAATATTCGACGCTATTTAAAAAATGAGTTAATTCGGAGGATTATGAGTTAGTACGGAACTTAGTAACAGATTAAATGCAGGAAAAATGAATTTGGCGAAAAATGTTCAAATCCGGCTGTTGAAATTTCTCTTTAATCGTGTAAATCCAATTGTTTTTAAGCTTTTTTGTGCCTCTTTTCATATATTTGCACAGACGGGCAGAGCCTATATTAAATTACACTGCTAAATGGAGTAGAGTTAATGTTACGGTTTACATTTTATTGCAATATTTTTTTTTAAATGCCATGTCTCTTCAAAACTTTGGCGATCATGGCACTCCACAATTTCCTTTTTTTATTATCATTAAATTGCCACGGCGTCTCGTGGAAGGTAGTGTAGCGGTTTACCATCGCCTTTTACACTGTTTTGAATTCAGTTTTATTTTTCCCTTCAAGGCATAGGCTCTCATGGCTTTCCACAATTTCTTTTCTTTATTATCTGTGAATTGCCACAATTTCTTGGGTTTTTTTCCAGTTGCATTTTCCAAGGTTTGTGATTGAGAGTTTTCTTTTTCTAAGACTGGTTGCCAAAAAAAAGTAGAGAAACTACCAGACAATAACTTGCAGGTTTTTTATTTCATACACATATTTATTACAGCTAAATGTTTAAAATACGCCTAAAAATGTAAATATCTTGGCAAAAAGACAAGCAAGTGAGTCGTCCCATTGATTCATACCTTCCCTAAGAGTATTTGCGTGTAAATTAATAATATAACGAACCCAAAAGGAATTGGAATTCGACTCTCTAATTAACAATTCCTAGCCATTATCTATTACCCTACCTTCACATCCAAGCTTACAGCATCCGGTATTACCAAGCGGTCAGCCATCCATTAACCAGGCTCGACGCTGCTTAACGTCAGTAATTGTACAGGAACCGATGTTTCAACGTGATATGGCCGTAAGCCCTGAATTTATTTTTCAGAACCCGTTCGTATCGGGATCGTCATCCTCTCACGCGATTCCCTTTTCTCTCCACCCTTGGTGGTGGTGGTGGAGACGGCTGTGAATGAAAGGAAGTCCATTCGCGTGTATTTGATTTGAGTGGACAATTCTGCGTGACGGAGAAGCTCACACACTTAGCCACACAAGCCCACATACTTCGCGGTTCAAAGGAGATTGAGACAGGCGAGATCTGGCAAACCTGGTTGCATCGGGCTGTCGGATGCCTGATCTGTCAAGGTCCACCTTGATTACGCCAACCCGTCTGGCGCTGCCCTCTTCCGCCGTTGGGGATCTTCGGAGTGTGGCCAGGTTTATTCTGGACCATCCTCTTCGACCTTAGCGCCATGTCTTGTCCTACAGGAGTTGGAACTCCAGATTGTTTCGCTCTTGGAATCACTGGGATAAGTCACCCCCGCTAACATGACAAGGAACAACCATTTATATTTTATACTGAATGACTGACTGAACAGTTCCTTACCAAATGTACCACTTTGACTTGTACCATTTTAATGACAATAATAGAATCGAAATCAGATTTTCTCAAAAGAAGTTAATTAATTAAAAAAAGCACAACAAAAAATGTTAATTTATGATACAAACCTTTTTGAATTCAAATATTTTTACGTCATAAATTACAGTATTAATTATAGATTTTTAAAACTGTTGTGTAGGAAACCTACCACCCCTCTTGAAGATGAACTTGTCTACAAACAAAGACGTTAAATAGTGGCATGTCAAAAGACAGAGAGTCGGAGAAGTTCTTGGCTGAGTTAGTTATAGACTACTCAGGCGATTTCTGTACCTACTTACCAACCGAATAAACCCCTTTTTATTGTTACGTGTTATTTGGCGTTTGTCTTTATTAACCCCAAATCAACATCATAACAAAAACTGATATTAATTATAGGTTTATAAAAAAATAGTATTAACTGTATTTTTATAAAAATCGAATTTTGGCAGAGAAGATAATGACTTCTCCGATTGTTAATCGTTTAAAAGTTGGTATTTTCTTATTATAAACTTTGTAAATGCCACTAATTGCGCATAAATATTTTACCATCGAGAAATAGAATATTGTTTGTTTGTTTAATGACAGAGGACGGAAGTTAGCAAAGTCAAATTACTGTTTTTAAACAACAAATTTCCTCTGATTTCTCTCGAATGCTCATATCTGCTCAAAGCGTATCTTAACGTAAACAAACGACATCATATATTATGAACTGGACTAAGTCCGACAATTTTTTTTTATATATTTTCTGTTTATGCGTTCTTTTTATAGATACAAATATTTAAATAAATACTCTGTTTATAATAAACAGTATTAACAACATTTACCTGCCTGAATGTCCGAGAAATTTCATAGGATTATGAGTCATTTAATGCCAAAATTTAATTTTCTTGTGCGCATTAGTAATTTCTTTTATACAAATGTATTGCTGGTAATTTTTTTTCCTATGAAAAGGTAATGCCGGTATTTTTACTATAAACTGTATTTTTATACTTTCATAGTGTTTTGGCCCCAGTTTGGTGGGTGGGGGGTAACTATTTGATCATATTTCGGACTCTAACAGGTGCCAACACCCGGGTCAGGGTGAACCTTCGGAACAACTGCAATTAAGAGGTTTTTTTACACCCCTCCAAAACCTCCCGATCTTGCTGCCGGATGTAGTTTATCGTCATGCCCAGGATGGGAAATATAACATTAGAGGACTAGTAGAAAATAATAATAAAAGAGAAAAACAGGAATTATTGGCTCAAGACGTTGCTAGTTATCACATTGATGTATGCTGTCTCCAAGAAACCAAAATGACAAAGGAGGTTTTGACAGTACAAGTTAATGGTTTTGGAGAGAGACAGTAAATATTACGGAAAGTGTTGTCATTAATCCCAAATGAAAGATTAACATCCATAAACATTGGACGAACAAACATAGTATGCGCATTGAACAACAGTGTAACAATAAGATTTCTCATACATCCTTAGATAGATTTTTTCCTTTTAAGTCAATGTAATTATCAGACATCCTTAGGGATCTCATCTTCAGTTCATCTTTTAAGTCAATTTTTCAGGATTCCTGTCTTCTGCCTTTGAATTGGCAAACATAAAATTTTGTTAATGATTTTAGATAATCATAAAAGTAGAGTCGTTTAAAAACTGACTACCCATCCAGCTTTTGGGTGGTCTCCTTTTCCAGAACACAGGTGGACGGATAGGGGTGGTGGGACCCTAACCGGTGTCCATATAATGAGCAGTCAGTCAAGAACAGTCAGTGAGGAAGGGACCAGCAAGTAGTCAGCAGTCACCTAGATGGTCAATAAATGTAAGGGTCCTCTTTCTGTGGCCGGAAGTTAGTAAGACAGCGGTTCACCTCGACGAAGCCGAAGGAAGACATTTGCCGATTTAGTGAGAAATCATATTGTTTACGATTTCCCAATCAGTGTCTTGAAAAGCATTTATCGTTATTCGACCACGGCCAAGGAGACAAAACTTTGAACATAGCAAGCCGGGTGAATATACGCATACAACCGACCTTGGATGACATCACAGCTGTGCGGTGACAGACGTGCGGAACGCGTCGTCACAGCAGCAGTAAAAGAACTATCAATAAATGTCCATCATTCACCGTAAAAACCTTGAAGAGCTTGGAAAACCCGTAGCGCAGGAGTTAACACATGACACGAATGTATGGAGAGAAGAAATTTGCAAAGTTACTGAAAATGAGAAATCATACTGACTTTCATTCAAGTTTTATTAGCACTGGTGATGAAATAAAATTCCAGTATCAATTATGTTTCTACCTTCTTCTTCTTCTTCTTCTTCTGGACATAGGCGATTATAGCTCTCCACAATTTCTTCTCCTTTGGAGCTCTTAATAAATTTTGTCTTTTCGTTATCTCTCCTAAACCATGCTCCACCACACACTTACTCAAGCTCTCTAGGTAGGTTATGCATTGTTTTCTTCTGTCCCTCTTGCCTTCAGTCAAATTTATTCTTGACTGCCATGTATGATTAGTAGTTAGGATGGTACAGTCTTCATTACAATTGGTTCCCCAAAAACGAAATTACTTATGACTCAGTCTAATAAATCCATGTGTGACCTTTGGGAGAGCTTCTGTACATTGGTAAGATGTAAATATAATGTCTTTAATTTAATTACAAAATTAAATTCGAAGCTTTTAGCTTCCATTTTTGAAACATGGTTAGAACTATGTAGCGAAAAACCATATTTTAAACCAGTTAATTTATAATATAAATCTGTATATAAATCTTCTATTTGCCGTGACCCTTGAGAACGTAAGCGATTATAACTCTTCACAATTTCCTGTCCTTTGTAGCTCTATAAATTACTCAAGCTCACTAGGTAGGTTATGCATTGTTTTCCTCTATCCCTCTTGCCTTTAATTTGTGTGTCCTGTGAGTATCCTATTTTCCAAGCCCTCTTTCCCCATTTTATGCCCTAGAAATTTCAACTGTCTCTTCCTGATGTTAAGTATAAGTGTCATTTTTCTTTCCATTTGATCTAAAACATCGGCATTGTTCACATGTTCAGTACATAGTAGTCTCAGCATCCTTTTGTAGAATCACATTTCTGTTGCTCCAAGTCTCTTCATATGCGAGGAGGTTGTCCATCATTCACTACCATATCGGAGGACTGATATTGAAGTATCTAGGAATCCATTAGTGACATCAGGTTTCATTTTGGGGACGATGGGCATTAATGAGTTAATACACGCAATACACAAATAGCGCTTTTAATATATAGTTTTTAAAGTCGAGAATCTAAGCAATCAGCTCTCATTTGAGCCTAAAATAAGATGACTACACACCCTGAAGAGAGGTAAGACAGCATAAAAGGGGCCATCTGCTGGGTGGATGCTTTCTGACACAAGTATAAACATAACTAATGTTTGCCTATAGACTCAAGTATTCAGAAGACCAATATTTACATATATACGCGAGCATAAAACCGACCATAGACTCAATTATAACCACGACCAACGTTTGCCTATAGACTCAAGTATCAACGCAACAAATCCTTACCCATAGGCTCAAGTATAAACATAACCAATCTTTACTTATAGACTCAAGTATAAACGTAACCAGTGTTTGCCTACAACCTCAAATATAAACGTAACCAACGTTTATCTATAGACTCAAGTATAAATGCAACAAATCCTTACCCATAGACTCAAGTATAAGCGTAACCAATCTTTACTTATAGACTCAAGTATAAACGTAACCAATCTTTACTTATAGACTCAAGTATAAACGTAACCAGTGTTTGCTTATAGACTCAAGTATAAACGTAACCAATGTTTATCTACGGACTCAAATATAAACGCAACTAACGTTTATCTATAGACTCAAGTATAAACGTAAACAACGTTTACCTATAGATTCAAATATAAACGCAACTAACGTTTACGTATAGACTCAAGCATAAGCGCAACAAATCCTTACCTATAGACTCAAGTATAAACGTAACCAATCTTTACTCATAGACTTAAGTATAAACGCAAGTAATGTTTTCCTATTGACTCAAGTATAATCGCAAAAAAAAAACGCAGTTAATGTTTACTTATAGACTCAAGTATAAAGAAGACCAATCTTTACATATATATACAAGTATAAATCCTACAATAGACCAAATTATAAAGCAGAACAAATCTTTAACTATAGACTGAAGAGTAAACGCGATCAATGTTTACTTATAAGTTTAAGTAAAAAGATTTCGACATTAGCCCAATACCTGTTGAAATATCGTAAAATCCACCACCGTAAGTGTCACACTACTGTGCAACTGATAGACTTTCACGAATTAGTAAGAAATATACAAAAAATACACTTGTTTTCGACTCGGCCAAATCAAGAACAAGGATGATATTCCGGTAAATATTTTTCGTCATATTCCTGGCTGAAATGGGAGGTGGTGACTATTATGCCATCAAATATATTGATTTTGTAAGTGCTCCCCAGACTAATGTCATTTATTTATTCTCTCTGTTTGGTTGAAGATATATACGCTAGATATTTCTCTAAGCAGACGATACAAACAATAGTTTCAGGTGTCTCGGAACAAGGGTGCATATCACAAAACTAAAGCCGGCCTAAATACCTTCATGGTAAAGAGACATACGATAGCTTATGATATCCCCGCTCCAATTCTGTCAGTCTGCCTTGGGTCAACCATCAATGCACGGAGACGTAAATGCAGGCATATTATTTGACTATAAAAAACGACTCGCCTGAAAGTTAAATCGAAATGAAATCCTTTGTAATGTTACATGAAAATGCTGAAACAAAATATTGGTATCACTTTGTAAATTAAAAACAAAAACAAATGCCCTATTAATATTCTCTAAAATTCGGGCTAAAATGTCGCAAGTAAAAAACAAAACAAAAAACAAAGAAAAAAACAAAGAAAAAAACAAACAAACAAATAAACAAACGAATAAACAAACAAAAACAAACAAATGTCTGTGTAAACAAATAAAGTTCACTGAATAAACAAACAAAACCTAATCTCTGAGATGACGTATTATGATTACCATTATTCGACTGTTATCTTCCCCAAACAACATTTCTGTGTATCAGTGATACCGAGATGATAGATTAAGAACTGTTAACCTCATCTTCATTGCCATATTCAAAACGTTTCGGCTGTTGTACATTCCGGGACTAAAAGATTATTTCTTACTTGTCTTATAACTGTTAACCTCTGAGATGACGTATTATGATTGAGGTATTTTGATTATTATTTACATTATTCGGACTGTTATCCTCATCTTCATTGCCATATTCACAACATTTCGACCGTTGTACATTCCGGATTTCTTCAGGTGATTGGATCTCTGAGATGAGGTATTATGATTACTTACATTATTTACATTATTCGAACTGTTAACTGTTAACCTCATTTCGTCATTCCGGACTTCTTCAGGTGATTGGATCTCTGATATTCACAATTCATTTCTTCATTGACCGTTGTTGTACATTCCGGACTTCTTCAGATGTGATTGGATCTCATTATTCGAACTGAACCTCATCTTCATTGGTATTTTGATTTCTGATGTATTATTACATTATTCGAACTGTTAACCTCATCTTCATTGCCATATTCACAACATTTCGACCGTTGTACATTCCGGACTTCTTCAGGTGATTGGATCTCTGAGATGAGGTATTTTGATTACTTGTATTATTTATATTATTCGGACTGTTAACCTCATCTTCATTGCCATATTCACAACATTTCGACCGTTGTACATTCCGGACTTCTTCAGGTGATTGGATCACTGAGATTTATATTATGATTATTTTTATACATTATTTGTTATTATTTCATTGCCATATTATTCGACTGTTAACCTCATGGATCTCTGAGATGAGGTATTTTGATTACTTGTATTATTTACATTATTCGGACTGTTAACCTCATCTTCACTGCCATATTTACAACGTTTCGGCCGTTGTACGTTCCGGCCTTCTTCAGGTGATTGGAATACACTATACAACAGAAATAATACATGAATATCGACAATAAAGATAATTTTAACATTGGGCTTGTTTGTTTTTGGTTAAGTTCATTCTTTTTTAAATGTCATTGCGCTTGAATATATAAGCGGTGATGGGTCTCCACAGCTTTCATTTTTAAATCTGACAATGCCATGACTTTTTATGAAAGATAGTGGAACTGGTTTCCTGTTTTTTTTTTTTTTTTTTATCTGTTTACGAATTTGGAGTTTTTCTTCTCCGTGATCGGTTACCTTACAAAAGTTAAAGATCCCAGTCTACGCTATTTCATAGGTAGGAGAAGGAGAGAGGAGTTTTAATATTCTTATTTTGGGAAAAACATTTCATTTTCAGACGAATTTTCTACTTGTTTTTAATATAGTAATTAAGAAACTGAGGCACCGAGTGGTAGCTACGACTTCTACCAGATGTATGAGTTGACAATTGGACTCATTTCACCCTCAGGAGGGCATAAAAAAAAATCAAGATCGACGTATAAACACGTCTGTAGTTGGTTTTTTGAGCGTTATGTTTTGGGTGTGTTTATTCGTTCGTGTCTGAAAAGACACTTTCGGTAAAAATTATAGTCATGTCTACGCATGCAAAAGGGTTAAGGAGATTAGTGCAGAATGGACAACATATTTAGGGATACTTACTCGATGCAATTTATAAAAAAACTCTTTTCATCGATCGCTATTTTAAAATTACGATCAGTAAATTACTTCCCCGTCTCCTTTATTGTGCTGATCCATGACATCAGAGGCAGATGTAGTTGGTTTTCTGGAAAACTGTTCGAAGAGAAAATATCTTATAAAAAACCGAGAGTAACACTAATTGTTCGGTCAATAAATGTTAAATAGTTCATTTTTACTATAACAATACGTGTGAGTTTGTGTGTCTGCTTCGGTGTTTCTGCTTCAGTGTGTCTCCTTCAGTGTGTGTGTGTGTGTCGGGGGAATAACTATTCAACATTCCAAGCAAGCTAGTGTCTGGTTATAGTCATTTTTCAAGCGTAACTTAGATGTGGCACAAGGTCGAAAATATGGGACACCCAGTGAGGTTCGAACTCACTATTCAGTCGTAATTGTTCTAGCGAGATAAGCTTGCTAACAATTACATCACACTGAGGTGCCTTGTATTGATTTTCCAAGTGTAGTTTAGATGTGGCACAAGGCCGAAAGTAGGGAGCACCCAGTGAGGATCGAACTCACTACTCAGCCGTAATTGTTCTAGCGAGACAAGCTTGCTAACAATTTCACCGCCTCGAGGTGCCCAAAGATGATTTTCCAAGCGTAGCTCAGATGTGACACAAGGCCGAAAGTAGGGAGCACCCAGTGAGGATCGAACTCACTACTCAGCCGTAATTGTTCTAGCGAGACAAGCTTGCTAACAATTACACCGCCTCGAGGTATCCAGAGATGATTTTCCAAGCGTAGCTTAGATGTGGCACAAGGCCGAAAGTATGGAGCACCCAGTGAGTATCGAACTCACTACTCTATCGTAATTGTTCTAGCGAGACAAGCTTGCTAACCATTAGATCGTTCGAGCTACCCAACTAATGTCTGGTTATATGCTCTTCACGTTCTATACACTCATATACTTGTAAAATCTGGACTTTACAATGGTGTTCACTCCGTATAAGCCCCAATGGGTTACTCTATGTAGAGGTTTACAAAGGTACTCGAGGTAGAGGGTTACAAAGGTACTCTAGGTAGAGGGTTACAAAGGTAGTCGAGGTAAAGGGTTACAAAGGTACTCTAGGTAGAGGGTTACAAAGGTACTCGAGGTAAAGGGTTACAAAGGTACTCTAGGTAGAGGGTTACAAAGGTAGTCGAGGTAGAGGGTTATAGAGGCACAGATTATATATTATTAGATCAGATTATTATACTGAATATGTGTGAAAGATAACGGTTAACCCTAGGCTTAAGATCGTATTGATTGGGGAAGCATCCTCTTGGGAGCCGGTTCCACAAGGCAGTGGTTCGTGGAAAGAAGCTGCTTGAGTGGAACTTATATTTCACCAAAGGAATATAAAGGGAATGAGGGTACTTTGCTACAATGTGTGTGGCATGGCGGGTCTTAGCCGTGAAAGTTAGGATTGGCAGAGGATAGCAGAGATACTTTTCGGCTCTATCAAGACTGGAAAGTGAGGACTGGGCAGCTCCTGTCCATATATAGCAGCAGTATGCCATTTTCGGCCTGATCTGGCTCTTGTAAAGGCAGAAGATAGCAGAGACGCTTTAGGGATCTATCGAGACTGGAAAGTGAAGACTGGGCAGCTCCTGCCCATATATGGCAGCAGCACTCCATTTTCAGTCTGATCTGGCTCTTATAAAGACAGAGGATAGCGGAGGCACTTTTGGGCTCTATCAAGACTGGAAAGTGAAGACTAGGCAGCTCCTGATCATATATGGCAGCAGTACTCTATTTTTGGCCTGATCTGGCTTTTGTAAAGGCAGAGGATAGTGGAGGCGCTTTTGGGCTCTATCGAGACTGGAAAGTAATCACTTAGCAACTCCTGCTCATACATGGCAGCAGTACTCACATTTTTTCCGGGTCCCAACCAGAGACCTAAGGTCAGAAATGGCTTCATGACATCTTCCACTGATCTTTTTTTTTGTAGAAAAAAAATCACATACATTTTACATAGATAAAGCCCTTCGTAAGGTGTATGCTGTACTTGTAAGCACATATTTTTGTAATTCTTTAAAGCATGGGCTACCAGGATTCCCTTCAATGAGTCTATTGGAATATTTTCCAATCAATCCGAGGGCTCTAACTACAAATGGATTTGTTGATGTCCTCATGTGCCACATTAATGAGATTTCGATTTCAAGGTTCTTGTATTTTGATGGATTTTTTTTTTTGAAGATCATCAAAGATACATTACAGCCTGCAGACACATGTTGTATTTGCGGTCTCTAATCACGATGTCTGTGCGATTAGCTTTTGATTGTTCTATCTGTGTGTATTGTAAAGCCCCATAAAACTGGTACAGGTCCTATGTCTGTAACTGGGCCTGGGTGGTGTTCATACCAATTTCTTGCAGTTTCCTTTCCGTATTCTGGATATTTATCACAGAATCTGCCTTTTGGTCTAACACAAATTTTCACTATCTGTGCTTGGTAATTTCTATTTAGCAAGCATTGGTCCTGTGCAGCAAGAATAAAACCTTCGGTTTCGGCTTTTAACCCTACACTACGTAGCCACTGATGGGCACGGGGTTTGTCAACATCAGCTTGTTTGGTACGAGCAGAATATTGACCACGAAGAGGTTTATCTTGTCATCGTTTCTGTATATGGTTAATTGCATTTGCTTTCTTTTTTAAACTTTTAGGTGTATTACGTTTAAATTAAAGATATGTTTGGTGGTACAAAATTTTATCACTGCCATGAATTGACAAAAATTAGTTTTATGATAATAAAATATGATAATAAAAAGTAAAAATAAAAAACGGGCTAGCTAACCGGTTTCGTACCTCGCTAAGCAGAGCTAAATCGAGGTAAATAGAGTAAATTATATAATAAAAAAAGATTTTTTTATTATATAATTTAGATTTTAGTAGTACACTCTCTTCCTGGAACTCAACAAAGATATTTGCTAAGATGGGCCCCTTAGGGGAACCCATCGAAACACCATCAATCTGCCTGTACATGATGCCGTCGAAACTGAACTCAACTGACATCGTGGCAAATTTCATCAGTTCAACAAACACGTCTTCCGGAATAACAAGCGTAGACAGTTGACTACGATACAGGGCATCGGCACAAATATCGATAGTCTCAGCAAGTGGAACTCAAGTCAATAAACTGGCGATATCATATGTACACATAAATTTATCCGATAAATTTATAACACTGCATAAAACGGGAAAATTCAAATGAATCTTTAATACAAGCTGAGTTATACTGTTCCAAAACCGATTGCAGTATAGTGGAAAGTCATTTAGCCACACCGTGTTGAGAAGACCCAATCACAGATACAATGGTGTCCCAACTTTATGAGTTTTGGGTAAGCCATAGAGACGAGGACGAATGGAGTCTGAGGGTCTAATTAAATTTGAAATATCAATGGGCAATTTCCCACTTTTTACCCACTTAACCAGACGTTTTTGGAACTTGGCCTCAATATGTTTTATTTTCACTTTTTCACTCACTTGAATTTCGATTTTGAATTTGTTGGCTCCCTTTATTACTGAATAAAGTTTCTTATTTCTTTCATGTTCTTTGACACAGATCCTCATCCATTCTTCTGTAGTTTCCAGGTATCTTTGAAGGCCGATTGTTGTGCAAAACAATTCTAGTTGAACTAATCTCTTCAACCAGGTCTGTGTTTTTTTTTGTATTTGAAAATTCATCCACTTGAAATTCCCTATTTAATTTGTTGGCTTTCTTTAATACTGAATAAAGTTTCTTATTTCTTTTATGTTCTTTGACACAGATCATCAAGTCTTCTGTAGTTTCCAGGTATCTTTGAATGCCGATTGTTGTAGATTTGTAAGATAGTTCTAGTTGAACTAATCCTCTGCCTCCTTCGGATCTGGACACAGAGAGACGATCAACATCAGCCTTGGGATGATGGATGCGGTGGCAAGTGAGAAACGTTCTCATTTTGGCGTCCATTTGCTTAATATCAGCTATGGTCCAATTAAGGATGTTGAAACTATATTGCACCACAGGCACAGCCAAGGTGTTTTTGGCTGATATTCTGTTTTTTATTTATTTAACTCGGTATTTAACACCAAACGCACACACCCACTTCTATTATTATTATTATTATTATTATTATTATTTGTGTATGTTATGCTTCCTGCTTTGTATCCGGTAGAATAGAGTTCAAACTATGGCCCTTAGGTCCAATAGGAGAATTATCATTTAATTGATAGCACTTTTCTTATTATATTCCTAGTAGGACGATCTTTTGTGCAACTTGTATGTTGATGTTACCTGGGAGACTGTTAGTAAAATTCTCCATTCCTTTTCTTACGAGGCCCAGAGCTCCGATTACTATTGGTACAGTCTCAGTCTTCATTCACCACGTCCTGTTAATCTCGATCACCAGGTCTTTGTATTTGGACAATTTCTCGATAATTTTCATGTGGGTGTTTCTCTCAGATTGTACTGCTATGTCAATAAGCATACACTTCCTGAATTTCTTGTCTTTTATGAAAATATTACGTCTGTTGGCTGTTATTTCCCTGTCACTTAGAATTGGCATGTCCCAGAGGATAGTTACATCGTTATTTTGTGTAACTCTGTCTGGTTGGTGCTCATACCATCTCTTAGTGGTTTTGATTTTGTGCTTCTTGCGTATCTTCCAGTGCACATATGTCGCTACCTTGTTATGTCTGTAGGTATATTCATTTTTTTTTTTTTTTGCGAGTTCTGGACACCCTGAGATAATATGGTCGACAGTTTCATCATATTTTCCGCAGATCCTGCATTTCGGGTTAGTTCCATCCTTGATTATATCACAGTGATAGGATCTGGTTCTGAGGCTTTGGTCCTGAGCTGTAATAATTGGGCCTAATGTCTCAGCTTTGAACACGGTAGACTTCAGCCACTGATGCGCTTTCTATTAGTCCACATCTGCTTCTTTCGTTCTTTTTAGGTATTTGCCATGCAACGCCTTCTCCTCCTAGTTATTATTATTATTATCATTTAATGATGATTATTATTATTGTTGTTAAAATTATAAGAAAGAGGTTCACACATATATTTAAAATATACAATTTGACTTGTCTAACCTAATTGTAGTAAGTAGATATTTAATGCTCTCTCCAATACACAAATAGTGTTTTTAATATATATACAATACTTATAGGATATAATCTATACCAATCGAACCTGTCAGTTATTATTATGATTATTGTTGTTGTTGTTCTCGTTAAAAAATTGTTTAAAAGTTAAATAGTACAAAATAACTTATGCATAATAAGTAGATAAATTATATATTACGCGAGGATTCGAAACACTTCTTCTAGAAATTCGCAAATACGCCCACTCCTTGAAAAAAAAAATGTCAAAAAAGTATTACTAACTAAATAAAAGACTTTATTAACTTCAGCTGATGGGGATTTTCACCCATTGCAGTTCGATGTGAATGACGCAAGTTTTCGTCATTCTATTCTTAGCTTATCTTTACTCTTTTTATTTTTGGTCGGGAGGGTGGAAACCATCTTGGGAACGCTAGGCGTGCCGTTGCTGTTACTATCCCACTAAGCGTTTATTGTAATAAGAGATATTGTCTGTCAATATTTGTCTATTTATTTCTGAGATGAGGGATTATGTACACTATTTACATTATTCGCACTATTTTCCTCATCTTTGTCGCCATATTTACCACAACGTTTCGGTCTGTACGCTCCGGCCTTCTTTATGTGGTTGGAATGTCGAACTGAACCTTTTATTTCGCTCGCTGGGGTAGACTGTTCTAGTTCTAGTTCTACGAGAGATGTTGTCAGATTGAAAAATCCTTTAATTTCTCTCTCTCACACACACACACACTTTCATAAATATATATATATATATATATATATATATATATATATATATAAAGATTTAAGAAACAGCAGATATTTTTATATATAGTGCTCAGTATTAAAAATATTGAAATAATATTAAAAACAGAGCGTTAATGATATTACATGAAAAGATTACTTAACTTTTCAATAACAATTTTTATCCTGACATCGATGTTTCTTCGTAAAAATTCCCAGTCTTCAGGGGCTGTGGTTTTAAACGGTATTTAAAGTCACAATCCCTGAAGACTGAAATTTTGTAACACCGACGTCGGGATAAACCGATATTTAAAAGTTAAATAATCTTTTTCGTATAAAATCATATATATATATTATAATATATATATATATAGTAATATATTATATTTATATATATATATATATATATATATATATATATATATATATATATATATATATATATATATATATATATATATATATATATATATATATATATATATATATATATATATAGGTATATATATATATATATATATATAGTATATATATATATATATATATATATATATATATATATATATATATATATATATATATATATATATATATATATATATATAGTATATATATATATATATATATATATATATATATATATATATATATATATATATATATATATATATATATATATATGTGTATATATGTATATATATATATATATGGTCTATATATATATATATATATATATATATATATATATATATATATATATAGTATATATATATATATATATATATATATATATATATATATAGAAAAAAGAAAATATAAATATAAAGAATAAAGAATGAAAATAAACAAGAAAAAATCCCGAAAAAGAAATAAAGAATGAAAGACCACGATGTAAACAACCTACCTACTCAGTAAAGTGCCCAACGCCCAGATTGTCCAGACAGAGCAAAAATCTGTCCTCCTATATTAGCAGTGAATGCTGGTCAATCACCTCAAAGATGAAGAGACTTGAAGCAACAGAAATGTCGTTCTACAGAAGGATGCCGAGGATACCATGAGCTGAATAGGTGAGCAACGACGATGCTTTACAGAAAATTGAAACAAAAAGAAAACTTATACTTAAAGCCAGGAAGAGGAAGTTGGAATTTCTAGGGCACATAATGATGAAAGGAGGCTTGGCAAATTTGATACTCACTGTTCAGATTGACGTCAAGAGGGACAGAGGAAAACAACGCATAACTAACCCAGCGCGTTTGAGTAAATGTATGACGGAACAGGGTTTAGGAGAGATAACAAAAAGACAAAATTTACTAAGAGCTACAAAGGATAGGAAATTGTGGAGAGCCATGATCGCCTATTCGGTGAGGGGTCATGGCACATAAAGTAGAAGTGAATGGAAATTATTCCGGTGATTGCTCGTTCTGTGCGTTTTCGGCTAATCTATTAACCATTTTTAAGGATTTTTTTGCTATTGTAAATGAAGTGTAATTTGCTGAAAGGTAGACATATTTTTAATTCCCGAATACGGCCAATACATTATGGCCATGTTTGTAGCTGATGTTATGGATGATTTTTTTTTTTAATGATGAGGTTTTCTTTTGCTTTTAGACAATTTTTACAGTTAGAAGCTTGTATTATATTCGTGTTTTCGATGAGTATATTGCGTATCAAAGTTGCTAAGTTTTCGTGATGGTTTAAAAAGGCCTTTCTGGAACTATGGTCGTAGAGATACCAGGTCAGCCGTCTTGGTAGTCAGGACAGTTCTTCATAAGGTATTTAAATTAATAACCGCGGTCCAACTGTGATTAACTGAGATAATATTCTTTTTGGGGACGTTAAAATGAACAAGCCATTATTTGTCTCAGTTAACAACTGACTGTAAGTCATTTTCGATATTACCTCCCACTTTGACGTTATTGAACTTATCAGATTTACCATTAACACAGGAGTAAATAGTTGTATTATCAGCGTAGAAGCCAAGTCGAGAAGGACTTCTACACTGCGATAAAAACAAAACGCAACCGAATTGTAAATAACATCGCCATAAAAATGCCACACTCTAACCCTAACCAAATGGAGTTGTCATTATTTACGTCCTTATTTTAGTTGTTATTATCACAACGTTTCGGCCGTTGTGACCCCAGCCTACTTCAGGTATCTGTCTCAAGGGAATTTTGAACTGGACACTTTATTTAATTTCCGGGGACATCTCGTTCAGTTCTGATTTCGTATTGCTCATCTATTGCTCGCTCTAGTGGATTAGAACGATCGTGAATTTGGTGACACAGTAATTGTGAGTTCAATCCCTATGCTGGGTAGTACAACCTTGGACTCAGTGGAAATAGGATGAGCCTTAACTGAGTAGTACTAAATAAGAACAAGATGAGATGTCCCTACACGTGGACAGTGAATCAAACACAATCTGCACCCCCCGTAAATTAAATATATATCATTTTACTGTGGAATAAGATGACTGTAAACTGAATTCTGCGTATCAGACGTATATGTGCCGACAAGTCTTATGTGTACATTACAATTTGGTATAAATTCACCGAGTCTGTCCGAATTGAAATAATTGGTTAAACGCTTACATCCTTAACCAATGACAAAAGTCATGGAATACACATAGAAACAACAATAAACTATATCAAATAAAACTCTTTCTGACTGTACAACATCACAGTAATGGATACTCAAGAAAAGATGGTGTCATACTTACAAGAATCAAAATCGGACACACCCACATAACCTACTCTTTTCTCGTAAAAAATGAAGACCCTCCAAAATGCCGAAACTGCCAAGAAGTACTCGCTGTCAAACATTTTTTAATTAACTGCTCCGTCCTGGGTAAGACGTTAAACTACACCCGCGTCCCGTGTAAGACGATAAACTACGTCCAGCAGCAAGGCCTCTGATCAGGAGGTTTTGAGGAGCGTGGAACCACCTCTTAATTGCTGGTGTTCCCAGGTCCACCCTGACCCGGGGTGGTAGCACCTGTTAGGGTCCCAGCCGTGGATAAACAGTTAGCTATTACCAGCAATACTTTTTTGAAAAAATTATTACCAGCAATACAATTTTGAGGGAAATATATTACCAAAAACAAAATATTACCAGCAATAAAAAATGTCGGCATTAAATAACCCATTGAGATTGATATGCCGTAAAACAAAATAAACCAAACCAAACCAAACCAAACCAAACCAAACCAATTAATTAACTGCAAAAAAGCTGGCAACTATACAAAAATATTTCTCCAATGTACCCCAAAGTGTCTTTTTTGAGAGTGTTGAACCCAAAGCCATTTTTTAGAATTTTTAAAAGTAACAAAACTCTTACCCCAAAATATAAAAAGGAAATCGAATTGGAACTCGTCTCTCTGATTTCCAATTCCGAGCCGTTGTCTATCACACCACCTGCACATCCAAACTTATGTAAGTTTGGTATTCCCAAGTGGTCACCCATTTAGGTACTGACCAGGCTCGACGTTAATTAACTTCGGTGATCGTACGAGAAACTGTTTCACCGTGATGCGGTCGTAAACTGCTGTTTCTGGAGATCCTTTGGAATCGACCCAAGGACTCTAATTCCAATCTATTTTGAGTAGTTCGCAGTCTTTTCAACTTCTTTGCCTGCAATGTAGGAACCTCCAGGCCATGCCGCATCTATCAACAGACACTCATGAAGACATTTTTATGATCAGTATTATCTCTGATCTGATCAAATTCAATAAGTCAGCTTGAGTTTTGAACTCCCACAAGTATTTCAAAGACTCATTTTCTCAATACCTTCCGCGAATTATATTTTTATCCTTTGTCGGAATTTTGGAACCAATACTTTCGGTATAAACAACAATGGAGACACGAACACATTGGCGCCTCTTGTAATCTTTCTGAGGAAGCACTTTGCAGAAACACTTGTTGAATCAACCCACAACAAAGAAAATGGTGAAGAAGGCGTTTAAATATAAAAATATATTTTTATTTTCGTGTTTTTTTTATAACTAATTTTTCTTAGCGTTTATGAATGTTAAATTTCTTACGGTCCATTGTAGTTGTTTACCAAGATGTAAAGGAATTTGTCCGTCTAGAAACTTTACTTAAATACCCTTCAAAGGGATCCCGAAGTATGTTTTTTTTATTGCTGGAGGGAACGAGACCCGTGCTTTATTTCCGTGTTTTTTTACAACTAATTTTTCTTAGCGTTTATGAATGTTAAAGTTCTTACGGTCCTTTGTAGTTGTTTACCAAGATGTAAAGGAATTTGTCCGTCTAGAAACTTTACTTAAATACCCTTCAAAGTATCCCGACGTATGTTTTTTATTGCTGGAGGGAATGAGACCCGTGCTTTATTTTCGTGTTTTTTTGCAACTAAATTGTTTTTAGCGTGTATAAGTGTTAAAGTTCTTACAGTCCTTGTTTGTAGTTGTTTGTTAAAGTGAAAAGAAATGTGATTTCTTTGCATGCATGTATAAGAGAGAAGAGCCAAGAGAAAAAGTGAGGAGGAAAGTGTAAGTGTCACGTAGCTTGGCGAGGAAGACGGGTGAATGAGGAAGAGAATTTCTTTTAGGCGCAGCGTCGCGAAGCTTTTGCCGTCTATCTATCTTTACTGGTTTGTCCGTTTAGAAACTTTGCTTAAACGCTCTTCAAAGGGATCACGAGGTATTTTTTTTATTATTGTTGGCGGGAACGCATCCCATTGGTTGAAAAATATTAAATATTTATTTTCAAAGGATTAATTTATTAACCGAAATAATGTGCAACCCTTCGACACAAACGCAGGTTTCTTTGTCATTTGGCGTTTGACTGACTTGATGTTTATTTCTGTTTTCGTTCCACGCACTTATGCCACGGTTTCCAACTTCTTCCCACACAGCCTATATTTATCCGATTCTTCCAGATGCTAAATACTTTTTTTTTCATGGGATTATTTGCATTTAGAGCCTAGCCTTGTGTAGCAACACATCTTGAAGTATTAACCGAATTCGAATCATTGTACAGCGTTCAACAATTTTCCTCACCAGAATCTGTCTTGTACTTTTATAAGTCTCTCATTCATCCAGACATTGGATATTGTTGGTATATCTGGCCTGGTGCTTCTCTTATGTATCTAGATAACCTTGACAAAATCTAAAGATGAATCTGCAATATCGGTCTTGACCTGGTATCTCGGATTCAGTCACATTCCCACCGCCGTGACATAGCTTCCCCTTGCTCCTTCTAGAAATACCTTTACGGTAATTGTCCTGATGATGAGCTTTCTTATTTTGTTTAGTTTCTTGTATATAAATTGTATTTATTGTAAATATTCATTAAGGTTTCATTTTTAAAAGTTGTTATTTTTACTCCCTAATCCCAACATATAAATTGGACAAATAGGAACTAGTTAGAACTATTTACATTATTCGGACTATTGTCCTCATCTTTGTCGCCATATTTATTACAACGTTTCGGCCGTTATACGCTCCGGCTTTCTTCAGATGGTTGGAATGTTGAACTGAACCTTTATTTCGCTCACTGGAGTAGACTGTTCTAGTTTCACGTGCCATGTTTAATGGATGTCAGTTGTCAGTTATCTCCTGTTAATTCCCCTCTCCAAGTTCTCCACTGCCTTAACCGGGTAACAAGGACACATGGCACAGTGGATAAAGGCCGAAATGTTGTAATAAATATGGCGATAAAGATGAGGACAATAGTCCGAATAATGTAAATAGTGTACATAATACCTCACCTCAGAAATATAGACGGATAGTTAGAACTACATAGAGACTCTGAGGTATTATGTTGGCTGTAGTAAGAATGGTAAGTAAAAATGTGTTAGTTTGGTGTAAGGAATACTGTTGTATGTTTGGGTTAGTAATCGTGGCTAGCTAAGTTTTAAGATAAGACAGATTGAAGGCCAACCTTTCCCTATCACCCCTCTTAGCCTTGGGTCAGTAATTGTGGTCTGATAAGTTTAAAATAAGACAGATTGAAGACTAGCTTTCCCCTATCCCTCCTCTTGGTTATATGCCATAATTTTGTATTTTTCAAAATAAATATTGCTTTCCTCTTTGGTAACTCGGCTTCACGAAATTGAGAACAATACTAGATTGGCAACTAGGTCTCATTATTTTACGGTTGAAATTACTAGATGTAACCGTGAGTTCTATTCTAATAGTTTCTTTGCTCGTACTTTTCACCTGTGGAACTCTCTTGTGTCTTTGTGACTTTATCACCTTAGTTCAAGTGGAAGGATTAAAAATAAATGTATCGTACTTTCCGTCTTTGTTTACAAGTGAAAGGCCAGCCACCGCCTCCAAGCGGTCACTTTGAGAACTAATACGACTCGTTTCGCTAAGGCCGCAGATTTTGTAATACATCGCTGACGATTTAGAAGTTTTTTCCCTGCGTAACTTTTATTTATTTTGCTTGCAGATTTTGTCCGTTGCATCCGAAGTCCGTTGATGGGGTGGGGTGTCCGTAGATGAAATGTTTGTCTGTATTGATATTAACTAAACCTATGTTTGATACAAGGCCCAATTAAAGTGCACCCTGTGAGAATATAATTCTTTACAGCAGTATTAGTCGACTAGATTGTTGCAAACACTCACGAGGCACCCAGAATGAATATTCTAATGGACATATCTACTAAATTTAGTATATGTCAGACACAACTGTGGAGCACCCAGTGAGGATCGAACTCGCTATAGCAGTAAGGAATTGAGATTCACTTCTCGACAGATCAGTTTGTTAGCATAGCGATTTCGATCCTCATTGCGTGCCCTATACTCGTAGCCTTGTGCCAGACTCACATAATTACACTCTCATTCTCTTTCTCTCACTCTCTTTCTTTATTCCTCTTTATTCTCTCTACATCGATTCCTTTATTAAATTATTAAATAATAAAGCTAAAATTGAATAAGTTCTACTCGTCATTGTCTTATCTTTTAGCTCAACTCTACCTCAACCTGTTAATATCTATCTAATCTTGTTCATATCTATCTATCTCATTCTGTTCATATCTATCTACCTGAATCTGTTCATATCTATCTATCTATCTATCTATCTATCTATCTATCTCAGTCTGTTCATATCTATCTACCTGAATCTGTTCATATCTATCTATCTATCTATCTCAGTCTGTTCATATCTATCTACCTGAATCTGTTCATATCTATCTATCTATCTATCTATCTATCTATCTATCTATCTATCTATCTCAGTCTGTTCATATATATCTAAGTCTGTTCATATCTATCTATCTCATTCTGTTCATATCTATCTATCTATCTATCTATCTATCTCATTCTGTTCATATCTATCTATCTCATTCTGTTCATATCTATCTATCTATCTATCTATCTCATTCTGTTCATATCTCTCTATCTATCTCCTTCTGTTCATATCTATCTATCTATCTATCTATCTATCTCATTCTGTTCATATCTATCTATCTATCTATCTATCTATCTATCTCCTTCTGTTCATATCTATCTATCTATCTATCTCCTTCTGTTCATATCTATCTATCTATCTATCTATCTATCTATCTATCTATCTATCTCATTCTGTTCATATCTATCTATCTATCTATCTATCTATCTATCTATCTATCTATCTCATTCTATTAACATTATTGTTGTGGCGTCCTCCCTGTATTGAGGCTATTGTGGACTATTCCAATTACTATAAATAGTAGGAGAGTAAGCTTCGACGGAATGATGGTATAGACTGTTCTACTGAGGCTGTTCGCAGCTTCTGCTGAACTCTCTGCTTTTGGCAGAGAGGAACCCGGACGAGGCTGTGCCGAAGGGCAGAGTTTCGTCCGAGCACGTAGACAGACCCGAACCCGTTTATACGGATTCTACGGGGATTTTTTGACCGAGCCTACGGTCTCGGATAACCCACGTGCCACATATACCCTCGTGGGAGGGGGCGACTAAATATAAGATATAGACTGAACGCTGGTCACCGGATACACACTCCCAAGTCGTGTAACACACTTTTGTTGTATTTACTGTTCGAGACACTATTTATCTGCAACCTCTTGTTTTGTTATTTCATAATCATTACTTTGTCACAATCTATCTATCTCATTTTGTTCATATCTATCTCATTTTATTAATATTATCTATATGTATTTATCTCATTTTGTTCATATCTATCTCATTCTATGAATATTATCTATCTATCTATCTATCTATCTATCTATCTATCTATCTATCTCATTCTGTTCATATCTATCTCATTCTATTAATATTATCTATCTATCTCATTCTGTTCATATCTATCTCATTCTATTAATATTATCTATCTATCTATCTATCTAATTCTGTTCATATCTATCTCATTCTATTAATATCATCTATCTCATTTTGTTCATATCTATCAGTCCATTCCAGTTTCTTTCTTTCTTTCTTTCTCCGTTAATAAGTTCGATTATGTGTTACTGCCTCAATCTCTTCAGAGCATTCTTCCTGAATTTCATTTCTATTGACCGTCTCCATTTATTATCGGGAATTTTACACTCGGCTATTTTTAAACAGGGTGTGCCATTTTTCACAGTCCGCAATGATTAGTCAACGGGGAAATTAAATTTGCATCCTTTTTACACTTGCATACAATAACACAATACGGAAACACCCAAATGCACAAACATAATGCACAACTCAAACGGACGCACAAAAACAGGTATGTAAACAAACGTGTATATATATATATATATATATATATATATATATATATATATATATATTTTATATAAGCTTACTTTAGCCAGGCATGAACAAAATACTGGTGTTCGAGGCGTGAATATTATACTAACGGAAGTGTTTGTGAAAGGTCCTTGTTAACAAACACGCTACGGCAGGCGCACCCACTATATATATATATATGTGCGCGCGCGCGCGCGTGCGTGTGTGTGTGTGTGTGTATATTACAGTAAATTTCATCCTTTACAAGGACCGTGGGCCACTCGAGGTAGACAGTTAAATTAGGAGGCCACTTGTGCGTATAAGTGTGAAAGATAACGGTTTATGTTTTCCCCGATCTTAACCATGAGCAGGTTAAGATCTTGCTAATATATATATATATATATATATGTTACTCCCCACTTACTTAATTTCATGAAATTTCGAGAAATTAAATCGTATGTCCAAAATTCTTTTATACTTACGAATCAAAAATTGAAAGGATTAATATAATTCGTTTTTCACTAATATTTTTAAAATAATTTTTTTTTTTACTTTAAACATTCCCATTTTCAAATATGGTAGTCTATACGTAACATTACTATGAAAAGATCATATGTTCTAAGAATTTTCCTCTTTTTACAGTTTTACAATTCGCTTGTCTCCAATTCGTTATTCATTGCTTCCGTTTCAACAGGTTTTGAACATCATCCCTTCAATTTTAAAACTTTAAAATTTAAAGAAAGTTTTACTTTTTTAATTTCTATTTCACGAAATAATTTTATTTTATGTATTTATTTTAGTGTGGGTTATGAATTATTGAGTCTCCTCTATCATGGTATTTCATCTCAGTTATTAAATTTTAAAATTAATCTTAGAAAATTTTATAGTATTTTAAATTTAATAATTTTTTGTTAAATCATCATCAAATGTAACTATAATTCAATAAAATATTAGATAACTGCTAAAAATATGTTAATTTGTAAAAATTATTAGGTAGTTACCGCTTCCTCCCCCCCCAAAAAAAACATGCGTGCACTTAGATTTCGTAAATTTATGTCAATTTTGGTCATTCATACTATCTGTCAACACCTCGGAGTTTATCGATAACGCGAATAAAGACAAGAGAAAAACAGGACACATGATTAAGGAATGCTTGTATACTATTTTTTTTATATTATAAGTAATATTTGTTTCAAATCAGATTAATTTAACTTTAAATTTGCTAATTTTTACTCAAATAACATGCCACAAATGTATATTTTAGTTTTGGAAGATTTTAAAAATCGTTAATTAAATTTTATTTTAAAACTTGTTAAAATGTAAGAAATGGCCGCTAGTAAAGAGATTTTTTTGAAATCGAGCAAATATTTGACATTCCAATCTATATAATTTCTATTTGAAATACACCAGAGTATTTTACCTACTGGAAACAGTCAATTTAATCCTTTAGCTAAAAAGAGATCTTCAAGAATGCGTTTTCATTTTAAGAATTTCATTTTAAACCTTAAGTATCGAAGATTTATATTGAATTAGTTGAGGTACCTAATTATAATTAATTTAGGTACCTCCCCTGAATTTTCGATACCTAAGTTTTAAAATTAAATTTTAAACATGAAAAAAGCATTCTTGAAGATTTCATTCTAGTTTTCGACGGATTTGCACCAAAATTTACATGCACATGCTCCAAGTTAGCGGGAAGGCCAAGACCGACTTAGCATTTCCCAACTCCCATCGATAGAGGAAATAATCGATTTTTCATGCTTTTACTGCAGTTTTCATGTAGTTTGCTGCTATTTTGTACTGGCCAGAGTGAGAGCCAATAGCTGGCTGCCACGAATAGGCAGGAAGATTCTATTGGCCAGCGTGAGAGCCAACAGCTGACACAAATGTTAACTAGCATGCTAGCATGCAAAAAAAATCGATAGCTGCATTTGTCACAAGTGGGAAAAATTTAAATCTGCATGGTACTTTACTCCAATTGGCTCATTCGCTTGCTTAAACTCAACGTTGATTCTGATTCCGCAGAACTGGGTTGGGTATGAAAAAGTATTTGTTGTTAACATTCTTTTTTCATTCGGTTTTTCCAGTTACGAGTTCTTTTTTAAAGCTTATTGTTTTGTGTTCATTTTGTTTAGTTCTTTTTTCGTAACAGATTTAATGTTTAGTATAGAGCTTAGAAAAAATTCGCAGTGAGAGATAGACAAGAAGTAAGGCATGTAGCAACATCAGCACGGCAAAGGGCACTCCTTTAAAGGCAAGGAAGGGCCAAAATATTTTAAGTCAAGTGATAGCGATTGCTGTATGAGTCGTACGATTTTTGAATCAAGCACGGGCAACGCCGGGCCATGCTGCTAGTATATACATAAAATAAAAATATTTAGTGAAATAGCAATTAAGAAAAGTAAAACTTTTTTTTGATATTTTGAAGATTTGCAAAGACGTTAATGAGGAAACCGAAATGAATTAAAAGTAAAATAATTGCATTGCTTCAGACGACATTTAAATCACGTGACCATTTTTAAGTATGTATAGAGTCCCATAGGTAAAAACTAGAAAAAAAGGCCGTAAAAAAACCAAAAGTTCGAACCTGCAAGAAAGGAGCAAAATCTTTTAAAGAAATTAATAAAAATACTTTGGTCTTTCATCTTAATAATAACATAAACATTTTGATGACAAAACTTTGTTTTTATTGAGTTTGGGGCCTTTTTTCATCATGCTATGCTTTTTTTTACGCGACTATGTGGAGGCACCGAAATTAATTTAATGTAGTTTAATGGTTGGAAAAGGTTAAAAGAAAAATCTTTCTTTTTCAGTAGAAAGTGGGACATTGAAAATGAAAGTAAAACTTTGTCAACGTAAATAAAAGGCAAATAATTTATATTAAAACAAATTTTTTTCCACGTCGCTTGCTTGAAATTATTTTTAAAAAAATGCTTAATAAGTCTAAATTAATATTTAAAAAAGAAAATTATAACCAAATTAATTAAAATAAAATAATTGAATTTTTCTAAAAACAAAATCCGTTTGGTACACTGCTTCTTGTCACTTCATTTAAATTTAAAACTTACAAAATATTTTCATTTCAAATTTTTAAATTTAAAACTTACGAAACATTTTCATTTCAAAATCTTACTAAACTTAATTCTAATTTCGAATCTAACTAAATTGAAATCTTACTAAATTGAAAACTGGATTTTAAATCTTACTAATTTGAAGTCCTGGGTATGACGATAAACTACATCTGGCAGCAATGCCTCTGATCGGGAAATTGGAGGTTTTGAGGAGCATGGAACTACCTCTTAATTGCTGTTATTCCCTGGACCATCCTGACTCAAGGTAGTAGCACCTGTTAGGGTCCCAGCTATGGACAAATACTGAATACACAAATAAAAATAAAAAACTATGAAAGTATAAAAATACATTTTTATAGCAAAAATACCGGCAATACATTTTTATACAAACAGAATGACCATCAATACATTTTTTATGTAGTTGAAGGTATATAATTGCGTTAAAAATACAGAGATTTTGGCATTAAATAACCCATAGAGGTGTTGATATACCACTAAACAAATTCAATCAAACAACCAACACGAAAGAATTCTTTCAGAACATTAATCCATATAATATCCGACAATTTCTTAAATCAAACTGTATTCCAAAATATAACTTCAACAATAGTACAACATAAAACACATATTTCACCGCCTTAAGTAATTATGTCCACACAAACATGTATATACACAAAAGCTGAATATCATCTATCATGTATTCAAATGTAAATGCAGAATAACGTACCATATTTGTATTACTTCAAAGCTCCCAAGAGAATTAAATTTCGGCATTAAATAACCCATAAGTAGTTGATATGCCATTAAACAAACAAATCAATCGATTAAAATATTTTTGCTGACAATCATACACTTCGTCTTACAATTAATAGTTAGTCCTTTCTTATCGCTTTCCTTCATTATCTTCTGTAGGCGTGTCTATAGTTTACTTTCTGTGTCTGCTATCAGCACTCTCATCTTAATATCTAATATTGTTAAGATTGTGGCCGTCAATAGTGAATCGTAGTAGGTCATATAATTCTCTCAGTATTACCTGACTGTAAAGATTGAATAAGTCTGGCGAGAAGACACATCCTTGTCTTACACCCCATTCTATTTGTGTGCATTTACTGAATTCATTTTCTCTTTTGGCCTTGTTCGGGCCAGAAATAAAGACACAAAGAGAGGAATTGAGTTAAATATATTAACAGAAACAATAATACAAACATATAGAAACGAGAGTGTTACAGCAAAAATGTTCTGTCCGACTGTCAGAGCTTACTGCTAGAAACTTTCCTCTCTCAAAAGGCAGTACCTGCTCCTATTTTTAGCTGGGAAAGTCCATGCGTGCGTGGGTAAATTACCATAGCATTTTCTATAAGAAATTTAAGCAAAATTGACACAATATACAGAAAAAAAGGTGTCTTCAGACTTCGGAAGAATATGGTTTAAAATAAGAAAGGAAGGAAGGAAGGAAGGAAACTGATTTTAATTCTCTAAGAATAAGATTGTATTAAAAAAATTAGTTTAGCTAATCTTTTTTTTTCTTGGCAAGGAAGGCAAATAATTTTAGTCAATGATGCATTAACTATAGAAAATTCACTGAAATTTCAACTATTGAATCTCAATAGATTTATAAATACGGGTTTTTCAATGTCCGGTTTCAATGAATTTATCGTAAGATGAATTTTTAAGAACTGAAAAAAGTAATTGGAACACAAATATCACTTCTGCTATAACGTGGATAAGATTAACTTTCATAACATAATATTTTAGAATTCCTCTTTTTAACTATATATATATATATATATATATATATATATATATATATGAAAATTGATTTCCCTTTGAATCGGATTTATAGCCGCAATTAATTCTGACGAATTATGTAAAAATACTGAACATAAACATAAACTATATAGTAAAGTGAAATGATTCCAAACAGGGTAACAGTTTAACGCATACTCCCCACTCTGTGTAAGTTTAAACTGACAGCTATGGGAAGGGAAAGTTTATTTGTTTTTTTTAACGCCATCTCAACTCCTTATGGGTTATTTAATACCAAAATTTAATTTTCTTTGGAGCTTGAATATTTTTTTCTCTTTATAAAAATTAATTGCTGGTATTTTTTTTTCTTTTACAAAAATCTGTTGCTGGAAATTTATTTTTTAACGTGAAGATATGAACCAATTCAGAAAGGTCAGGAGGGATATATAAATCCTCATTTGAGCACGCAGATCCTCCGATACAGAAATGAAAGAAGCGAGGTTAGATCCTTGAATAAGCCGTAAACGCCAGTGGATCGCAAAGATTCACAGATACGAGGCATCTGGTCTTTGCAGATCGCTCCGATATTTCGGTCATAAGCAGAGGGAAGAAATTCATGGTATAAATACCAGGTGGTAACAATTTGAACCTGGACAGATCGCTCCGATATTCCGATCCTAGGCAAAGGTAACATACACTGATCCACGTCATAATTGCCATGGAATCTACATTGTCATACTCGACGCTCCGATATTCTGATCATAGGAAGAGGGAAATGATATTCTGATTCATGACATAATAGCAGGGAGGATACATTTAGAAGCTAGCCAGGTCGTGCCGATATTCTGATCATAGGAAGAGGGAAAAGATATTCTGATTCATGACATAATTGCAAAGAGGATACATTTAGAAGCTAGCCAGGTCGTGCCGATATTCTGATCATAGGAAGAGGGAAAAGATATTCTGATTCATGACATAATAGCAAAGAGGATACATTTAGAAGCTAGCCAGGTCGTGCCGATATTCTGATCATAGGCAGAGGGAAATGATATTCTGATTCATGACATAATAGCAAAGAGGATATATTTATAAGCTAACCAGGTCGTGCCGATATTCTGATCATAGGCAGAGGGAAATGATATTCTGATTCATGACATAATAGCAAAGAGGATACATTTAAAAGCTAACCAGGTCGTGTCGATATTCTGATCATAGGCAGAGGGAAATGATATTCTGATTCATGACATAATAGCAAAGAGGATATATTTATAAGCTAACCAGGTCGTGCCGATATTCTGATCATAGGCAGAGGGAAATGATATTCTGATTCATGACATAATAGCAAAGAGGATACATTTAAAAAGCTAACCAGGTCGTGCCGATATTCTGATCATAGGCAGAGGGAAATGATATTCTGATTCATGACATAATAGCAAAGAGGATATATTTATAAGCTAACCAGGTCGTGCCGATATTCTGATCATAGGCAGAGGGAAATGATATTCTGATTCATGACATAATAGCAAAGAGGATACATTTAAAAGCTAACCAGGTCGTGCCGATATTCTGATCATAGGCAGAGGGAAATGATATTCTGATTCATGACATAATAGCAAAGAGGATATATTTATAAGCTAACCAGGTCGTGCCGATATTCTGATCATAGGCAGAGGGAAATGATATTCTGATTCATGACATAATAGCAAAGAGGATACATTTAGAAGCCAACCAGGTCATGTCGATATTCTGATCATAGGCAGAGGGAAATGATATTCTGATTCATGACATAATAGCAAAGAGGATATATTTATAAGCTAACCAGGTCGTGCCGATATTCTGATCATAGGCAGAGGGAAATGATATTCTGATTCATGACATAATAGCAAAGAGGATACATTTAGAAGCTAACCAGGTCATGTCGATATTCTGATCATAGGCAGAGGGAAATGATATTCTGATTCATGACATAATAGCAAAGAGGATATATTTATAAGCTAACCAGGTCGTGCCGATATTCTGATCATAGGCAGAGGGAAATGATATTCTGATTCATGACATAATAGCAAAGAGGATATATTTATAAGCTAACCAGGTCGTGCCGATATTCTGATCATAGGCAGAGGGAAATGATATTCTGATTCATGACATAATAGCAAAGAGGATACATTTAAAAGCTAACCAGGTCGTGTCGATATTCTGATCATAGGCAGAGGGAAATGATATTCTGATTCATGACATAATAGCAAAGAGGATATATTTATAAGCTAACCAGGTCGTGCCGATATTCTGATCATAGGCAGAGGGAAATGATATTCTGATTCATGACATAATAGCAAAGAGGATACATTTAAAAGCTAACCAGGTCGTGTCGATATTCTGATCATAGGCAGAGGAAAATGATATTCTGATTCATGACATAATAGCAAAGAGGATACGTTTAGAAGCTAGCCAGGTCGTGCCGACATTATGATCATAGGCAGAGGGAAATGATATTCTGATTCATGACATAATATCAAAGAGGATACGTTTAGAAGCTAGACAGGTCGTGCCGATATACTGATCATAGGCAGAGGGAAATGATATTCTGATTCATGACATAATAGCAGGGAGTATACATTTAGAAGCTAGCCAGGTCGTACCGATATTCTGATGATAGGCAGAGGGAAATGATATTCTGATCGATGACATAATAGCAGGGAGGATACATTTAGAAGCTAGACAGGTCGTGCCGATATTCTGGTCATAGGAAGAGGGAAAAGATATTCTGATTCATGACATAATAGCAGGGAGGATACGTTTAGAAGCTAGACAGGTCGTGCCGATATTCTGATCATAGGCATAGGCAAAAGATATTCTGATTCATGACATAATAGCAGGGAGGATACGTTTAGAAGCTAGACAGGTCGTGCCGATATTCTGGTCATAGGAAGAGGGAAATGATATTCTGATTCATGACATAATAACAAGGAGGATACATTTAGAAGCTAGCCAGGTCGTGCCGATATTCTGATCATAGGCAGAGGGAAAAGATATTCTGATTCATGACATAATAGCAGGGAGGATACGTTTAGAAGCTAGACAGGTCGTGCCGATATTCTGATCATAGGCATAGGCAAAAGATATTCTGATTCATGACATAATAGCAGGGAGGATACGTTTAGAAGCTAGACAGGTTGTGCCGATATTCTGATCATAGGCAGAGGGAAAAGATATTCTGATTCATGACATAATAGCAGGTGGGATACATTTTGTACCTCAACAAGTCGCTCCGATATTCTGATCCTAAACAGGGTGAACTATTACTCTGATTCTGCGTGTAATCGTCGAGAGTCTATATCCTTAGTAAGTCGCTCCGATACAGAAGCACTCGTCACTTCATCAATCTACCCTGATACTGGTCTGATCGCATAGATACTCTGATCATTGTCAGAGCGCACTGAATGCTTTTATTCGTGGTAGAATTGTCGGGAGGATATAGTTTGATGCTAGGTAGATCTCTGAAATAGTCTATCCTAGGTAAATGCCGAGATCTCATACATCATTTTTACGGGTACTATGGTAATATGTATAAATTCTGCTAATAATTGACACGGGCATATTTCAATTTGTTCTTCACTTAGTATTCTGTAAATATGCCATTGTATTAAATCGTTATAGTCCAATGAATTTCTGTCTGAAATAAATGTGTCATAGCATATACATATCGATGCTAATCTGTCAACTCTTGCATATCGGAGACATCACGTTTATAAATATCTTATTGTTCGTTGCGTGTTTTTATTTCTTTGATCGCCTATGTTCCTGATTTCCGAGAATTTGGCTTCGTATGATTCGTTTAAAAGTCAATGATACACTCAACATTTCGCTATGTGCTTACTTCCTATACACAATGGAATAGAATGAATAAATATTTTCATGCACCCTTCTTTCTCTCTCTTTGTATATGGTTGTGTGCTTCACCTAAACCATAAAACCCATCTATCTATCTATCTATCTAATTCTGTTCATATCTATTTATCTCTGTTCATTTCTCTCCAATTATCTAAATCTGTTCATATCTATCTATCTACTATCTCAGTCTGTTCATATCTATCCAACTATCTAATTTTGTTCATATCTATCTATCTATCCTTCACTCTGTTCATATCTATCTATCTATCTATCTATCCTTCACTCTGTTCATATCTATCTATCTATCTATCTATCTATCTATCTATCTATCCTTCACTCTGTTCATATCTATCTATCTATCTATCTATCTATCTATCTATCCTTCACTCTGTTTATATCTATCTATCTATCCTTCACTCTCTTCATATCTATCTATCTATCTATCTATCTATCTATCTATCTATCTATCTTTCACTCTCTTCATATCTATCTATCTATCTATCTATCTTTCACTCCCTTCATATCTATCTATCTATCTATCTTTCACTCTCTTCATATCTATCTATCTATCTTTCACTCTCTTCATATCTATCTATCTATCTATCTATCTTTCACTCTCTTCATATCTATCTATCTATCTATCTATCTATCACTCTCTTCATATCTATCTATCTATCTATCTTTCACTCTGTTCATATCTATCTATCTATCTATCTATCTATCTATCTATCACTCTCTTCATATCTATCTATCTATCTATCTATCTATCACTCTCTTCATATCTATCTATCTATCTATCTATCTTTCACTCTCTTCATATCTATCTATCTATCTATCTTTCACTCTCTTCATATCTATCTATCTATCTATCTATCTATCTATCTATCTCACTCCGGTTATATCTGTCTACTTCACTGTGTTCACATCTATCTCATTCTGTTCATATCTATCTTAGTCTGTTAATATCTATCTATCTATCTATCTATCTATCTATCTATCTATCACAGTCTGTTCAATATCTATCTCAGTCTGTTAATATCTATCTATCTATCTATCTATCACAGTCTGTTCAATATCTATCTCAGTCTGTTAATATCTATCTATCTATCTATCTATCTATGTGAATCTCTTCGTTATCTATCTATCTATCTATCTATCTATCTATCTACTGCGGTCTGTTCTTATCGATCTTATTCTGTTTCTTTCTCTCTATTTCTTTCTTTTTTTTTTTTCTACCTGTATGCGTATAATATATTTAATTTGGACAAAAAAGCATGAAATTTGCGTAATTTATTACTAACTAGCTTAACAGACGTAATCCGCGCGGAATTTTAAGCTAGCTCCCGTGGAGAGCTAATTAGGCGTCTGGCCCAGTTCAGAAAACATCAATGATAATTTTGAATAAATAACTTGAATTCCTCAATTCATCCTATGGAACTTCAAAACCTCACTTTAACATTGATTCGGGCTATTCCGACCGAAAGAGTCATTTGGACCAAAATTTCGACTTGGGTCGAAATTCATATTCAGGCCGAAAATTGAGACCTTCACAAACTCTGCATAACTTCAAAAGCTCACGTCACGAAACTTCTCACTTTAACTCTTATTCCTTGGCATTTTGAAGAAATAAAAATGATTTCCTTTATTCAGAAAGTTTTGGACCTGTTTTAAATTGAATTTAAAACCAAAAAATTTAAATTCACAAAGTTGTTCTACTTTAAACTCAATATAAATTGATAAAATGATTTTAAATCACTAATTTTTTTCAATTATTTTAAAATTTGAATATTTAACTGTTCCTTCCTCATCCGGACACAAATCTCAATGCTGAGATGTTCAAGCACTAGATTTTCAATCTCGGGAACATCCTGATTCCAAAATGGTATAATATAGAGCAATAATGTACAATGTAGAGCAAGTGTGGCCACAATTAGAGGGGTTTCAGATACACGGACAGACAGACATAATTTACCGTTTCTTTATTTAGATATAAATGCTGATATCCAACTTTCCAAGTTTTCGAATGAGAAAACTTGGAAAGTATTACAAAAAATTAAGCAGAGAGAACTTTTCGGTTGCATTTAAGAAAAGTTGTTTGTATACACACACAAACACCCACAACGGACATATCTACAGGGTTTCGTGTAATAACAATAATGACAATAAACGTAGCGTTTATTGACTTGCGAAAAGATTAATGGTTAAAATTAAGAAATATTAATTTTTATCGACTAAAAAAGAAGATTAATGTTTTAAATTGAATATTAAATGAAATTAAATACATGTTTAAAATATTCAAACTGACGACGAACTCTATAAGTGAGTATATTTTGGGGGACTCTCTCTCTCTCTCTTTCTCTCTCTCTCTCTCATATATATATATATATATAAATTAAATAATTAAGAAAGAGACAACCTTAGGTTCCATTATCAACATTATCAAAGGGCATTATATATATATATATATATATATATATATATATATATATATAACACCATTTGATAATGAGCAGTAACTAGATATATAATAAAGCTTTCTACGTCATGGATATTTATTTGACCCCTGTCTCTCTCTCTCACTCTCTCTCTCTATATATATATATATATTTCGCCATTTTATATCATTAACTTTACTAATTTACTTTTTGTATGTATGATTCATTGTAATATAAATTGAAAATGGACCACATATTTGATTTAAAAGGACTAATCCGACGTTACTCTACTTATTGAACTATTTAGTTCATACCACATTGATTCCTACAACAACAACAAAACAATTCTCAAATTGACATATTAGTAAAAAAAACGCACTCACTTAAATTTTCAAAAAATTCAACGTTAGCGTTGCGATTGCATGCGCCAAAAGTTTGTATCCGTTAATAGTAACACAGTTCAAAAATTAAAAAAAAAAGGATATTTCGATTCACATTATATATTTTTTCGTCTCGGATGCTACCTGAATTTTGCCAAAAACCAAATAATTTCCATGCCTGATGAAGACTGGCCGTACAGTCGAAAGTACTTGCATATTTAAGAAAGACCTTATACAGCTTATAATTTTTTTAAAAACAAGGATCATAACATTCATCGAGTGATTAGTAGGTTAATACATCTTTAAATTTAGTTAGCGAAGGGATTTCGCTATTTTATATCATTAATTTTACTAATTTTCTTTTTGTATGAATGATTCATTGTAATATAAATTGAACTACACTACATATTTGATCTCTACATATATATATATATATATATATATATATATATATATATATATATAATTGACTCGCCCGTCGTATTTGACGTATGAAGGTATAGTAATTCAATTCATTGAGCCCAACAGTAAAACTATCCACACATATGATTTGATTATATAGTGGTGAAGAATTGTGAAGAGCCAACCAATCTTTTTGTGAGAACCAAATACAGAGAACTGGCGCATGTATTATGTCAAACGACCTTTTGAAATGAGAGTTATCCTTCTAGACCGGTTGTCACGCAAGGCTATAGTTCCAAGTCTGTTTTGCTATTGACCCATAGCTGGGGGCAAGGGAAGAGCTGGATTCATACCTTACCCAAATCTACTTGCACGTAATTGAGTTTATATGTGTGTGTGTGTGTGTGTGCGCGTGTAAACTGACCAAAAGCAAAATCCCTAAACAAAATTGGAATTTATTCATTATCGCATTTCCCTTAATTCCCCAATGACCTATATACAGATCCCATAAAAGGAGTAGCGGCACTTGGTCTGAAAATTACTTATAGTGTGAAATTGACAGTCACCATGCAGAGTTAATTTCTATGTCCACTCTATCTCTCTCTTTCTATATATATATAAGGGGGTGAAAGAAAATAAGAAGACTTTAGAAGGAATCGGAAACCCCATCCTAAACAGGAAACAACGGATAAACATTCTACTCCTGTTCAAAAGATCGGGGAGGTGTGTGAACCGGGCGATAGGTGAACCTATCTACTCCTATTGAGGGAAAAAATAATTAGTAAATAAAATTTCAGAGTACATGCGGACATGTTCGAAGTATAGCATTGAAGTAAACTTTAGAAGGAACCAGAAACCCCATCCTAAACAGGAAACGAAAGACCGGGGAGGAGTGTGAACCGGACGATTGGTGAACCTATCCACTCCTATTGAGGTTAAAAAAAATAATCAATAAATAGTAAATAAAATTTCTGAGTTTTATCTGGAGAAGTTAGAAGTATAGAGTTGAAGTAGACTTTAGAAGGAACCGGATACCCAATTCTAATCAGGAGACAAGGGATAAACCTCTACTCCTGTCCAAAATATCGGAGAGGAGTGTGAACCAGACGTTAAGCAAATCTGTCTACTGCTATTGAGGAGAAAAAATAATTAGTATATAAAATTTCAGATGGGGACATTCAAAGTGTAGAGTTGAAGTAGACATTAGAAGAAACCAGAAACCAAATCCTAAACGGGCAACAAGGGATAAACATCTCAAAGAAGTAGAAAGAAATATCATTAAATATAAAATCCATTCATTCCTTATAAAATACTATATTCAACGCTCTTAAAACCAAATATTGCTGACATATCAAATACCTTTTGTAGGCAATTGCTATCAACACTGCCTACTTTGTATTTTATTATATCTTGTGTTAACTATTTGCTATTTTGCTGTTTTAAAATAAGACGTTATTTTTAAGCCGAGTAAAACTTTCTGAAAACGTGTACTCGTGAATAATAAGGCCTTCTCTTTGTTTTGTCTTTAATTTATGCTAAAAATTGCTCGTATTATACACGAAAAATGCGACAAATACGTTAACTGTAGGAAAGGATGATACACGTTGTTAATTTTTGTAATAGAAACTCTTTACGTAACCTTTGATATGACGCGTATGTTTAAACGCGTTTCCATTGACGAAGTGACGCAGCAAATAATAAAAAGCAAAATGAGAAGTAAACAGATGTTCAGCTGATGAAATCGGTCAACAACCAAAACGCTTGCTCACCAACACTCCGCTATGAGAGATTCAAGTGGAAGTATCTCCAGAGTGGTCCGAAAGTCTTGTCATTCTAACCCTCTTTTCTAAACTGTAGGAGATCGTGTCAGCCATCTGAAATAGAAAATTAGATTATATAGAGGTTGCAAGACTTTCGGGCCGCCCTGTATTTTATTTAGCAAGCATTAGTGTTAATAGATCATCTTCTTCTTCAGGGTGTGCACAATCACGGCTCTCCACAGCTTCCTATCATTTGCAGCTCTCAGTAAGGCTTCTCTTTCCGCCGTAACCTCCCAGTCTCTTTTCTGAATGTTTGGAACGATCGAAAAATGATTTGCAAAATATCAGGTCACTTTTTTGATTAGTTTAACCAACGCTTTTATTCACTGTGCCATGTGGTCCTTATTCAAAAGTGACTTAGCCCAAAGAGTTGCGAGTTCAATACCTGGCCACAGTAGAGGTGAACAAGACATAGGAGAGTTGAGTTACTAAAGGGAATTAGCAGAAACTACGTCTTAGCCGCAGTGACGCCTTGTTTGGGGTGAAATGATTTCAAAATGACTGTATTTTCTTGTACATAATACGTGAAATACTGAACGAAAATTTACGGCAAAAAGGCGTGAGGTGTATTATACACAAGTACATGTTTTCAGAATTTTTTACTCAGCTTAAAAAAAAGCTCTTATTTGAAACAGCAAGATAACAAATACACTTTTGCTTATATTTGGATTTTGTTGGGTTTTTTCCATAAAGATTACTCTCTCTATTCTGAATAAAAGACAAATAACATTTAATCTTCATAGTTTATTAATATATAGCTTGTTTGTTTGTTTTACAGCATATCAACCCATTGGGTTATTTAATTGCGAAATGTTATTCTAAATAAAGCCTTGTATTTAGACACTCATTTTTTTAGCAGCTTATCAATCTCTATGTGGGGGTCTTCTTCTTTGGTCGTGTGCCAGAGCTAGGGTTTCTGTGAATGGTTTCCTCACCTATTCCTCGATATTGTCATTCCATTTTTTCTTCTGTCCTCCCCTCCTTACTCTCCTCCTGCGTCCCACCATGGTCCCTTTCAAGGCCATCGTGCTACGTGGCAATACCATATCAGCCTCCTTTTCTTCACTGTAATGAGGTCTTCCTAGGAGCCAATGTGCTGCTGGATTTTACTGCATATCTGGTTTTTGGTGACATGATCAATGTATGAGATACCAAGGATGATGCGATCGCATCTTATTTCCAGAGCCTGTATCTTTCTTTGTACACAGGAATATGCAAAATACCAGCGTAGGAACCTGATCTTGTACTGCATGGAGATGGTCTTACCTCCCCATATAGTCGTCAGCTTAGCGAGCGCAGACATAGTCTGTGCAGTTCTTGCGAGGATTTCCGATCTTTCCCAGCCATATTAAATACTAGCAGTAGAGCCCGGCGTTGCCCGGGGATGTAACAGTAAGAGATAGATCAAGTATCGACCATCATAAAGACTAAAAAATCAAATTGAGAAAGATTATTGTTTAAGATTGACGGACACGCATGTCTTAATTAGTTTTTTTTTTTTTTTTTTTTTGGTCAAACCCAAACTCAAACAAAACACATTGTTTTCAATCGTTATGAGTCTATCAATTGAATAGAATTTTATTATAAACAATTGTCTTGTAAATGGAATTTTTAAAGCATTCTGAATGTAAAAATAAAGAAAAAAGTGTGCAAGACAATAAGGAACACTACCTGCCAAAAAAAGTGAAGTTTTGTTGAAATCGGTTGAAAAATATAGGAAATCCGATCCCATATATAAACGAACACACAAACAACCTGGGTTTTATAATAAGTAAAACTCGATATGAGTTGTCCCCCTTTCATTCTGGCGACAGAATCGTGTTTTATCGTGTTTTCAAATTGATTTCGTGCAAAAACAATTGTTTTTCCAATTTTTGGCGCCGTCAGAACCACTGCAAGGTAATTTTACGCAGTCCTGTGAAGTTTTGTTGAAATCAGTTGAAAAATGTAGGAAACCCGATCCAATATATAAACGTACAGACACACACACACACACACACACACACACACACAATCTGCGTTTTATGATAAGTAAGATATCCTACACATATTGCATATTTCAGACATAAATAATAACAGTACGTATAAATGCTTAGAATATTGCTGCCACATATGGTCCGGTGCCCCTGCTATTTACCTTGAGCTCCTTGATAAAATCCAAAGAAAAATCAGCAAAAATTATTGGTCTTGACCTGGCAGCTCGGCTTCAGTCACTCTCCAACTGTCATAAGGTTGCCCTCTCTGTGCCTTTTCTATAAATACTTTCATGGTAATTGTTCGGATGAGCTCTTCGCTATGGTACCTTGACTTTTTAAAAAATTTAATCGCAGCACAAGACTGGCTTCGAGATCTTACCAATTTACAGTTGAGCTATGTAGATGTAACCTCAAATTCTTTGCTAACAGTTTCTTCTCCTTTGTGAAACTCTCTTACAGCTCCATGCTTTCCAGCCAACTTTAATCTTCAAAAATTTAAATGTAATGTCAATCGCTATTTGCGCTCCTCCTGATTACTATTTTCTCTTCCCGCTCGTTATGTTTCTGTTGCCAAATCTTCCACACCCTAAAACGACTTGTGCCTTAGTGGCTTTACTGCCTTGCATCGCGTGATACAGATTTAAAAAAAAATTCGATGGATGCTTTACTGTTTAACCGTTATATAAGATGTCAGATTGAACTTTATTCCAATTCCAATTTGAGAGATCTGAAAACACCAGGATTTAGTGAAAAATGTTGTTTACCATACTGATAATACCCAGTTCTTGATAATGACAGAGATAGTCAAAGGTATTTGAAGAAAACAGAAAAAAAACATGAACTTTAGAGGGTTTATTCATAACCCTAATCCTGATATACAACATCTGATTCGGGAATTGGGAAATGTAATAAAACCAAAAAGATAGTGTTGGTGAGTTATTATTTGTATATTTATATATATTTCATTATTGCACCAAAGCACTGAACTTCCTCCCAAGTTATTCTTCGACTGGTAAGAGAAATCAATAAGGGATAGAATGTATACATCTTTAGCACCCCGATACCACCTTTTTTATCAATATCAATTTTCATAGAAAAAGTGGATCACAGAGCTTATTCAGCTTAATGTATATTTTCAGAAAATCTCAACTTCTAATTGGTCACTTAATATTTAATAACATCGACCTAGTTCTTGACCTGACCAAAAAGATAATTCCGCCATAATCTAGCAAGCTTCTGTGAGCCTATCACGTGACCAGAGTTAGCAATAAAATATGAAACGTCTTTCATCTTCGACAGTGCGCCGATCGGAATCCTTTGAACTTTGAACTCGTCACACAGTTCCAGGCTACAAGTTCCTTAACATGATTCCAGGCTGAGAGAACACTCATTCACACAGCAATATTTTATGACGAACAATCAACTCAAGTTTTCCACATTCAACTTAATACACGAATCTTTTACATATGCTTTCAAGCTCAACGTTAATTATTGCAATTAACATAAACACAGCTTGTTAAGAACCACTTATTTCCACTACAGAATATTTTCTTCGAATCAATGAAAGCAAATCAAAGAGCGACAATTCCATAAACCTTAAAGTAATGTTTCTCTATTTCAAAATACAAACTTGAACTGATTATTTTTTTTCTTAAATTACAATAATACCAAAACACACATTCTCATTATTGTACGGACCATTCAACAAATTATAATCTATCAAACCAGAACTTTGATAACCTTTCATCTAAACATAAAAGGACGTTTGAACTTTTTAAAACCTTCTCTTTACTCCAGTTGTTTTTGTATCTCTTCTTTTTTATATAAATATTTTTCATTGTTGTGCAAAAAACTGTTTCTTCATGTTGTTCTTATTCTATGTTTGTTGAATACTGAAATTTAATGTGAGATGAAAATTTTTAATTTCATCACGCAGCCTAATTTGCTCAACAATTTTTTTATCAATATAATTTTAATCCGTTAACACAACCTCCACGCATCCCCTGACTACTGTAGTCGTTGAGTTGAAAATGACTGGGGTAAGGAAAGAAAGAAAACGACAAGAAATGAAGGCCTGATTCTTTTTACTAATGTAAAAAGCTTGCTTAAATAGACTTAATTTATGAACAAGGAGGTGGTCGATTTTAGTCAAGAAAGAATTTTTTATATACAAAGTTCATAACTGTTTTCTAAGAATTTTTAATAAAGGTATACGTATAAAACCAAAAGTTCGGCTCATAGGGACTTCTCTGACAGAATGTAGTGCGTAAATAAATTCCTCCGTTTTAGTGAAGAAAAGTCCTAATGTTTTTTCATGTGTGTGAAGGATTGTTTGTGCGAACTATATATATATACTCACTAGATTTATCTAGGTCTGCTCTACGGTTGTATTGAGCTGTTTTGTTAGTTGTTTACTCGTGTCGGGTTTTTTTCTTTGGGCTTCAAACCTGTATCTGTGCGATTTTTTCGACAGACTTTCATGTTTCTAGCTCTTTCTTTTTTTAAAAAACTTTTTTCCCCCTCTGGATTGATTTGATTATTGGGAAATCAAAAATTCGAAGGTTTTTCGAAACGAGTATAGTTACCTATATTTATATTTACAAAGCTCTAGGTTACTCTATCGAGCACTGTTTTAAATCAACTAACATGGAACATATATATATATATATATATATATATATATATATATATATATATAATATATAAATATATATACATGCATACAGCATACATACACAAATATATGTAAAAAAATTTCTAAGAGGACAGAATCCAGGTAGAACTCAATGTCCAGGACAGAATAAGAATATATATAATAAACAGGCAAACACTAATATTTTTTTGAATTTGTAGGTCTGATGTATTGGATCGTAATTACGATTCCAATGTAATAAATTATAACCATGGAATATTAATGTTTTAATTTTTTATTATATATATATATATATATATATATATATATATATATATATATATATATATATATTATAAACGTGCAATCAATTTACAAATACATGAATTATTCACACAAAACTAATGCAAAGGTTAATGATTTAAATGGCGAGACATCCATCTCGCAAACAATTCAAATAGTACACAAAAACCTCCAGATCCGTTATGAATGAATTGATCCTTGTTTATATAAATTTCTGCCGTATTAGTTGTTATTATTACTACAAGCTTTCGTCTGTTCCTACCAATATCTCATTTTCAATAGCATTTCAGATACAATACACATATATTTTCGATGTCCTCTTATTACTAAGAGAAAAAAACAAGAACAACATCTATTATATACCTGAAGATGTCTGTAGGAACAGACGAAAGCTTGTAGTAATAATAACAACTAATACGGCAGAAATTTATATAAACAAGGATCAATTCATTCATAACGGATCTGGAGGTTTTTGTGTACTATTTGAATTGTTTGCGAGATGGATGTCTCGCCATTTAAATCATTAACCTTTGCATTAGTTTTGTGTGATAATTCATATATATATATATATATATATATATATACAAGTATATAATTGGTGCATACGGAGTATATTGTAGTATATTGCGGTGATTTTATAACATATCTTTTTAAAAAATAATTATATATATATATATATATATATATATATATATATATATGTATTGATAACGACACATGATAAATTTTTATATATAAAGAACAGTTTTAGAGGAAAGATGTATGATTAAGTGGAAAAAGTTTTCTTCATCGGACTAAGTTTGTTTACGCTGATGCGACTACGCAGGCGCAAGAATAAGAGACGCATGGAATTTTAAATTTTGAAAATATTTTTAAAAGATATATTTTTTATTTTTCTAACGCATTTTTCTAATATTGTGTTTTGCTTCTTTTTTTTTTTTTAAATAATGTGTTTAGCTAATTTCTTTTAGATTTTTTTTTCTGTTACTTCTTATTTCCATCATTTTGGTTATTAAATGTCCCCCATTGTGATAAGAGAAGATCCGCCAAAAAATGGTGTGACTTTGGAGAAACTTAGACGCAAATTTACTGTGTATGAACGAGCGATTAAAACAGACTCTAACCTTCGGCATAGCCTCATCCGGGTTCCTCTCTGCCCGAAGGCAGAGAGTTCGAGAACAGCTAAGAGCTGAGTAACAGATCCCAGCTAGACAATATTTACCAGCCTCCCCACGAGGTAGGATGTGGCACAAAGCCGAGTTTAATGTGGGGTAATCCGAACCCGTAGGCTCGGCACCAAATTCCCCGTAGACTCCATATAAAACGGGGTCGGGTAGCTGTTTTTCCGAGACGAGACTCTGCCCTTCGTCTGGGGATCCTCTCTGCTCAGAGGCAGAGAATTTTAACAGCACAGCTGGAAAAGATTCCAGCTAGACTGTATCTAGTAACTTCCCCACGCACTCACATGTGGCACAAGGCCAAATTTAATGTGGGGTTCCCGAACCTGTAGGCTCGGACAAAAAATCCCCGTAGACTCCTACATAAATGGGATCGGGTCTGTCTACCTCCCCGAACGAGACTGTCCTTCGGTATAGCGTCGTCCGGGTTCCTTTCTGCCTGAAAGCAGAGAGTTCGACAGTACAGCTGAAAAGATTTCAGTTAGACTCCGTAGTTCGTTGACTTACCGATACTTATAGGTAGTTACTACCTATAGTGTAGTTACTCATGAGGGCGAGAAGTTATTCCATTACATCAGCAATTGAAGCTAACGAGCACAGAACTGGTCGGCTGGATGTGCGTCTAGTATCTCATGTAGTGGATGTGGGGGTAATCTGTGTCGCTTGTCACCACAGACAATTCTAATCAGACGTCTGTATTTATGGATATTAAAGACCCATGGTCGGTCACTGCTCTGTCTACGTGGGTGGCAATGCTGTCTATAAACTTAACGAGAGAGAGAGAGAGAGAGAGAGAGAGAGAGAGAGAGAGAGAGAGAGAGAGAGAGAATGTAAAAGAACTCTTAGAGTCATTGAAAAAAGAATGTAATCAATTAACAAACTTATACTTTCAAAAACTTTTGCAACGTATGCTACAAATTTGTGCTGCAGTAATCAAGGCTAAAGGAGGATATTTTGACGAGAACAAAATTTAATCATAAAATGATATTTTTTCTTTTTGTCATAATAAAATTTCTAACAAAAAAATTATGCTTCACTTTTTTTTTGCAAAACAAATACTTTTGGGGCCAATTTAAAAAATTGCCAGAGGTTGCCTCAAACTTTTGAACTGTAGTGTACGTCACACTGTAGATCAAGATTTCGAATTTTTCTGCAATTTCTGAAATCAAATCTCCCATCTGTCACCCTGTTCGAACTCCAACCATTCACGCGTACTTGCCATGATTCACACTGAATCACAAGATGTTAAAGAACAACTGATATAGGTCTTAGCATTTCTATGACGCCAAAATGCGGTGACGCCACCTACCATTGCCTTTACATACTAGTTCCTAATGACTTTTGACACGTCATTGTATATGTAATTATCTGTGCGAATGAAAGTATTGATGCGTTTATTCATAAATCCTACGCATTATATAAACAGGTATATAGGATTTCAATAATAATAATAATAATAGAAAAAACCCGATATCATTCTCAGAAACCTATTTCTTTTCTGCCGTTGTGTTCGTCTGCTTTTTTATTAGCTGAACAATATATATATATATATATATATATATATATATATATATGATAGAGGGTGTTTCAAAAATACTTTCACAAACTTTAGGGCGGGTTTATCACACCAAAACAAGGACAAAGGCCCATATAAACATATGTCCAAAAGGCCATTGTTGTACCTCAACACAGCAACTCATATGTTCAAAATCTCCTCAGTTTGCTTTTACACACGCATGTACCCGCCGAATCATTTTCAAATACTCTCATACGGTGTCGAAAGTTTTCGCAGGCCCTCATGAGACGTTGATGAAGCGTCTCTAAATTATTAATGTCCGCTGCATAAAATAACTGTTTTAAGTGGCTCCACAGATAAAAATTAGAGGACTGAGGTGAAGAGAACGTGCAGGCCATGGAACTGGTCCTCCCCTACCTATCCATCTTTCATGGTAGATGTCAGCCAGTGCATCGCAAACAGTGACTAAAATGTGCTGGAGCTTCATTATGCATGAACCACATGCATTTTCGTATTAGCAGGGGTACATCCTCTAGCAGGTCTGGAAATGTGTTCAAAATAGTCCCCCTAGACAGATCCTGTAATACATGCTGGAAGAACATATGGACCTACCAGGCAGTCACCTACAATTCCAGCCCACATATTAATCGTAAACTCCTTCTGGTATCTAGCCAGTATTGTACCATGGGGATTTCGATCTACCCACAAATGTTGGTTGTGTACATTTGTTTTTCCATCTCTTCCAAATGTTGTCTCATCCATAAACAAAACTGAAGAGACTGGCAGTTTGTGTAATAAACAACCAGCAAAAGTTCTCCCGTGGTGAGCGGAAGACCTTGCACACGTAGAAAATGATACGGATACAGGAGGTGCTCTTGAAGTACCCTCTATGCGGTACTATGAGATGTACGACATGCTAGGGTCGCTTGACGTGTCCTGATACCTGGATCGTTTCCGACAGAATGTTTTCTTCGTGGTAGAGGCGTACGAGCCGAGCTCGGTCTTCATCGTTCCATATTTTGTGGTGCCACGGATTCTGTCTCAGGAACGCAACGATAAACAGCAGCAAAGGATGGATGACTCGGCTGCCTTTGGTCTGGAAACGCAATTTGATAGAACTGCGACCCCATTACCATTCGCGCGGCAGGGTTAGTATGTAAAAGTATGTCTGCCTGCTCACGATATGAATAGCCAGCCATTATTAAGCGTAACACTTCTCAGTTAACTCACTACTACACACGTTGAAGTCAGACTCGCCAGAAAATTTACACAAATTACAAATGTAACCGAGACTCCACGGTAGCCCAGGGCAAACTATAGTAAACTTACTTTAAAAGTTAATAACTCAAAAACGATGGCTTTACGGACATGTTTATATGAATATTTGATCTTATTTTGGTCTGAGGAACCCGTCCCCAAAGTTTGTAAAAGTATTTTTCATACAACCTGTTTTTATATATATATATATATATATATATATATATATAGTAACCGGATATAAGAGAGTTGTCGGGCCCGGAGAAGAAGTCTCTTATATCCGGGTTTGGTTTTATTTTGTTCACATTAACACAGGCTCTAATTTGGGACCAGAAAAAAATCTCTTATATCCGGGTTACACTATATATATATATATATATATATATATATATATATATATATATATAAATGCGTGTGTAGATATAATAGGTTGATGAAAAGAAATTCAGTGATAAAAAAAATAAAATTATAATATAATACGACTAATAATATTTATTGCAGACTTTTAACCAAATGGAAGCATGATGAGAAGTTAGAATTTCGGACATGCGTTTATATATATATATATATATATATATATATATATATATATATATATATATATATGTGTGTGTACATGTTTATATGTTTGTGTATATATATATGTGCGTATATATATATGTGTGTATATATATATATATAAATATATGTGTATATATCTATGCATGTATATATATATGTGTGTGTATATGTATAGATATATGTATATATATAAATATATGTATGTATATATGTATTTATATTTTATATATATGTATATATTTGTACATGTATATATATATATATATATATATATATATATGTATATATATATATATATATAAATTTAGCGAAGTGAATTCACCATTTATATCATTAGCTTTTACTAATTTACTTTTTGTATGAACGATTCATTGTGTATATATATATATATATATATATATATATATATGTGTATATATATATATATATGTATAAATATATATATATATATATATATATACATATATGTATGTATATATATATACATATATATCTGATTGAATAAATTACAGACATTATATCTACTAATTTTTAACAAAATCCCTACATACTCACGAATAACCTTCCGTGTCTTGACGTTAAAGGATGAGAGGAGTGTGCTATAGCTGTTGAAATGTATTTTATTTTCATTTCCCAAAGAATAGTTGTGTTGTCGATTTAGAAATATCCTACACCATAAAAACAACAAATTTAGATGACGGGTACTAGAAGCAATTTTTATAAAAAAAATTCAAGCCGGCACTGAACAGAATCAACTATGAATATTGCAGTAATGTTGTGAAATGCCTGTAAAGGAATAGATTTTTTACGCTTTAATGCGAGCATGACCATGACATGTAAACAATTTCATAATGGATATTTTTTTCATGTTCTAATGAACGCTCAGCACATTGTCAACCGTTTTGCATAATGAAAAAATTTCGGTAATGGATAATAACGCACAACTTTGTATAAATATTTATATTAATGAACAACATATAGATTTGTATTACTTGCACCCTGAAGATGATGTTGGAAGATGATAGAAAGTACTTAATGTCTGTAATTTATTCAATCTGACATGCCTAAAAGAGAATTTGCTGCCTACACACACACACAAACATATATATATATATATATATATATATATATATATATATATATATATATATATCAATCCAAGCCGCTTCCAAGTTGAATCCATTACATTCACTTACGTGCTAATACCCTGGGAAAGGTATGAATCCTCTTCCCTCTCCCTCCAGCTATGGGTAAAAATAGCAGGACAGACTGGGTTCTATAGCATTGGATGGCAACTGGTCTAGGAGAAGGACAACTCTGAATTCAAAACCTGCGGAGGGTCGTTTGGGAACCCTTTGGCATTCAAAACCAGGTCTCTGTATTCGTCTCTTCAAAAAGTGTGGATGGTCCTGCACGAGGCCTTCACCACTATAATCAAATCTCACGTGCCGTTGTCGGGCTATCGGTTTCCTGGAAACTGATCTTCTTGACCCTCATACGTCGAATCTCGACGGGAGAGTCGATTATATATATATATATATACCTCTCTTCGTCACCGAGGCCCGTTGGTACATTCGTATCGTAACGGTCCGGCTTCGATTCCCATTAGTGGATGCGCACTGCTGATGAGTCCCAAATATAGGACGAAACGGCCGTCCAGTGCTTTCTCCATTCTGATGAGGATTTTTCTAGACTCGATGAATTACTTAATTATGATTATTTCAAATCCTCCTAATAACTTCTTTCACTTGTATATCTTTACTTGAAGTGGGTGGCATTTAAACTAGAATCCTGTGGAGGAATCTTGATTGGGCCTTCATCACAATAGGTAGGGACGAGTAGATGCGATAGACAATAATAAACTACAGAAAAACTCAAAATTGATTGCTGCAAATAAGTATTGCATTAATTTATAAGCTTACCTTTTAAAAGTTCAACCATAATTCTTCTGTCGCCACTTAATTCAAAGACAATTTGATGTACGTAGGTCCCCACTTTCCATACAAACAGTTATTTTTATTTCATGGATGACTTTTGCTGAATTTCGCAATTATTTTCGATTATTCCTAAATTTATTCCCAAGTTACAAAAATTCTTATCATACAAAAAAACTCGTCGCACAAAATCAGGTAAAAAATCGCCAAAAACAATGTGTGGGGTTTGTGTGCGTGCCTGTGTGTAGTTCTCGTGCTTTTGTCAATATGTGTATATATATATATATATATATATATATACACATTCATGCCCAACAAACACCCGCATGTGAGCGTGCGTGCATGTATGTGAGTGGCTTGATCACTGTATTTGGTCACTATGTGTGCATGTTGTGTGCTTTTGCGGGTGGTGTTATGATCTATTTAGTTCTGGTTTAAATTTGTTTATGAATATTTTCTTGTATTTGTAGGTAAGAGTAATTATCTGTTGGATATATTGGCATAATTTTAAATTTTCCCTGATTACATTTGAAGATGTGTTGTGATACAAAATTTTTCTGTTGTCTGGTAATTTTATGTTGCTTTTGTGTAGGGAAACCCTGTTGTTCACTTGTTGATTGATACCTATATATGACTTCTTGCATTTTGTGCATTTGAGTACATAAATCACATTTTTGGAGTTGCAGTTTAAGTTTTTATTTATTATGAATGTCGTTTTGGGGTTTCCATATATAATACTAATATATATATTATATGCGCGGTACTTAGACTTTGTCTGACGATCGCAAATAGCGTGAAACTCAGGGGCACAAACTTGCATCAATCCAACTATATATATATATATATATATAAGCTGTGGCAAATAGCAGAGACTTGAAAATGAAATCGTACGTGAAACATGTGAGATATCTTGTAACTCCAGGACAGAAAGTTAGAAGGTTAGAGAGGGCGAAGATCATTTTGAATAAGTTGGAATAATATATATATATATTTGAACTTTATTTCAATCCTTCATGAGCTTCCGATCTTTAGCTATGATTAATTAATGATGAAAATGTCATTTTCGTTTATGATCGATTTCATCACGATTCTTGCTTGGAGAGTAATTATACATTCTTATTGCTCAAAGTAGAGTCCAATAGCGTTATAAAAAACCTTGGGTAAATTCATTTCAGTAAGATATCTTTAATCATTTCTAAGATACAACGGTTCAAATAGATTAAAGAATTTTAACCACAGGACAAATGAACAAATTTCAGCAATTTTGCTTTTACACCCAGTATATATATCGTTGATTCTCAAAATGTCGGGATGGATGGAAATAAATGATAGGAAAGTGAGATACTCGATCAATCTATCTATGATGATTTCAAATCTAACCGGGGAAAATTTTAAAAAACAAAATTCTGACAAATGAAAAAAAGTCGACGTCGGACGTTTCGGTCTATTTAAAGAATTTCATTTACATTTCATTTAAACATATAAATATTTAACACAAAAAGACGATGGACATAAGAACCCAACTAATTCTTTTTTATACAGATCTAATTCCCGTGGGCGATGTTATCTTGTCAAAATAAACATAGTGGAAAATTTTATAAACAAAAAAATACTTTAAATCAAATTGTCGGGGATGGATTTAGGAAATAAATGATAGGAAAGTGAAGCCAGTAAGAACCACTATCTATCTATCTATCTATATATATATATGTAAGCAAATATATGGATATAAATCCGACAGTATGAAAGAAAAATACAGAAAAAAACAAAATTCTGAATATGCATTATTAATGTTAAAATAAAGTCGACGTCGGACGTTTCGGTCTATTTAAGACCATCTTCATGGACATTTTCATTTAAACATAATTAACATTTAACTTATAACAATTTAATCTATCTCAAAGACGATGGATCTATCTTCAAGAGCCCAACTAATTCAGACAGATAACTGAAATTTTATACATCTATCTATCTTGAAGTCTTTCTGTTTAAATATGATCACGTACTCGTCACGTGGGCGATGTTAAGACGTATTCGAAGATGATTTCCAAAATTTTAAAAATATCAAAAGTCGAATGAAAAAATTTCTATAAACAATTAAAGAAATCTTCTTCCGTTGATGTTTCAATACGTCTATCTTCATCATCTACTATCTATTGGTTCTTATATCTTCAACAAATATGTTCTTGAAAGTCTTTCCTTTTCATATCTATCAATTTAAAATGCAAATCTATCTCAAGTGATTTTAAAACGATGGAACAGTTCTAAAAAACAGTTCGATCTCAAATTCCATTCTTTATCTTGATCAATATCTTCCCTCGTCCAAGCTTGAAATCTTCCAATTTATAAAGTAAATTCAGGTCTATCTTGGATATTTTTCTATCTATCTTCAAATATGTTGCTCAAATATATGGATTATCATCTATCTACTCTATCTATCTTGAAGTCTTTTCATATCTATCAATTTAAATATGTTCATCTATATATCTATCTAAGCATCAATTTAAATATGTTCATATCTGTCTCAATATGTTCATATCTATCTATCTATCTTCACTCAGCCTACTATCTATCTTGAAAGTCTTTTCGCATATCTATCAATTTAAATATGTTCATATCTATCTCATGTTCTATCTATCTATCTATCTTCACTCATTAATATCTATCTATCTTGAAGTCTTTTCATATCTATCAATTTAAATATGTTCATATCTATCTCAATATGTTCATATTATCTATCTATCTTCACTCAGCCTACTATCTATCTATCTTGAAGTCTTTTCATATCTATCAATTTAAATATGTTCATATCTATCTCAATATGTTCATATCTATCTATCTATCTTCACTCAGCCTACTATCTATCTATCTTGAAGTCTTTTCATATCTATCAATTTAAATATGTTCATATCTATCTCAATATGTTCATATCTATCTATCTATCTTCACTCAGTACTATCTTGATCTATCTTGAAATATGTTCTTTTCATATCTATCTAATTTAAATATATCTATATCTATCTCAATATGTTCAAATATCTATCTATCTATCTTCATATCTCAGCCTACTATCTATCTATCTTCCAATTTTAATATGTTTTCTTTTCTCATATCTATCAATTTCTTCAAATATGTTCATATCTATCTCAATATGTTCATATATCATCTATATCTTCTATCATATATATATCTATCTTGAAGTCTTTTCATATCTATCAATTTAAATATGTTCATATCTATCTCAATATGTTCACATCTATCTATCTATCTTCACTCAGCCTACTATCTATCTATCTTGAAGTCTTTTGATATCTATCTATTTAAATATTTTCATATCTATCTCAATATGTTCATATCTATCTATCTTTCTTCACTCAGCCTACTATCTATCTATCTTGTCTTTTCATATCTATCAATTTAAATATGTTCATATCTATCTCAATCATCTATCTATCTATCTTCACTCAGCCTACTATCTATCTATCTTGAAGTCTTTTCATATCTATCAATTTAAATATCTATCTATCTCAATATGTTCATATCTATCTATCTATCTTCACTCAGCCTACTATCTATCTATCTTGAAGTCTTTTTCATATCTATCAATTTAAATATGTTCATATCTATCTCAATATGTTCATATCTATCTATCTATCTTCAAGTTCATATCTATCAATTTAAATATGTTCATATCTATCTCAATATGTTCATATCTATCTATCTATCTTCACTCAGCCTACTATCTATCTATCTTGAAGTCTTTTTTCATATCTATCAATTTAAATATGTTCATATCTATCTCAATATCTATCTCTTGAAGTCTTTTCATATCTATCAATTTAAATATGTTCATATCTATCTCAAATATGTTCTATCTATCTATCTATCTTCCTCAGCCTACTATCTATCTATCTTGAAATCTTTTCATATCTCATATCTATCTCAATATGTTCATATCTATCTATCTATCTATCTTCTCTATCTATCTTGAAGTCTTTTCATATCAATTTATATGTTCATATCTATCTCAATATGTTCATATCTATCTATCTATCTTCCACTCAGCCTACTATCTATCTATCTTGAAGTCTTTTCATATCTATCAATTTAAATATGTTCATATCTATCTCAATATGTTATCTATCTATCTATCTTCACTCATCTATCTATCTTGAAGTCTTTTCATATCTATCAATTTAAATATGTTCATATCTATCTCAATATGTTCATATCTATCTATCTATCTTCACTCAGCCTACTATCTATCTATCTTGATCTTTTTCATATCTATCAATTTAAATATGTTCTATCTATCTCAATATGTTCTATCTATCTATCTATCTTCACTCAAATCTATGTTTTTCATATCTATCAATTTAAATATGTTCATATCTATCTCAATATGTTCATATCTATCTATCTATCTTCCTCAGCCTACTATCTATCTATCTTGAAGTCTTTTTCATATCTATCAATTTAAATATCATATCTATCTCAATATGTTCATATCTATCTATCTATCTTCACTCAGCCTACTATCTATCTATCTTGAAGTCTTTTCCTTATCTATCAATTTAAATATGTTCATATCTAATCTCAATATGTTCACTATCTATCTATCTATCTTCATATCTATGTCTTTTCATATCTATCAATTTAAATATGTTCATATCTATCTCAATATCTATCTATCTATCTTCACTCATTACTATCTATCTTCTTGAAGTCTTTTCATATCTTCAATTTAAATATGTTCATATCTATCTCAATATGTTCTATCTATCTATCTTCACTAAATATCTATCTATCTTGATCTTTTCATATCTATCAATTTAAATATGTTCATATCTATCTCAATCTATCTATCTATCTATCTTCAGCCTACTATCTATCTATCTTCTATCAATTTAAATTTTCTATATCTATCTCAATTTAAATATCTATTTGAAGTCATATCTATCTCAATATTCATCTATCTATCTATCTTCTTCATCTCAATTCTATCTATCTTGATCTTTTCATCTATCAATATCTATCTATCTCAATATGTTCATATCTATCTATCTATCTTCACTCAGCCTACTATCTATCTATCTTGAAGTCTTTTCATATCTATCAATTTAAATATGTTCATATCTATCTCAATATGTTCTATCTATCTATCTATCTTCACTCAGCCTACTATCTATCTATCTTGAAGTCTTTTCATATCTATCAATTTAAATATGTTCATATCTATCTCATCTATCTTCATCAGCTATCAATATTCTATCTATCTTGAATCTATCTATTTTTCATATCTATCCAATTTAAATATGTTCATATCTATCTCAATATGTTCCTCTACTATCTATCTTCATCTATCTATCTATCTTGAAGTCTTTTCATATCTATCAATTTAAATATGTTCATATCTATCTCAATATGTTCATATCTATCTATCTATCTTCACTCAATATATCTATCTATCTTGAAGTCTTTTCATATCTATCAATTTAAATATCTCATATCTATCTCAATATGTTCATATCTATCTATCTATCTCTTCACTCAATTTAAATATATCTATCTATCTTGATCTTTTCATATCTATCAATTTAAATATGTTCATATCTATCTCAATATGTTCATATCTATAATCTATCTTCACTATCTACTCTATCTATCTTGGAAGTCTTTTCATATCTATCAATTTAAATATGTTCATATCTATCTCAATATGTTCATATCTATCTATCTATCTTCATCTATCTATCTATCTTGAAGTATCTATTTTAAATCATATCTATCAATTCATAATCTATCTTCATCAGCCTACTATCTATCTATCTTGAATCTTTTCTATCTATCAATTTAAATATGTTCATATCTATCTCATCTATTCTCTATCTATCTATCTTCCTACTATCTATCTATCTATCTTGAAATCTTTTCATATCTATCTCAATATGTTTCATATCTATCTATCTATCTTCACTCATATATCTATCTCTTGAAATATATCTATCTCAATATGTTCTATCTTCTATCTTCATCAACTATCTACTATCTATCTATCTTGAATATTTTCATATCTATCCTATCTATCTATCTTCTATCTATCTATCTTCACTCAGCCTACTATCTATCTATCTTGAAGTCTTTTCATATCTATCAATTTAAATATGTTCATATCTATCTCAATATGTTCATATCTATCTATCTCTTCATATCAATATGTCTATCTCAATATGTTCATATCTTTTCATATCTATCATCTATATATGTTCTATCTATCTCAAATATGTTCATATGTCTATCTATCTATCTTCACTCAGCCTACTATCTATCTATCTTGATCTATCTATCAATTTAAATATGTTCATATCTATCTCAATATATTCAATCTATCTATCTATCTTCATCAGCCTACTATCTATCTATCTTGATCTATCTATCAATTTAAATATGTTCATATCTATCTCAATATGTTCATATCTATCTATCTATCTTCACTCAGCCTACTATCTATCTATCTTGAAGTCTTTTCATATCTATCAATTTAAATATGTTCATATCTATCTCAATATGTTCATATCTATCTATCTATCTTCACTCAGCCTACTATCTATCTATCTTGAAGTCTTTTCATATCTATCAATTTAAATATGTTCATATCTATCTCAATATATCTATCTATCTATCTATCTTCACTCAGCCTACTATCTATCTATCTTGAAGTCTTTTCATATCTATCAATTTAAATATGTTCATATCTATCTCAATATGTTCATATCTATCTATCTATCTTCTTCATATATCTATCTATCTTGAAGTCTTTTCTATCTATCTATCAATTCATATCTATCTCAATATGTTCATATCTATCTATCTATCTATCTTCTTCCCAGCCTACTATCTATCTATCTTGAAGTCTTTTCATATCTATCAATTTAAATATGTTCATTCTATCTCAATATGTTCATATCTATCTATCTATCTTCCTCCTACTATCTATCTATCTTATCTTTTCATATCTATCAATTTAAATATGTTCTATCTCTCAATATGTTATATCTATCTATCTATTTCACTCATCTATCTATTTATCTATCTTTTCATCTATCAATCAATATGTTCATATTTCCTATCTCAATATCTTCATCTATCTATCTATCTATCTATCTTGAATCTATTTCATATCTATCAATTTAAATATGTTCAATCTATCTCAATATGTTCATATCTATCTATCTATCTTCACTCATACTATCTATCTATCTTCATATCTATCTTTAAATATGTTCATCTATCTCAATATGTTCATATCTATCTCTATCTATCTTCACTCAGCCTATCTATCTATCTTGATCTCTATCTTTAAATATGTTCATTTTCTTTCATATCTATCTATCTATCTTCATCTATCTATCTAAATATCTAAATCTATTCTATCTATCTCAATATCTTTTTCATACTCTCTATCAATTTTTCATGTTCATATCTATCTCAATATGTTCATATCTATCTATCTATCTTCACTCAGCCTACTATCTATCTATCTTGAAGTCTTTTCATATCTATCAATTTAAATATGTTCATATCTATCTCAATATGTCTATCATCTATCTTCCTCATCCTACTCTCTATCTATCTTGAAGTCTTTTCATATCTATCATCTATCTCAATATATTTCATATCTAAATCTATCTTCACTCAGCCTACTATCTATCTATCTATCTATTTCAATATGTTCATATCTATCTATCTATCTTCACTTTATCTATCTATATCTTTTCATATCAATTTAAATATGTTCATATCTATCTCAATATGTTCATATCTATCTATCTATCTTCTATCTTCACTCAGCCTACTATCTATCTATCTATCTTTAAGTCTTTTCATATCTATCAATTTAAATATGTTCATATCTAATCTATCTATCTATCTTCATCAGCCTACTATCTATCTATCTTGATCTTTTCATATCAATTTAAATATGTTCATATCTATCTATGTTCATATCTATCTATCTATCTTCACTCAGCCTACTATCTATCTATCTTGAAGTCTTTTCATATCTATCAATTTAAATATGTTCATATCTATCTCAATATGTTCATATCTATCTATCTATCTATCTATCTATCTTCACTCAGCCTACTATCTATCTATCTTGAAGTCTTTTCATATCTATCAATTTATCTATGTTCATATCTATCTCAATATGTTCATATCTATCTATCTACTCAGCCTACTATCTATCTATCTATCTTCAATATCTATCTCTATCTTATCTATCTTCTATCTTCTCAGCCTTATCCTACTATCTATCTATCTATCTATCTATTTATCCTCTATCTTCACTCAGCCTACTATCTATCTATCTATCTATTCATTCATATCTATTTTCATATGCATCTTTTGATTTTGACCAGTATCCATATTCCTTAACTTTTGCAAAAGAATTAGTATTCACGTTGTTTAAATGATTGCTTATTTTTTTTTAATGCTTTTGTCTAATAAACAGAAAAGGAAGTCATTTCAGTGTAAATAGTAGAATTGGTAGAATTCTTGAATACAGCATAAAATAACGTATTTAGTAAGTTTTTGTTTTCTTTTGGGGGGGGGTGCTTATGCTACACGGACGTCTGTTATGGAGTTGCTTGAGATCGGTGTGACACTAAATCTGTGACACTAAGCAGAAGAGTGTTAAGACCAAAATAAAATATAAAACGGAAGATTATATATAAGTGTGAGTGAGTGAGTGAGTGAGTGAGTGAGTGAGTGAGTGAGTGAGATTTTCCCTGGTAATGTGCAAGTGAAAAAAAAGGCCACCTGGGGTGTCACACACCTACGAATTGGAACGATGTACCAAGAGTTTTTTTTTTCATTTATCGAAAATCTGGCATACTGGTAAAGCAAATTGGGAAGTGGCTTTATCTCTTTCTTGGGAAATTAGAAAAACTCATGTAATTGACGAGCAGAGAGCTAGACGGGAATTATATTTTCGTTGGCGAAAACGAATTCAGAAATGAAAACAGAGAATGAACCCACTGCCAGGGTTAGGATTATGAAAATTGATACTGTCGTAACAGGTAGGTGGTCTGGTTTATGGCGATCGGACCAATGATAATTTTATCTATCGCCCAGAAGGTTAAAATGAGAAACAGTGGTCTGGTTTGTGTTCTCGCTGGACAGAGGTAATAGTAAGGAAGTGGAAGGGAGTCAGAGAATTGAAATTAAAGAGGAAAATAAACTACACTCTTTCATCTATGCACTTTAAAAATTAGATTTGTCACAAAGACAGTTATACCAACCCTAAGAAGTAGGCAGAGTTAGAACACCGAGGAGGAAGGAGGAAGAATTTAGCCCCGGCTGTGCGGTATGGCGGTGTGAGATGTGAAGGGAAGCAGGTTGGTATTAAGGGAAGAGCAATCCCTGTGTCTACGCCCAAGGAAGATGGATAATTCTCCAAACTTGGAAAGTTGATTAAGAAAGAAATAAGAAACAAAGAAAACCTTTATTGTGATTAGTGAGGATTGGGGAATCACTGAATACTCACAACCCTTCGGTATCACGCCAGTTTTGGGTCGAAGTGCATATAAGCAGATAATTTTGGGAGTTCAGAGACTCAGGCTGAGAACTCGCATGGAGTGCATACAGAATTCACGTCAACTGCCACCAGATTTTCTTATTCCAAAAAGCTTTGAATACAGCTCCTCTAGAAATTTAGACAAGTCCCAGTGTCACTATAGAGATTGATGCGGGAAGGGTTAATTTTTGTTGTACCAAGAGCTATATAAACCAATTGAAGATTAACCCCATGAATCTCTCATTTTATTTTTCGGTGTCAAGATATTTTTCTTCCTTAAGCGTAGTATCGCAGCGCTGGTTCAAGCCATGACAGGCGCTATAGCTTGTCACGGCTTGAACCTTACTACGACGTTCGAACTTCCACTACTCTGGGTCCAAGAACACAACGTGGGCAGAGTTGTTGTGAATCGAAGCGGCCAGCATTGACCAACGCAGAGTTAGCCCTGTGGTTAAAACGTTGTTCTAAGTCCCTGAGGACCGGGCCACTCAACGTGGTTACACCACCCGGTGTAGGCGGTGACAAAAGGCCAATTAATGACCGTGACCCTGCTAGCGAATGGTGTTATATATAAACGAGTTGCTAACCAAAAACCGTGGATCGATCTCTTTTTAATAAGCTTTACTTAGTATGGTACAAGGTAAAAATTATTGGGAACCCGGTGAGGATTGAACCCGCTAAAATAATGGATTGATAGACGAATTCACTGATCATTAATCTGCCTGCAGCGTGTGGGGTATGGCAGGCTAGTATTTCGTATCATATTACTGATCGTTTTCCTCTTCGGCTACCATTTTTCTTTTCACCCCCTGCTCGAGGCAGTCTTTCGTCTCATTAGTCCCACCTACCACGCCTCTTTGTCAATGGGTGATTAGTCAGTAGCAAGGTAATAAACATAGGGTGAATAATCTTTGATATAGGTTTGTTACTCCCGACAAACAGTGGCGTCTCTTCAAGCAGAATTTAATTGCATCATTTATTCCATATATTTATACTACTGTCAATAGATTTTCTTTCTGGATGAAATAGGGCCAATTCTTTTTGTGCTTTTTTTTTCTTTTTAGGAAGCAACATGAAGATTTTTCTTCTTTTCTTTTTTCTATTATTTCTTTTTTACTGGCACTCATAAAAGAAATATGTATATGTTTATTCTCGTTTTGTCAAGAAATACCCACGCATATGCAAATACTGCGAAGAAGAATTATTCAATCCTAAAATATCAATAGAAAAATAAATAACAAGTTTAATTCTGTGTCTGTTTGAAGTTTTTTTTTTTTGATTTTTATAAAAGTCTTCCTTTGAAAAGTCGCCGCACACACACGCACGTACACACATGTGCGCGGTGATTATATATATATATATATATATATATATATATATATATATAGTATAAATGTGCTGGTAGCGTAAGGGATAGCGGCTTGAAATGGAGAACTCGGAGAACCGTTACATTAACTTATGCGCAATGTTGTAATTTTCTTCATCTCAACAATGGATTAAATACACGGGAAGACAGACGTTTTTAGCCTTAGTTGGAAGACAATCTAGGAGAGGGACAACTCCGAATTCAAAACCTGAGGAGAATCGTTTGGAGACCTTGTGGCATGCTATGTGCATTCGATTATCCCAAAGAGTGCAGATGGTTCTGCATAAACCCTCACCACTATAATCGAATCTGACTGTTCGTTCAACTAAGTGAGTTGCTGGATACCCATATGTAGAGGACAACGAGAGAAACTATCATCTAGTTAAAAAAATAATAATAAAAGTGCAGTTGACTTATCCTTTAACCGAATTCAAAGTTTCCGTGACATACCATTCACCAGGGTCACATGATTTATCTGCCACTCTGACCCCGACACACACATACACACACACATATATATATATATATATATATATATAAATATATACACATATTTTCGTTGTCCTCTTATTACTAAGAGAAAAAACAAGAAAAACATCTATTCTATACCTGAAGATGTCTGTAGGAACAGACGAAAGCTTGTAGTAAAAATAAGAACTAATACGGCAGAAATTTATATAAACAGGGATCATTTCATTCATAACGGATACGGAGGTTTTTGTATATTATTTGAATTGTTTACGATGATGGATGTTTCGCCATTTAAATCATTAACCTTTGCATTAGTTTTTGTGTGAATAATTCATGTATTTGTAAATATATACACATATACATATAAACAAATACAAACGAGAGTGTTACAGCAAGAATGTTAGGTCCGACTGTCAGAGCTGACTCCAAGAAACTTCCCTCTCCAAAAGTCAGTACCTGCTCCTATTTATATCTGGGAGAACCCATGCGTGCGTGGGTAAATTACCCTAACACAATGCAGTAAAGCATCTATGTTACAAGGAATTGCTGAATGTGAAAGAATACGAGAAAAAGAAAACATTACTAAGGAAAGAGAAAAATAAAACAACAAGAATTAAGAAGACAGACGATAACGATTGACATTGCATTTATATTTTTGAAGATCAAAGTTGATCGGGTCACATGAACCCGGAAGAGATTCCCACAAGCGAGAACTTACGGTTGCAGTTAGCCATTTCAAATGTAAAAATGGTGAGACCTAGCTGCCAGTCTAGTACTGCACTGGGTACAAAAGAAGAATTCTTATGAGAACAATTGACATGAATATATTTATAGAAAATACACAGGGTAGCTATATTACAGTGATAGGAATATTACTGAAGCCGAAATGGCAGATCAGGATCAATAACATTGCAGATTCTTCTTTGTATTCTATCAAAAAACTCTAAATACATAGCAGAAGCATTGGATCAGATGTGACAGCAATATTCATTGCATGGTCGAATGGTAGACTTATATATATATATATATATATATATATATATATATATATATATATATATATATACAGGATGTAACAGCATAATTATCCATCAAACAAAATGTTCAATATCTAAAAATCACTAAACTTATTGAGTTTCTTTTTTCCAGGTTTTCAGATAAGACGTTTAGCCATCTTGATACTATAAGTCATAAGAATCCCTGAAAAGACGCTTTGAGTTATTCAGCTAGAAAGAGAACATCGTTTTGTGTCATCCCCACTGTCTTCCAAGCTGAGCAATGGTGAGAGGAAAAAGATCATTCAGACTTTCAGTAATGGTACCAACATTCATAATTTGCTTCCATCTTCAAAGTCCATTCAAGAATTATCAAGAGAACAGAGAATAAGTTTAAAAAAGAGGGAACAGTAGAGAGGAAAACTGGATCAGGAGGTCACAACAGGAAGAGGGATCATCAGTTCAGTTGAGAGTTAAAGAGATCAATTAAAAACTCAACTCAATTCATAACACGTTTGGCACATGAGAAATGCGTTTCAGTCATGAAAAAAGACTTGAAAATGAAATCGTACATGAAACGTGTGAGACACCTTCTTACTCCAGGACAGAATGTTAGAAGGTAGAGAGGGCGAAGATCATCTTAAATAAATTGGTAAAGGATCCTAGAATATATATATATATATATATATATATATATATATTTGAACTTTATTTCAATCCTCCGTGAGCTTTCTTAGCTATGATCAATTAATAACGAACATGTCATTTTCGTTTATGCTCGATGTCATCACGATTCTTCTGTTCAGCTTGGAGAGTAATTATGCATTCTTACTGCTCAAAGCAGAGTCCAACAGTGCTATAAAAACCTCGGAGAATTCCAGTAAGATATCTTTCATCATTTCTAAGATAGAACGGTTCAAAGCTTAATCTAACAAAGGAACAATTTTACTTTTTACATGATTTGGACAATTTTGCTATTACAACTAGTATATATATATATATATATATATATATATATATATATATATATATATATATAAGTAAACAGGCTGTTTAATGCTGACGATTGTGTCCAGCATGATACAGCCTGTCGTCTTTGATTGTTGACTTCAATGTTCACTTTTATATTTACATACGCTCTGTCTCTGATATTGAGCACTTTATCCCATAAATATAGCACACCTTAAAACTATATTTCTTCATATATATATATATATATATATATATATATATATATAGATAGATAGATAGATAAGTTTATTCCTTTTTATTGTTAGATAGCATGAGGTGCGTTTATTTTAAGCTTTATTCCAAAAGATCGATTTTGATAAGACTGTGGCAGTTGTCGTACTAGAATGCTATTAGATATCATTAGAAGAGTTCAGTTTTAATTAACTGCATTCAGTACAATTGTTTTTGTTTGTGCCGTGTATGTTTCGCCCCAGATCATACCAGAATAGACTTTGCAGTCAGTGTCCTTTAAAAATTGTCAGGTGTAGAGTTGATCTGACATATAATTTGCTATTCGTTGAGTTGAAACCCACATGGCCGGCACAGCTGAGTCTGGACTGCACGTGTGGGAAAGAACCGTATGACAGAGATACATAAACTCCCACCCCAGAGCGGAGAAAGGCAAAGTCTATCTTATATATTGCGAGGATGTAGAGCCCATGTTTGAAGCCATGTTTGCACACATATTAGCTAACTTTAACTGACAAATCCGAAATTGAATAAAATATGTTAACCATGACTAAGCCATGTTATAGTTTCACAGTCATATCAGTGTGCATTTTATAGGGATTGGCCAAAAACAAAAAAACAAAAAAATGTCACATTCCTTTTTAGGTGTCATTAGGAGTGTTTAATTTGAATGGATTTCATTCAAATCGATCGGATTATGACAGTAGACTATCTTTTTAAACTGACAAAATTGCCGTATTTTTATTTATTACACAGATTATGATTCTTTTTTTTAACTTAAAAATATTACTGTCACATACACATAGGCACACACAAAGATTTCTATATTTTATAAAGGAGCGGTCGGGAAGGATCGAAATGTGATTTGTTGTTTCATGATGAAAGCTTATCTTTCATGATGAAAGCTTATCTTTAAACGATGCTCCAGGGTTGGGCAAACTAGTTCTGCTTGCTAATGATCATCTCGAGACATTCTTTTACTTGTTTTTTTTTTTTTTTGGTTACGGGCCATGTTCCTTCAGGTTGTAGGCGATCATGGCTCTCCACAACTTTAAGTAATATTTGTCTCCTTGCTGCCCCTCCCAGTCCTTGTTCTGTCATCTCGTTTGGTAGGTTACTCGTTGTTACCATTTATCCCTCTGTCCCTCACTTTGTTCTGTGAGTGTCAAGCTCCTCAAACCCTCTTTCCTCATGTCCCAGAAACTTAATCCTCTTAGTACTGGTATCCTTTTCGTTTCCATTTTCCTTAAAACTTCCTAGTTACTCACTTGTCCGGTCCATATAATTCTCAACATCCTTCTGTAGAACCATATCTCTGTGACCTCAAGTCTCATCTTCATCTCTGAAAAAAATTATCTAGCATTCAATTCCATGTAAGTGAATTGTTATTACATAGCAGTGCTGAACTCTTTTCTTAGTTTCTGACATTTTCCTGTTTCTTAATACTTTGCTTAGCTTTTGGAAGACATCTTTCGCTATGTGGTTTCGGATATATACACTTCCCGGATATTTAAACTTATGGGGATTTTCTAAGTGCAGCTTAAAGGCACAAGGCCGAAAGTATGGAGCACCCAGTGGGGATCGAACTCACTAATCTGTGGTAATTGTTCTAGCGAGACAAGCTTGCTAACCATTACATCGCGTCTAGGCTCCCAATAGTGATTTTCTAAGCATAGTTAAGATATGACTCAAGGCCGAAAGTATGGGGCACTCTGTGAGGATCGAACTCACTACTCAGTGGTAATTGCTCTAGCGTTACAAGCGGTAGTGATATTCTAAGCGTAGCTTAAATGTGGTACAAGGCCGAAAGTATGGGGCACCCAGTGAGGATCGAACTCACTACTCAGCCGGAATTCTTATGAGAGACAAACTTGCTAACCATTGCACCACGTCGAGGTGCCCCAGATATTTAAACTTGATTTTGATATTTCCAGTTTAAATCGTATACTACCTCTTTTACTAATGATCGTATCTTCTGTTTTCTTACAATTGATGGGTAGTCCTTTCTTCTCGCTTTCCTATCGGGAATAGGACACCCTGCAGATTTCTTCCTTTATCTGCTCTTAATAGATTATTATCCGAATATTCTTATGCTGTTAAAATTGGATTCACCAATAATAAATCCTGATTGGATTCCTAGTTTTCAAAGGATTGCATCGCACTATAAGTTAAATGCATTCACTGATGAGACGCATTCTTGCCTTACGTCCGTTTCTGTTTTTGAATATTTTCTCAATTCATTTTCTATCTGTATGCAGGACGTTTTTTCCTGTAGAGTAGCCGGAAGTGAACAACATCAAATCAAAGGACCAAATGTCAAAATTAAACAAACCACGCTAGGGCTCCGCGCAAGGGCTCCGCTCAAGGGCTCCGCGCATCCTTCCGGGTCTCAAACATACTTCAAATTTTCAATTTAATAAAGATAAATAGCCAATAAAATCAGCTCCCGCCATTAAATAAACAGCGGCCTCTAGAGCCTACACAAGACCATAAAAATCAAACATTCATTCAACTCAGCAGAAGGACTGACAGCAGTAAAGAGACATGAGTCAACCTCGTCGCCCTGTCTTTCTCATCAAAGCAACAGTGGGCTCTCTTCGATCTTGTTTTCTCAACTCTACTTTCTCTCTTCTTCACTGAAAAGACTATTCATGTTCATTTCCTTACAGTCAACGAGAAGAACTTTCTAATTTTCATTTCATAAGAAGTAATTACAGTTTCTTCAAAATTCCTCGTAAATGTGACAGATTCTTCGAATATTAATGTATGACTCGAGAGAATCTCATATGACACCGGAAATACATCAGCGTAATAAAAAAAGCGAAAACAAACATTGAAAATATTTTGTAGTTAACGAAATGGCAAGATAAAACTCTGCAGTAGGATTTTAGAAGCATGTAGTTGCTGTGTTAGTGTTAGACAAATTGAAAAAAATTAACGGGTTAATATTTTACTAGTTCTTTTTCACTTAGCAGGAATTTAGTCAAGAAAATGGAAAAGATAGATATGAAAAGACTGATAAAAACGGTATGAGATAGATAGATATGAATAGATTGAGATTGATAGAAACAGTATTAGATAGATATGAACAGACTGAGATAGATACATAGATAGAAACAGTATCAAATAGATTTTTAAAGCATTTTACCCCAAGCCAGGCGGGCGAGCCACTAACACGTAGGGGATTACAGAGAGTGAAAGTAAGGGAAAAGACTGTGTAGAGAGGAAATTGAGTAAAGAATAAAAGAAGACCAGGGATCACAGCAACAAAAGATGGGGATTGACGTTGCATTTAAATTTTTGAAGATTGCATTTATCAGGGAAGCAAGTAAGGGGAAGGGGGTTCCACTGTCGGGAAGCGCGAGAAAATAAACAGCTGGAGTAAAAGTAGCGGTTACATTTAACTAGTTCAACAGTAAAAGAGTGGGACCTAGATGCCAGTCTAGTAGCACGCTTAAATTCATCTAGTCCAGACATCAGGGACGATAGCTCGTCAGAACAGTTGCCAAGAAAATATTTGTAGAAAAGACAGAGGGAAGTCACATCACGCCTGTGAGAAAGCCACTGAAGTCGAGATGTCAAGTCAGGCTCGATTATATTGCAGATCCTTCTTTGGATTTTGTCGAGAACAGGGCACCAGACGAGATATGGCAACAATATTCAATGCATGGACGAATCGTATATTTGTAGCGGTGTAAGATGAACTCTGACGAGAAAAACCTTCTGACACTACACCGTGAACCGACTTTCTTTACAGAAAATGCAGCTATTGATTTAATATAGTTGCTCCACCTCAAGTCATTGGAAAACGTGAGGCCAAGAAGGCGCAGTGAGACACTCTCATAAAATCGAGCATCAACCATGCTAATGGACATAAACACCCAGGCTGTGCATGTGAACTTTGGAGTCCTTTCTAATTAGAAGAAGGTACCCAGGAATCGATAAATCAGAGGAGGGGATTGACGAGTTAAGGTTAGTTCCACAGAGAGCTAGAATGTCTGGAGACTTTTCGAAGAGGAATGACTCCACATTGCAGAAGTTGGGACGAATACCACGAATTTTGGAGAAAAAGAGATTAAAGCTTTTTTTGTTGAGCTGGTTTAGGTTTATATCTTTGGTTGTTTATAGACATGATGTTTCAGTAGCAAGGAAAAGACCTAAGATAGTGGTAGCAGGCGGTCATCAAATATAACATGGGCAGAAAGGAACACGCACACTACAACAGTGTGGCTTCGGGGTTACTCACCGGAGGTGCTTGCATGGACACCCATCCATATGCGACATTATGTAATGTTGGAATTTTTGGGTACCCTGGTGTACTAGTAAGCCAGCCAAAATGAGCTGACTCATTTTATAGTTCACCAATAGAAGGGTTAACCAATCAGAAGGCTCAAAATATTCAATGCGACGTGTATAAAGGCGGCCATGTTTTTCCCGAATATGCCCTGCCAGCCTTTGATATCAGAGACCGAAGAATTACGGAACAGTTGCTGGTGGTATTGGCGATATAGTCAGATTCAGTAAAATATCTGACTCGAGAGTATTAATCTTTAACGTTGTTTCATTGAACAGATAACGTACTTCGCTGTATATTCATAGACTATGGTGAACATGGTCAACATGTAACTGGGGATCAGATCAGCTACTCAATACCCTTCGCAAGAGTTCGGGCCCCTAACTACCAGTGGGGAACAGCAACCAGAAAACTAGCAACCCGGTACCGTCAGTATGAAGAGACGTTGCCACCATCCACACACATAACAAGTGATTAATGACACCACCACTATTAAGGCCAGAGAAAAGGAAAAGAACCGGGAACTAAACGGGGAAGAAGGGATGAGCCTCTATCCTGGTTCACGAGGAGGGGGAGGAATATAGACCAGGCGATAGGAGTGCCTATCTACTCATATTAAAACAAACAAACAAACAATACCAGGGCTGGCTACTAGATCAATTATTACAAACAACGAGTTTCACTCAGAAAACTCATCAGGAGAGCCTAACAGAGACCACAGGTTATATATATAATTAAAGTACTTATGTTTTAACTTAAAGTCCGGATACTGACTTTTACAAAATACGTAAATCTTTCCCTAGCCAGTAATCAAAAACGGAAAAAAAAATCAACGATGATACGAAACTGATCAAAATTAACAATACCTTAATGCTATTAATACAATCGATAAAAAAGTTTCTAACAAAACACTGAAAGAAAAACGAGGATCGTTGCAGATGATTAAGAAAAAAAATATCAAAATTAGAAAAAAACACGTCCATTACCTCCAGAAAAAGACAGGATTCGACCCTGACAGTTGGCATGAATTTCGGTGACTAATTGACCAAAAGTTGAAATTCTGGGAGAGACCATTGTAATGACAAAAGAACGCAGGTGTAGTCTTTAAGAAAGCTTTATTCAACTGAGTTTATTTAACTCTGTAATAACAGAGTATGTGGCACAAGGCCGAAATGGGGAAGGGGGAAGAGGTCGGTCTTCTGTCTTAACTTTAAACTTAGCTCGTCACAAACGCTGACCCAGTCATACTAACAATATTCCTTACACCTAAACAACACATTCTTACGTACCTTTCTCACCACATCCACCATAATACCTCAATGACTCCATGAAAAAAATAACTAGTCCCCATATGTATAATATATCGTCTGGGGGGGGGGAATAAAACATTTAAAAATTTTTAAAACTAGACCCAATGAGTATTTACAGTATGAACTAATAACTATTTACAAGAAAATAAACAAAATCATGTCAGTAATAACCCCCCACCCCCCACCCCTATCATTAAATGTGGGGGAATCATCAGTTAACTGGACGAAATTAATGCTGGACTATAATAATATAAAACAAACATTCATCCCAAGCACTCATACAGACACGCACTAATTCAGACACAACAACAAATACGAAAACACACACACGAAACGAAAGACGCTCCGCATCCACCAGAGAACTGACGTCACTGACCACCTAACGGATGAGGAATTAAACTTAAAGAAAGATAGGGACAGAAATAAAAGGTGCCAATGAGCATACATGCCCTAGCTAAGTTTACTGAAAAAGGAAACTAAAAACTCAAAAAACTAAACCTCAGCTAACCTACATTTTGGGATGGGTTGCCCGTGTTCAACACAGGAAAGCAATATCCTGATGCCTAACCGGCATCAAAGGGCCACTCCAGGTCAGCCCCTTTCACACGACACAAACGCGCAAGATTCCCCCACCTTTTGCCGAATACGGATGAAGTGAGCCGCCGCCTTTCCGACCTAATCTTGACTTTAAGCTGACGCTTAAAGTACAAGATCAGCTGGGAAGAAGTGAACTTCTCGCCTTCATAGAATCCCTTCTGACGTGTCGTCCAAATCACGACTCTCATAACACCTAGCAAACATAAGAACACATATTGTTCAGCCCTCGTCAGCGGCGGAGCCACATTGCTACAAACAGAAGCGGCCTCAAGGACAAAGAAGTTTCTAGACAGCATGCGAACCATGAGGCCTTCAACATACCTGCACAACGGCGCTCCCACCCTGCAATGACAGAAGGCGCTACCAATTGTCTCGACTTCCCCCACTACAGCGGCGGCAGTTTGGATATTTCTCCAAGCCCCCTGTGCAAAGTCTCTTGGCGACCCAGAGGGCCCCAGGCATCATCAGCCAGGTGAGTGATGCCTCATTTCAACCCGGGCGCCCAAGGCCATATTGAGCGAGCCTCCTGCTTCGTAAGACCTAGCTCGTCAATCAGTTCATCACGAACGGACCACCCCGCCCGACTAACACCTGATATAATGCTTTACGAGACAACGCCTGGACGTTGGATAGGCCATCTGACGCCCATAACAGGCGTTTCAGAGCACGACGACATTCACGGTAGAAGGAGCACTCGACTTTGGGTAAACGGTGGGCCTCCTCCTCGCACGAGTGCACACTTCTCAAGGATGGGAAGTTCTTACGGGCGTCTTCTTTCCAGAAGGCGCCCTCCTCATCCGATTCGCGACACATTCGATCCAGGAACCCGATGCGAAGCATATATTGGTGAATCTCAATACTAGGCATATCTAGACTGCCTTCAGGTGGATGAAGTCAACAGATTTCCAAAGAGGCTCTGGCGGCCTTGCCTCCCCACAAGAAGAAGAACAAGAATCTCACTAACGCCAGTAAAGTGTCATACGGAAGTGGAAGCACAGAGAATCGGTAAAAGAGAATCGGGTAGATGTGTGAAACACATACTTTCGCCCTCCCCTTTAAGGAAAGATTCCATCCGAGACCACAAATTAATTACGATCTCGGCCTTCCCTTGCACCTCCGACCAATTCATTTCTAACTGGAGATCAGGACCGAACCAGACGCCGAGAATCTTGACAGACCCATCCGTCCAGTGGAAAGGTCCGGGAAGAGAAACTCTCTTCCACGCACCGAACCGCAAGCCAACAGACTTATCGCGGTTGATCTTGACCTCTGTCACCATCTCATAACCACTGATTTCTTTGCTGACTTCGTCAATCTCGGCCCTGCTCGACACAAGAACCGAAACGTCATCAGCATAGGCGGAATACCTGGACGCGTTGGTAGCGCCAGGTAGAGAAATTCCGAGTAGGACCGGATTCGCCTTTAACTTACGAAGGAAAGACTCCAACGCAAGAACGTAAAGCAAAGGCAAAAGCGGACAACCTTGACGAATGGAGCGAGACAAAACGAAAGGCTCCGATCAAACTCCATTCACCTCCACCAGCGTACCGGGGGTCGCATACAAAAGTCGGATCCAGGTGCGAAAGTACGACCCGAAAGTCTGTTCGGAGCCAATCAGACTAGAGAGGACAGCCTGCAAGCGGTTCGCTAAGACCTTAGCCAAAATCTTTAACTTGTGTTTAACATAGTTAAAGAGCAAAAGTTACCTAACCCATCCCCACCGTTTTTGTCCTTACGTAACAACTTGATTACGCCCCTGGTGAAGCGTTGGGATATAGACCCCTCCTTCTTCCAGTTGCCGAAAATCAGTGTCAGCAAGGGAACAAAAACGGGCGACTGCCTCAAGTACACTTCGTAAGGAAGACTATCTAATCCCGGAGATTTGTCCAGGCCAACCTGATTCAGTGCTTCCCAGATTTCCGACTGTAATGGGATCCTCGCACCTAGCCGCTTCAGTTGCCTCAAGAGAGGGAAAGTCGGCTAAATAGGCGTCGAACTGAGCAGAGCTCAGACCGGGCTCTCTGATGAAAAGTTCCTGAAAGTACTCAAGAAAACCCTCACATATGCCCTCGTTTGTAGTCACGGTCCGCTTATCCAGCAATGTCGGATATGTCGCCGAGATGCACTCCGAACCTCCTCTGCACGCAGTTCAGCGGCCATATTCGTTGCCTCAGAGGACATTCTTTTTAACCTAGCCCTAACTACCAGAGCTTGATCCTTCTTGATAAGTAAGGAAGCCAACTCTGCTTTAGCTAAGGCTATGTCCCCACTGTCACGGGATTTAATCGCCCGATCAACTTTTTGCTCACAAGCAGTTTGCGCTGCTAATCTATCTAGATTGAGCCGACGACTATAATCAGCAGCAAACATTCTAATTTTAGATTTAAGTTTATCCAACCAGGCATTTCCCACCACAGCGCCCGTCAGTTCCCTCTGTATCATTAGTAGTAGCTGGTCCCGGAAATCGTGCTCCCCAAATAATGAGCAGTTCAATTTCCACCAGCCATCTTAACCTTAGGCTTATCTAAGTTTACACGGACCCGGACTAGCCTATTATCCGAATAAAGTATATAATGGAAACTTGGACACCATAAGAGCCCTACATCGACTCTCCCAACTAAGACTCGGTCGAGGTAGCTAAAACGCACCTCGGTAGCCGAGCCGCCACTATTAGGCCAAATCCACACTACCTCCCGAGGGTGTTCATTCTGGTACTTATCGACATGATCAAACTTATTGATAAAGTCCCGAAATATTTTCACATCCCGGTTGTTAGTACCCGAATTTGACCCTATACGATCTATATCGGGGTCAAGGGCGGCATTCCAATCCCCCGCTAAAACTACCCGACGTGATGTGGTCAAGAACGGTTCGATCTGCCGAAACAAAGCAAGCCGCTCAAAATGCTTATTGGGCGCATAAACCCCAATGAGACGTAGAGCCTTATCCTTTATGGTAACATCCAGTACGCAAAGTCTGCCCGCCGGATCTGCGAAGACAAGAGCACACGCAGCCTTCAAAGACTTGCTCACCAGCCAAGAGACACCCCTCGAGCGTCCATCATAACATGCTGAATAGAGAGGGAAAACCGCATAGACAGAATGTTCTCATGATCGCGAGAAGAAAAACGGGTCTCTTGCACATAACATACATCCGCCCTGAGGCGCTGAAGGTCTCGATAGAGCCTCGCCCTTTGAGACTCGGACCTCAGGCCTCGGACATTCAAATTAGCTAACCAGAGAGACATTATCAAACCGATTAGGGTTTCTTACCTGAATTAAACAGGATACTGACAGCCTCCCCCATCGTCCCGTGGCCCATCCCAGCCTTGATGGCGCCGTCTTGGGAGAGACCGCCTATATCCCACGGGAAAGTTAACTTTAGTGCTCTATATAGGGAGGGGTGAACAAAAACAAGGACCCTCCCAGCACAAAATTGTTTCAGTTTCTTCAATTTGTCGTTTTCGACAATAGCAATGGGAGGGGACATTTTGAAAGAGGCTATTGCCTCGTCGAGCATAGTCCAAACGTGTCGAGTCCCAGATCTCATCACAGCACCCTTTGTGCTTCTGGGAAATTTATTTTGGTCCTCTATCTCTTTGTCTGCAAATTGTTTTATGGACAGTAGATATCTTAAGTTTTGTATCCTATTTCCGTAATTCCGAGCTTGGGAAATACGACATGCCTCCTCTCCTGAGTTGTATATATGTTTGAGATTTCTTTTCTTTTTCTGTCTTGTGATGAACTTCTTAGTCTCTTGTTCGGGGGTGGGGGTGTTTTAATGGGAGAGGGATGGGATACGATTTGTCTTTTTTGGCTGGGGTCTCTACTGAAAGGGGTTGAGCGATGGGACGAATGAGTCTGTTGTGAATGTTGGGCAGAAGATGAGGAGGGAGTGGCATTTTTCACCAGTGAGTTCTTTTTTGGACTGGGTTCTCTACTGAGAGGGGTTGAAGGATGGGAATATTGTGAGAACTGTTGGGCAGAAGATGGCTTTTTTTAACTGGAGACGACTTTCGTAGACTTTGTTTTTCTAGTTTTTCTTTCAGCTTTTTGATTTTCTGTTTTTTCGAAGCCTGGGTCGTACTTTTTCTTTAAATCTCTAAGAATAGGTTGAGAGACCAGGGCGTAGCCCTTAATGTTGACAGAGGGAGAGTGACTGTCGGTGTCTTTTGTCCCAAGGGCTTCAGGGGATTGAGGACCCGCTGTCTGGCGCTTCCCTCTGGCCCTGCCAGCAACCTGCCATCCCCCTCTCCCTTCTCCACAACTGCACTTGCAGTGGGCGAAAGCTCTTCGGGGAATGGGGGCTTAGATGTAGACCTAACCGGGGGTTTCTCGACTCCGGTCCCGGAAGTTGGCATGTCTATTACAGGCGAGGCGGTATTCAAAGACGCGGTCAGAGGGCGAGTTTGGTCGATTGGGGCCTGACTTCCAGGGGCCTTCTTCTCTTGGCAGAAAAAGGAAAGGTGGCCAGTCTGTTCTTACCTCCAACACACCGATTTGCGGCCGGTCATAATGACCAGCAGCCTCAGGCCCCCTACTTCTAGACAGTTGGGGATGGAGAGGAAGGCTTTTTGGTCTAACATGATGTCAAAACTCCATCCCCCGGTCAAGCTATCGCAGGAAGCACCTAGTAAATCGCCATACTGCGAGAAGAAAGCCGCCATGTGTTCCCCGATAATCAGAGTAGGGGCCACATATATCGCTAACTGGTCTTTCTAGCTTCATAGTCTGTTCGCAGAATGATATCTTTTGTTATTATTTCTCTACTGGTCGCTTTGACACAATCTTCCGGTGTGGGTAACAATACGTCTCACATGAAAAAACCCGAGCCCTTAACAATTTTTAATGACTTAAACCCCTGGGACTCCAGTGTTTTTACCACTGTGTCTTTCGTCGAACGACAAATTCTGCGCATACGCTTGTCGACGACGAAGACTGACACTATTCTTTTTTCGATCTTCTTTAGTTCTATGGGTCCTGCAAGAGCCCACCTTCCATGACAAGATGTGCGTAACTTTTGGCACGCTCCAAGAACTCCGCTATATCGATTATGCATTTTGGAGGGAACTTCCAACAACAGGGCGAATCCCCGGCCTCCGCTTTATTTCCGGTCTTATTTTTTTGGCCATTATTGGTCTCCATAGCTTGGATCTCTGCTTCCTGGCTATTATTGGCCACCATACTTTTTTTTTAGTTTGGCCATTATTTTTTTTAGTTTGGTCCCCAAACTTTGTTTTTTCCTGGCTACCAACGGCCTCATCATTACCGGGAACTAATGCCGGGTGTTCATCCTGATTGTCTTCATCAGGTGTGTCTTTTTTTTTTTTTTATGGAAAAAAAAATGCTTTCTGACCGACCTCCTAAGGTCGGCCACTTTCGTTTTTTTTTTTTTTTTTGATAATTAAAAATGAGAGGACTCTTTTTTTCTCCATTTTCAAGGGGAAGGGGTGAAAAAGGAAAAAATAGTTAAGTTTAAAAAAATGTAAACAATATTACAAAAGGTAATATTAATTAAGTAAGGTTCACTTAACAGCGAGACTATAAAATTAATAATAACAATATAAACGAAAAAAAAAAGAAAAAAAAAGGTCGACAGACGAGAACAATATAAACAAGGTCCACCCGTAAGTGAGACTACAAATTTACAAAGACAAACACAAAACAGAAGGATGTACAAAAAGTTTAAATAGACAAACAAAGAAACAAGGTTCGCCTAAAGGCGAAACAAATTAAAACAAATTTAAACAAATAAAAAGAAAACGCAAAACAAATGGACGTACGACAAACGAGAACAAGTGAACAAGGTTCGCCAAAAGGCGAAACAACAAATTTTAAGACAGTCACAAAAACGAAGAACATACAAAAGATTAAAAGGACGACAGACAAGAAAGCAACAAATTACACAATAAAACGAAGAGTTATAAACGGAAAAGTAAGAAAACGCTCTACAAATAAAATACGAAACGATAAATGTAACAATTTACAATATGGCTGCCGATAAAAAAACGGTCTACCCTAAAACAAAACGATAAACAAGGAAAGAAAAAAAAGGACATGATATACGAAATAAACACAAAATTTACAAACAAATATATTACAGAAGAAATTAACAGATAAAACACAGAACTTTACGGATATTTAAAAGAAAAAACACAGAAATAGAGTAACACGTAATAATAAAACAAAAGAAAAATAAAGTCGAACGGAAAACGTAGAAACAAGAATTAACCAGATAAACTCTGGGAAGTGAGTACGGGAAGAAAATAAATTCAAAAAAGGAAAAAGAAAGTGTAAGAGAAAATCAAAAAGTTAAATAATAAAAGATAATTAGCAAAATAAAGTCAAAATAAAAATGGGGAGGGTAAGGAATTGAAAAGGAAAACACAAAGATTTGCAAAACAGTCAAAACGAACGTAAGAAAAACGGTAAAAATAAATCAAAACTTAACAGAATAACAGCAGTTAGCGGTTCCAAAGGATTCTCAGAGAGAACGGAAAAAATGTCAAACACGGTCCAAAATGTTTATTCAACTGAGAATACAAGGTTCGCGTATAGTCCCAGTAAACAGAAATAGCTCACTCAAAGAGAAGAGTAACAAAACAAGGGGAGACCACTCTTGATTTTTCATAACCGTATCAACACCATAGAGTTGCGGTAGTGGGGTGGAAAGGGGATTGGGTAGTAGAGTGTAGCTACCCCTTCTTTTATGGAGGAGGGGGCACAAATATATATTTTGCTTTCAAATAGAAACAAAATGACCAACAATTACAAAATGCGCAAATCTTTCACCAGCCAGTAGTGAAAAACGGAAAAAGACAAAGAAATCAATGATGATACGAGCCAAATCAAAATTAACAAAGCTTTAATGCTATTAATACAAAGGAGAAAAATAGAAAGATACATAGATATGAATAGACTGAGATAGCTGGGATAGATAGATAGATAGATAGATAGATAGATCTGAATAGACTGAGATAGATAGATAGATAGATCTGAATAGACTGAGATAGATAGATCTGAATAGACTGAGATAGATAGATAGATAGATCTGAATAGACTGAGATAGATAGATAGATAGATAGATAGATTTGAATAGACTGAGATAGATAGATAGATAGATAGATAGATCTGAATAGACTGAGATAGATAGATCTGAATAGACTGAGATAGATAGATAGATAGATCTGAATAGACTGAGATAGATAGATAGATAGATAGATAGATAGATAGATAGATTTGAATAGGCTGAGATAGATAGATAGATAGATAGATCTGAATAGACTGAGATAGATAGATAGATAGATCTGAATAGACTGAGATAGATAGATAGATAGATTTGAATAGACTGAGATAGATAGATAGATAGATTTGATAGATGAGATCTGAATAGACTGAGATAGATAGATCTGAATAGACTGAGATAGATAGATAGATAGATTTGAATAGACTGAGATAGATAGATAGATAGATAGATAGATAGATAGATAGATAGATAGATAGATCTGAATAGACTGAGATAGATAGATCTGAATAGACTGAGATAGATAGATAGATAGATAGATCTGAATAGACTGAGATAGATAGATAGATAGATAGATAGATAGATAGATAGATCTGAATAGACTGAGATAGATAGATAGATAGATAGATAGATAGATAGATAGATAGATAGAATACTAATTACTGGTAGGATTTGTGAATGACCTCTACATAAATTTATTCCCAAATTTGGAAGTCCTGAAGCAGGCCGTGTTTAGGGGCAATTAAAGTGACCATACTCGATGATAGTAGAAATCGTTTGCGCCAAATGAAAATGGGGTGAGGCAAAGCCAGTGGTAGGGTCTCGGCCACTACCTGAAACTTTGATACAAGACTCCCTCTCTCCATCATGTCGATTACAAAATTTCCCAACCTGGTGCCACAGACAGTCGAAGGAAAATTAAGGCGGCAGTACGGAGCTGTTTTTAAATTACTAAATATCAGGGACTTATCCAGTTTAAATGAAATATTCAATATATTTTCCTAAATTATTTATTTTTATAATGAATAGGGTTTTTTTATATTTTTAAAAAATGTGAGAAAATGTTATTCTTTTTGAAATAACCACCAATATTTTCATGACTAAATTTTTACATTTCAATAAAGATTAATCGCCGACGAATCTCCGCTAAAAAAGTTTTACAAAGATTCCAACAACACATGAAAGAACATCCCTGACAAACTGAATTTTCTTAACAAAAAACAAAACGGTGCTAATAATGTATGACAGGACTTGATGTAATTTACTGTTTTGCCGATCGAAGCAAAATATCCACACGTCTTTACTATTTCTCTTGACAAGCGAAACTAATGAAAAAAGATAAACACGTTTAATTTTTTTTCAAACCATTTTTGGTTTGAAAAAAATTTAAACCTCTTTATACTTTTTCATTAGTAACAAAAAAATCAATGAATTTTATTTTTTTATAAATTTAAATAAAACATTCTTTTTCACGTAAGATGGCCGAAAAATATCAATAGTGTTAAAAACTCTTATTCAGACATCCAATTAATGACTTAAAATTTCATACAAAAATATTTCGCCAAATCCTCCATATTTGTCTTCTTATAAATCTGGCTCTGCTTTGATGTCTTCTTGTGTGTCTCAGTTTATTTTTTTATTACCTCTGCTAACTGTGTATTACAGACAGAGAGGGGAGAAATAGTGTGTGTGGAACACATGAAATATGACCAATTTTTAAGTAGGGTCTTAAATTACACTTCCTTTTGCCTACACACAAAATGCAATGATTTGTCTTGAGCATTTTCAATTTTTCACAAACAAGAACAAATGAGATTGTCTTAAAAATTTGTTTTAAAAACAGTATTTCAGTTTTCGGGAAAATTTTTCATGTGTTTAAATCTTTAAACAATTTTATTCTTTAAGCGATCATTTTCTCAGTTTTATCTTTCTAGAAATGTAAAAGATTGGGACTAGAAATTTTATTTTAATTACTAGCCGTGGACTTCTAGTTAGTAAAAAAAATAAATCAAAGATCCTCCTTAGTGGATGATGTCGAAATAAAAAATGATTTTATCGTGATATATTACCGTCTTAATTGATTTAAAAGAACTGTTCAGAAAGAAGTTTACAATTAAAAAAGAAATAAGCGCTACTGAAATTAGCACTTCTGCACCCCCCCAGTAGGCATCCGGCCCCAACGCGGTTGAGAGGTTCGGGGTAGTAAGCACTATCGATTATTAGAGTTGATGATTGACAATATAACTTAGGCAAAAAAAAAAAGTAAAAAGTACAAAAAAAATAAAAAAATAAAAATAAATAAAAATAAATAAAAAATAAAACGCTGCTGAAACTAGACCTTTTCGGGTTCCAACCTCGTCGGGGGGGCTCCTGCGTAATACGCACCGCACCGGCCATGAAGATACATAATGTATATTATTAGTCGATGACTGACAATGTAATGTCAGTTTAAAAATGACTAAATGCTGGATGGCCATAAAACAGTACTGAAAAAAAATCGGGGTTTCGCGGTTAAGACATACCGGCCCTGAGGTGAGGTATGATTGAGGACCAGCAATTGAACCAGAAGGGATACAGACTACACAAACGATCGCACTTAATAAAGAGATTCCGGAATTAAGAATGTAACCAAAAGAATTCATTAAAGTTATCTTTCTGTTTGATAACTTTAATAATGTGTCTTGGTTGGGGTTTCAAGCTGTTAGTGAACCATCGTTGTTTTGTTCTGTCGATTTAAATCCGTTTCGGACGTCGAAATGTAAAGAAAATCCGACCAAATTTTGCCACCTACATCGCCTATTTTACTCGGCGCCTAGATAAAGCCGACCAGCGTGAAGGGGGAAAAAAGAGCAATGCATCTATATAATAAATGCGAATGTCAGTATGTCACACTTTTTCAACTTTACTCCTAGATGCCGTAGTCCAACATATCATTTTGGAATCGGGCCGACTCCGTGAGCAAAGTAAATCCATTTCGGGCTGGATCCGAACCCGCAATCCTGAAATTTTGGATTCCCAAGTTTTAATTACTGCGATTGTCTTCGGATTCCACCATCTTGGCTTCTACTGATAAAAACAATTAAAGGGACACAATTCTTTAGCTTTCAATAGCTCATGTTCAAATGAAAAAATTACTATTCTCAAATTACAGTGTTTCAAAATAAAACTGTCCGTGTTTTCCGTACTCGCGATCCTGAAATTTTGGATTCCCAACTTTTCATTACTGCGATTGTTTTCGACGATTTTTTACGTGATTTTTTGCGATGAATTTTTTTGTAGGATAAGAATTTTTATAACTTCTATGCACCGTGCCCTTCAGGATATAGGCGCCCGTGGCTCTTCACTTGTTTTTGTCTTTTATAGCTCTTAATAAATTGTGTCTTTTTGTCCAGTTGCCTCGACTACATGAATTTAAGCGTGTGTGCTACTAGATTGGCAAATTTTTATAGCCAAATGCAACTGCCACTTCCTACTCCAAGAGTTTCTGTTCTCGCACTTACCACCCATGGAACTCCCTTCCGATTTCTTGCTTCCCTGACAACTACAATCTTCATAAATTTAAATGCAACATCAATCGCCATCTTCCGTCTTTTTGACCACTCTTCATTTTTTTGCCGTTTCATCGATCCTCCCCATTCTCATTTTCTTCCACTTTCACTCGCAGTAACTCCCTACGTTCCAGTGGTACTGTCGCCTTGCTTGGGGTGAAATGATTAAAAAATTGTAGTCGCCCCCTTGACAAAGTGGACCAGTGCGAAGAATTAAAAGCCAATCACTTTTGAATGGAGCGTATGTGAGCTAGATCAGTGTTCAAGATTTTTCTTTTTTTTTCTCGCCGAAATCTATCTTACATATTTATATGTTTACTATTCGACCTTGCTTTGAATATTGCTGCCACATATTGTCTGGTGATTCTGCTATATATTTAGAGATCATTGATAAAATCCCAAGAAGAATCAGCAATATTATCGGTCCTGGTCTGCCATCTCAACTTCAATCCATTTCCCAGCGCCGTAATGCTTTCCTGTGCCTTTACGATAAATTCTTCCATGGTAATCGTTTTCATGAACTTTCCACTGTTACTTTTATCCCTCCCTAGACAAATTTTACATATGGGAACTAGTTATGACTTCATAGAGACTATGAGGTATTATGGTGGCTGTAGTAAGAATGGTAAATAAATGGTTGTTTGGGCGTAAACAGTATTGTATGTTTGGGTCAATAATTGTGGTTAACTAAGTTTAAGATAAGACAAACTGAATCTCAGCCTTCCCCCATCCCCACTTTTGGCCTTGTGCACACATTTTTATATTTTAAAATAAATATTACATTCTAGTATGGTAAATTTATGAATTTAAACGCAGTACTAGATTGACGGCAAGGTCTCATCAATTTATAGTTGAATTGGCTAGATGTAACCGCAAGTTCTATGCTAACAGTTTTTCTATTGCACTTCTTCCTTGTGGAACTCTCTTCCGGCTTCTTGATTCCAAGTCAACTTTGATCTTCAAAAATTTAAATGCAATGTCAATTGTTATCTTCTATCTTCTTAGTTCGTGTTCATTTATTGTCCTCTCTCCTTAATAGTAGTATTTCTCATATTCTCTAACACTCAGTAACATCTTTCACACTAGTGGCTTTATTGGCTTGCTTACTATGAAATGATAAAAATACATTTCAAATTGTTTATGTTAATCGAACAAAGGAAAATGTTTCTTTATTTAAAATTCCGTCCCCATGAAAAGATAGCAAATCCAAGCATAAATACCAAGTCGAAGGTTTACTGATCGCTTTATATATGCATTCATCAGCTAAATTCACATCAGTACATGGTGACGTGTACTTAGTTGGTTACATGATTCGTGACATGTCGTGCTATTTTTTTTTTAAATCACGGCATGGGATGGAATACGGGAGATGTTTCCTTGGACCACGCCAGGAATGTCCCACTTTGGTCAATCTGGCCATAGAATTTAAATTTTATTTTCCTTCTTTTCGTGGAAGAAAGCTATTAAGTTAAGGCGTCACTAGAGCGGATACAAACAAATAAATATGGACGTGGGAATGCGATAAGGTTCGTGTTTCAGGAGGAACGTTAGCGAGCTGAAAAAGATTTAACAAAAGTCAGCGTAGCACTTTGTAACGCTTATGTAATTCTCGCAATGACAACAGAAAAAAAAAATGATCTCAAAATCGAGCCTGCTTTCACTGCGTGACTACGACAAACAGCTGTTGGAGCGTGACACCTCTCCGCTAAACAAATATGACGTTAGCTGTTCTCTACACTTCTCACGACAGCAAACGGTAGAGACGCTTCACCCCGCCGACATACCTGTCGCCGGTCGGAGGTTGGGACCCCGAATGTAATACCACCATCAGAGTGTGCGATTTCATGATCATCTCCCATTACAAAGATCTACACAATAGGTTTTCTATTCATCGACAGATCGATATGAGTCAGCTGAAAATTGTTTGACTATCACTAGTTTAAAAAGAAAAAGCAATAGGTTAAAAAATTTAAAGCAGAGATAGATAGATAGATAGATAGATAGATAGATAGATAGATAAAAGAAATAAATAAAAGAAATACCGGTATGAATAGATCGGAATGTGGACAGTTTTGCTTTCTCGTCGAACTATTTTTTTTTTTACTGAGACAAAGTTGATATTTTGTAGCCATCTACATGAATCATAAATTACTCGACAACATCGCGTATTTCAGGGTGTTTACCACAAAAAATTGTGAATTTATTTAAAGAAAATTAATAAATAAAAATTATTATTTATTTACCAAAAATAAAGATTTTGCCTCCCCACATCCGAAAGTTGAGAGTTTCGAAGAAATACTTTCAAAATCCAAAACGGCGCAAAGTAGAAATTTTTTAGAAAATGTTATGACCCTAGAGACATAGGTGATCATGTCTCTCCACGGATTCCTTTTCTTTGTTATCTGTGAATTGCCATGCCCTTTTCAGACTAGCATATGCCTCATAACCCCAACGATAAGGTTTTATTCATTCTATATCATTTCATGACGTAGGTGATCATGACTCTCCACAGATTCCTTTTTCTTTATTATCTGTGAATTGCCATGCCCTTTTCAGACAAGCATATGCCCCATAACCCAAATGCTATATCACTTCATGATGTAGTTTATCATGGCTCTCCACGGATTCCTTTTCTTTATTTTCTGTGAATTTCATTGATTTTAGTGAAAGATAATGAAGTGATTTCCCGTCGCCTTCTCCAGAATAATGTATTCAGAATTTTCCTTCTCTTAAACTGGTTAACATCCAAAGCTAGATGGCCCTGTCTACTCTGCTTTTTAACCCATAGCTGGGAGCAGGAAATATTTTTCAGCTCTTCCTAACGGGGACGATGGCATAGACTTCCCAGGACGATATTAAGGATTTAAATCCTTGACCAATTGACCATGGTGAGATTTGAAACCCAGTTTTCATAGACTACACGTCCACTTAAGACTTGTGAATAAAATCCGTTAAAAGAAACCGTTTGAAAGTCGTGAGTAATCGATAGATATAAGCTATTCAGCCTTATTTGGTAATCTGTCTAGAGATTGTGAAACATCTATCCCCGGGGAGCTTGGTTCACGCGTCGGAATTTGTCGGTCGGTGTAAACGCACAAGTTCTGAAATTCTTAAATAAATTAAGAATTCTGTTACTTTTGCGCTTGGTTCATGGGGTCGTGTTCAAATTACGGGGGGGGGGATGGTTTGTGTTAAGCTTCGCTCAAATAAAAATAAATCACTTCTGTCCCTAAAAAGAAAATGCCTTGTTCGTCTGCGGCAGAATTGCGCAACTCTGGCCACAGACGAACTAGGCGTTTTCAACACGGTCATTATTGATGAATAAGTTTAGCAAACTTCTTTCCTGTTTTTCTAAACTAAAAACCCCAATTGAAACTAAAAAAAAAAAAAAATTGTTATTACACACTTACACGACTTTTTTTTCCTTGGAATATTTGGAATCAAATAGGAAATAACAGGTGCTACCTGTTATTTCCTATTTGATTAGGCCTAGAAAAGTATGAAAAATGGATAATATTTCCTTCATACTTTGCTTTTGTGTCCAGGATAATTATATTTCTGAATTGTTCTTATTCCCATTGGGAAAACTGGCAAATACAAACATTCTCGTTCACGCAAAACGACATATGATTTATAAGTAGCATTTTTTTTATTCTAGTATTACACAGGAGAGACCCCCAAAAATTAGAAGTACTTTTTTAATGCTGTAAATTTCACGAATCATCCCTCAAATATAGTCTCCCATTATGTTTTCATCATTCGATCCTTAGTAGCGGCATTCAAATCCAGTATATCCGGTGGAAGCGCTTGCCTTGCTCCTCTAAGTACCCCCTCCTCTATATTCAAGATGACTGTCAAGCATATGGACTCTGGGGGACATCCTGCAACCCATTTTACTGTAGTTCTTCATCAGGGTCTCAACAACCTTCAAATAGTTTTCGGCCTTGTGATTCCACAAGAAGCCTCTAAACACTGTGACAAAGCAGTTCCACGCTGTTTTCTTTGTCTTTGTGAGCTTTTTGAGGAATTTCATAGCTTTATTTTCTCCTCTGTACCATTCTACAAAAAAGTAAAATTAAAAACAGGAATATAAAAATACAAATATATTTCACCCAGTGTCCTTGAAAATTCTAAAAATTAGTTTTTATTTTTTGAAATTTCTAAAGATTTTTCACTGGATGTGCAAAATTGTATCTCAGTTAATGTGGTAAATTCCACAAAATACGGAATTGCCATCTATGTTGTTAGAACGTCCCAGAAATTCTTTAAATTTTTAGAAACTTCTAGAAACTTCTAGAAATTTCTCCTTCAATGCTAAATCTAAATAGATTAGTTTCAAAACATCGATGTTTAGGTCACAAAGCAAAGTTTTCAGAAAATAATAGTCATTTCCTTTGCTTTCTAGAAAAGAGCAATTAGGAAATAATACTTAGTAACTAAAGACAAAAAACTTCAAAATTTTGTTACACAGTGTTATTCGTTCACTAAGGTTAAGAGTATAGTGAGCGTAGAAGTCTATTCCGCAAAATAGCGGTTCCAAAGAAAAAAAGCTATCTGAGTGGAACGTCCTTCTTACCCACAGAATGCAAAGAGAGATGAGGATGATACGACCCTGTGGACGTGGCACAGCGGGACTTAGATATCAAGGTCTGAGCTGGTGGAACTAAATAATGTAGCGCGTCTGAACATTTGCAATGTATATAGCGATAGATTTTTGACGTTCCCTCTGTGGGAAAGGGACCGCTGGACGTAAAATAATTTAAAATATCAGATTTGGGCAGCTTCAGCTCAGCTATGGCAGCAATATTCCACTTTTGGTCTGATCTGACTCTTGTAAATATAGAGCATGGCAGGAGGAGTCTGGTACTCTCTGGAGCGGTAAAAGGAACCAAACTTTTTATCATATTTATTTTATGGCTCAGCTTGTACACATCTGTAATTTTATTCTGTATTATAGTTGGGCGTTTTATTAGTTTTCTTTAAATTAGATAGCTCCGCTAAAATCGCGATACCTACGTTTTAAATTAATTTTTAAAAATGAAAAAAACTTTTTTAAAGCTTTCATTTTAGCTTTAATTGAAAGCTAAAGGATTAAATTTACTATTTCCAGTAAGCAAAATACTCGAATTTCGAGCAGAAATTATATTGATTGGAATCAATTTCCAATTCTTTTCCAATAACATCGTCAAAGTCGTTCATTTTTGAGAGATTTGCAAGCACAAGTTATTTCCCAGTTTTTAAAATCTTACAAAAATAAAATATATTTTTCTAAAACTTTATCTGAGGAATATTAGCTGATTTAAAGTAGAATTAATCTGATTTTGAGCTAATATTATTTGCTTTAATTTTAAAATATCGCAAAAATTAATTTTTTATGCAAATAGTACATGGGTTTTTAACCGACAGTTGCGGTGTTTATGTGTTTGACGAGGTGATGACAGATTGATTGTTGTTCTACGGAGATTTTATCTGCAAAACATAATTTATAAAAAAATGACCTGAGCGCCTTTTTCATATACTTTTATATAATTTTTAAGTACTCAGTAATCTTAAAAATTTTGGAAAATATTCTCCGTAATCTAATTTTAGGAATGTTGACTTTAAATATATTATAATCATCGCTCTTATTTTCTGATTTTATCATCTGATGATTTTTTGTTTAAAATTTAATAAATTTTTATAATTAAAATTTAAAATAAATGAAAACAATTCTTGTAAAAATTCATTATTTACCGAAAAAAAGCTTTTTAAGACAATAGAATTAACAATGGATTTTTATAAAAGCAATTAAAAGCTTTTCTAATTAAATAATGTCATGCATTTTTATTTTACGACTCAGAGCAGATTACCGGTAAATGGTGTTTCTGTTGGACATAATATAAAATTATTATAAATATGAAGAGGCTGAAATTTTAATTTCTCCAAATTTCATAAAATTTAGTAAGTGGGTGGGGGTAAGAGATGTAAAAAAAAAGTATTTTTATCAATATTTTCTAAAATCAAAATTTCAAAAATATTTTAATTCATCTGTGAATAAGATTTGAAAATTTCCTTAAATTAATTATTTGATTTTTGCAAAAATTTCCAAAAGAAAATGTATTTCTTACCGCAAAAAGACGCTAATATTCTCTCAGTAATTTTTGGCACCAGTGATGCAAGAAAAAAAAGATTTTTAACCAAAATGCTGACCGTGCTAGAAAGGATATAAAAAAAAAATCTAATAAAATAATGAAAAACCATTTTGGCCTTTCTTAACATTTTGAGGATAAAAATTTGTATTCGTCAAGTTTGGGGCCTTTTTGCATCATGGTATGTTCTTTTTAGTGAAAGCGTGCAGGTACCTGCTTTAAATATACTATTATTTGGTACAAATAAATGTCTCTTTTCAATGTTGCATATTGCAAAAAAAACGGTTTTGCACATGATTCGCCGAAACTGCAAAATGGTAAGCAATTGACGGTTACCTCAATGATCAAATGTTTGTTTAAAATCTCTGGATGGGCTTCACACCTTGAATTTTTAAATATTTTATCAAAATGCTACCCCCGCCAAAGAAATGATATTCCTTCGTCTGACTCCTTCCCAAAAAAGAAAAAAAAAGGAAATAAGAAAAAGATAGAAAAAATACAAAGAATGGATGGACGAATTTGTATAAGTGATAAAATGTTCCCCTATCTAAGAAATAATATTGACTGTTTTTACCCCCGCTAAAAAAGAAAAACGTAACCAATTAGCAGAAATAATGGACGCACTTTTATATTTTATGAAATGTTCCCCCACTCAAGAAATTACATTACTGATCATCGCAAAAAGCAATAATATCACAATACGAACTAGTCGAGAAAAAACAGACGTACATGGAGTGCACTGATTTAAAGTTCAACAGACACAAATGGTTCTAATATATATATATATATATATATATATATATATATATATATATATATATATATATATATATATATAAATTGACAATACAAGTATACTCCACCATGAAAATAAAAACAAAAGTTCAAATTCTTGAAAACTTTCATATAAGAAAAAACACAATCAACACAAAATATGTTTGTTTACATTTGATACGCGATGAGCAGATATGAATGTACGTGAAAAATTCATGGATGATTGAAGTTTAAAAGCAGTAAATTCGACCTTGCCGACCGATCGATCCTCTGTGGCGAAATCGGTAAAAGCACGTCAGGCTATGTGACGGTTCCGTATAGGATACAGGTTCTAATCCTGTCGGATGAAGAATAATTTCTATGAAAATTTCTCGCGCATTCAGGACGGTAAATGTTATTTAATACTGTTTATTATAAGCAGAGCATTTACTTAAATATTTGTATCTATAAAAAGAATGTTAAACATAAAAATGTCTTAAAATAACAACGATGCTTAAGCTTTTTATATATAGTTTTTGCCATTTTATTTTATTTTATTTTATTTTATTTTATATATATATATATATATATATATATATAGTGCAACAGCATGGAATAATTGTTTATTCCACAAAATGTTTAAAATCTAAAAAAACACAAAACTAATTGAGTTTCTTTTTTTTTTCCAGGTTTTCAGACTGCTTACTTTGTGGAACAGGCTCTTGAGAGTATGCTTCCCCTATCACTGCACCTATCACCTTCAAGTCAAGGATAAACCGTTATTTATTTTATATATCCACATTATATGCACTTCTTAATTCCTCCTTGTGCGTCCTTACAACAAACTCATTTTGTTCTACATTGGGTGGATTTTGGGGTTAGTATTAAGTGATCTATAAATAAAACACTGCTGTGGAAATATTTACCAGGTGTAGCAGCAAAACTCTTCAAATCGTGCAACAGCATGGGATAATTGACTGTCCCAGAAAATATCTAATATCTAAAAAACACTAAACTGATTGAGTTTCTTTTTTGTTCAGGTTTTCAGATAAAACATTTAGCCATCTTGACACTATTTGTCATAAGAATCACTAAAAAAAAATCTTTGAATTATTCAGTTAAAAATAGAGCAGGTTAAAATTGTTTCGTGTCAGACTCACTGTTTCTTCTCAATTGAGCAATGGTGAGAAGAAAAAGATCATTCAGATCTTCAGTAACGGTACCGACATTCATAATCTGGCTTCCATCTTCAAAGTCCATTCAAGGATCATCAAGAGAACGATGAATAAGTTTAAAAAAGAGGGAACAGTAGAAAGGAAAACTGGATCTGGAGGACACAATAGGATGACGGATCATCATTTCAACTTAGAGCTAAAGAGATCGATTAGAAAAGATCCAGCTCAATCCATAAAACGTTTGGCACGTGAGAGAGGAGTTTCAGCTATGACAGTCCAAAGAGCAGTGGAAAAAGACTTGAAAATGAAATTGTACGTGAAACGTATGAGGTGCCGTGTTACTACTTCATAACAAAAACATAGAAGATCATCTTGAATAAGTTGGAAAATTATCCTGGAATAATATATATATATATATATATATATATATATATATATATATATATATATATAGAAGGCACTTTAACCCATAAATATGGCATACCTTAAAACTATATTTTATCATTATATATATATATATATATATATATATTATCATTATATATATATATATATATATATATATATATATATATATATATATAAAAGTGAACATTGAAGTCAACACTCAGAGGCGACAGGCTGTTCCATGCTAGATGCAATCGTCTAGCATGAAACAGCCTGTCACCTCTGAGTGTTGACTTCAATGTTCACTTTTATCTTTATATTTACATACGCTCTATCTCTGATATTGAGCACTTTATCCCATAAATATAGCACACCTTAAAACTATATTTCTTCATATATATATATATATATATATATATATATATACTTGAGCTTTATTTTAATCCTTCATGAGCTTCCAATCCTTAGCTACGATTAATTAATGTCATTTTTGTTTATGATCGATTTCATTATGATTCTTCTGTTAAGCTTGGAGAGTAATTATACAATCATATTGTTCAAATATATATATATAATATATATATATATATATATATATATATATATATATATATATATATATATATATATAGGTGATTAATGATATGAATAAATTGTCATCTAAATTACGCAAAAATGAAAATAATTCTGACATCTCATTTTAACATATATAGTTACCAATATTAGACAAAAATATCTTGAAGTACTAAAGAGTAAATTTGTTTATCGCCACTGGCTTCAACCACGGTCTTTAGGCGACTTAAGAATCACCTGCAATTCTTCTAGGCGGTTGTCTTGTTTAAGTTGGTGAATGCTGCCATAATCCTTGCCTTCAGTTCATCTTTGGTGTTACAAGGCATTCTGTTGATCTCTTGCTCAACTCTGCCTCACACATGATAATCAAGAGGGTTTCAATCTGAGGAGTTAGGTAGCCAGATGTAAGCGGTGATATGGTCGCTAAAATTGTCTTAAGGCCATGACTGGGCTCTCCTGCTTGTATGGTGAGGCATGGTGCAGAATTCTGTTGCCAGAAATAAGGTCTTCCACCAGCCATCTTCCCGACCCAGGGCAGTACTACATCATCAAGGCACTTGATGGAGGCCTCCGTATTGCATCTGAGGCCCTCACCAACAAATTCGGGAGTTTTTTCCTTATCAGAATGATCAGAGTGACTTTTCCGAGATGCCGTATCTTCGTAATCACCATTAGGCTCATCCAACTCTTTCCGAATCCACTGCACTGTACTCAGATTGACACTCAAACACTCTGAAATATGCGTATTGGAGTTTCCGGCGTGAATGCCAGGCAGTACGGCATGCCGGTTCCAAATTTCTGGCAGTGAATTGCGTCATGGTGCTCTTTTTTCTCAGAGACGATGACCAACTGACCCTAATATACTGTGCAGTGAACCAAATCAAAAATAAACAACGCACATGTGAGAAATTAAAAACATAAAATGACGACAATTTACCCATCGAACCCTGTATGCATGTGTGTGTGTGTGTGTGTGTGTGTGTGTGTGTGTGTGTGTGTGTGTGTGTGTGTGTTGACCATCTCTTTACATGCCGAGAGCAGCCACTAATCTAAATGAAGGCACTAATATTGGTCGTCAGGATCTCACCTTCCAGCTTAACCTACTGATATACCTAGTGTCTCTAACCCTCTGGAATTTCAGTGATTTAAAAGTCTATTTTGATATCAATTTGGGTGAGCCTAGCACACATCGGGGTCACCACAGATCAACTCCTTTTAGAGCAAAAGTTCCTTATTGACATTAAATTCGATTCAGGCCATCTGAAATTCCCTGGCAATGGATCACATATTACAGTTTCACTGTCTTGAAATACGCACAGGAGCCAGAGTTCGGATGAAACTCAGAATAGCTTTCATTAGACAAGATCATTGTATAACCAAAAATGTTGAGTATACATATTTTAATAAAGCAAGGCAAACGTCCTTAAAAAGCATAGGTTTTCTCGTACGTAAATATACGCACACACAAACACTCATAACTACATATCCACATGAACGAATCCCTCGAACACATTCATATATACACATGCACCTATAGAAATTCACATTGACACACATTCACACATACATTCACACATACAGATTCATTCACACACAGATAATCACACACGTATATTCTACTCACGCATTCACAAAGAGAAATAGTCACACGCGTACTCATCCGTGTACATTTATATTCGCAATCACAAAAACATATTCAAATCACACACGAGTACACATTTTTTAATCATTTCACACCAAGCAAGGCGATAATGCCACTAAGATGCAAGGGGTCACTGGGGGTGAAAAAGAATGCGAAACTTTAGTGCAGAGAAAAGACAATAAAAGAACAGGTTTCAGAAAGACAGAAGATGGCGATCGATGTTGCATTTATATTTTTGAAAATTGTAGGTGGCATGGAAGAAACTGATAGAATAGAACTTACGGTTGCGCCTAGCTAGTTTAAGAGTAAAAGATGAGACCTAATTGCCAATCTTGTAGTACTACGCTAAAACTCATGCGGTTCAGGTAGCAAGAAGTAGATCTCTTTAGAACAATTGCCATGGAAATATTTAGAAAAAATACAGGGAAGCCAGGCCACGGCGCTAGGAAAGTGTTAAAAGTCGAAATGTAAGCTCAGTCGTTCTAAGTCTTGGTATCAGGACCTATAACATTAAAGATTCTTATTTGGATTTTATCAAAAATCTGAGAGATATACAATAGCAGCACCAGACCTGATATGACAGTAATATTCAATGCACTGACAAATGGTAGATCTATAAATGTGCAAGATGAATACTGGCGAGAAAAATTGTCTGACATGACACAGTGAACCAACCTTTTTAACAGCAGTCCTATCAATTGATTCAATATAATCCCTTCACTTTATGTCAGTAGTAAGCATAAGACCAAGAAGGCGCAATGAGTTGCTCATCAGATCTGTGAGAAAGTGACAAGTCGAGATGCCAAGTCAGGATCTATTTCATTGCAGATCTTTCTTTGGATTTTGTCAAGAATCTCGAGATGAATAGCGGGAGCACCAGACCAGATATGGCAGCTGTATTCAATGCACGGACAAATGATATTTTTGCAAATGTACAAGGTGGATCCTGACAAGAAAAATTTTTTGGCAAGACACAGATCCAAGTTTCCTTGCAGTAGATACAGCTTTTGATTCGATGTAGTCACTCCATTTCAAGACAGTAGTAAATGTAAGACCAAGAAAGCGCAATAAGTTGCTCCCTTTAAGGTTAGCATTAGCCATGTTGATGGAAGGCTGAAAGGGTTTTCTGTGATGATTAAAATATAGCAGTTTCCTTCTGGAGGTGTTAACATTTACAAACCATTACTTGTCCCAGCTAACAACTGACTGGAGGTCATTTTCGAGAGCAGATGCCAGGACTTACTGTTAGGATAAGAGTAAATAGTTCTGTCATCAGCATAAGTACCTTGCTGGGAACTGATGACATCAGTAAGGTATTTGATGAAGAGAAGAATCGACGTAGGCCCAATGCCCTGAGCGCACCCGGTTTATTGCGAATGGATGTAGAAGCGTGGCCGTTCAAGATAACTCTCATTTTACACGATTTGTTAAGAACGATTAGATTCAGTCAAATATTCGGTCAAACACCATATCCCTTCAGCTTGTGAAGAGGGCCAGTATGCCACATCCTGTCAAATAGATTCATACTTACGCATTTACGCTCCCACATATAGCCAATCGCACGCATATTCACCAAGATGCACGCATAAACACACATTCACAGATATATGCACAAACACACACATACTCAATCACGTGAATTTTATTCTTATTAGATGAAATATAGTTAATCATATTTGATTTTTTGAGTCGTATTTCTTGTATTGTAATTTGTATTTATTCACCCCCCCCCCCACGAGGTCAGGTTGTGACACAAGGTCAGTTTAATATGGGGAGCCCCAGCGCGTACACCCGCGCTAGGAGCAAAAAGTGCCAGATCCCTCGCAACCATCGGTTGCGCTGGCCTCGGGGCGAACACCGATCCCTATCTCTGGTGCAATGAGAGGGCACAGCCTCGGGCAGCTGTTCCCCAGGGCTGGGCACCTCTCAGTATAATTTTCCTCAGTTGCGACTCTGTCCGTTGACGGAGCCGCCCCTGAGCGCACTCTACCCAAAGGCAGAGACGCAACTGAGAGATGATAAATAGGGTGTTACAAACGGCACGAGAGTAATTTACACATTTGTATTGTAATTTTGTTTGTTTTTTTGTTTTTTTAACATAACTTCCAACTTCATTCTAGAATCAAGAATAAAAACTAAGCTACCGGCTTAGTGATTTGAACTCGCATACGTCTGCTCGGGAGACTGCTTTCCGTATTAACTATTTTACTATTTTTGACTATGACTATCGTTAGCCATTATACAATTATAGTCATATAACTTTATTCGTTAAATTCACGCAAACAATCTGATAACCAAATTCATGACATTTTGCTTACAAATTTTCTTATGTTCATTTTTCAATGGAAATACTGATGTCGTTAAGGCAACCTCAGTGCAAACAGGCGTCCATTAATGTCGTAGGGAAAAATGAAGGTTAGCTGAAGCCTTTCAGGTTTATGCCCTATCGTTATTCCTAAAAATACCTTATTATCAAATAATGAATAAAAGACGACAAAAGTGCCACCTGCTCTTTAGTAAGCTTTCTCTTTTGTCGGACATCTTTTATTAGATTTTTCATTTACGCTTCCGATTTCTGTCAGGCCTATTACGCATGCGCCTATATGTTTTTTTTTTTAATTGTTTTTAAACCGTCGGTTCTTTTATGGTAAAATTAATGGCAAACGAGCATATATGAAAATTAATCCGTGAGAAGCTCTGTGCGAAGCAAATTTATTAAATGTATTTGTTTATTTTCGCATTCTCACGTGATATGCAATTAGGAACAGGATTGGCGACTAACTTTCGCCCTCTCCGTCGGAAAGTAACTGCGTGCGCATGCGCGCGCGTCTGTATATAAGATAAAAGCGCACGCCGCCTCGAGATTAGCCGATTTAGATTGCTATCATGTCCTTGGCCAATGTTTTTAACAGTGAAAGTCGGTAGTTGTGATCAAAGGCAAAGTTGCACGGTTTGGCCTCTTTGAATGTTGATTTTTGACGCCTGGCTTCTTCGAAGTTTGCAGAGATCTTGTAAACAATAGCAACACACTCCTTTGATCTGAATTTGCACCAGTTAGTTTTGATTGAGTTTTCGTAGTTGTTTCTTTGGTTGGCCATGATATCTTTTGCCACATAGCAGCTCTCCGTGCAACAGGCGTCTGGAAATGCGATGTTGCTCCAAGCGGATGATGCGACCAGTCATTTGGACTTCTGCCTTGATAAAGCTTGATTCGATGTTAGTTGAGTTCATACGGTCCAAAATTTTAAGAGTGGTGCTAAGATCCTGTAATGCGATTCCTAGTATGAAGCGAACAGCCTGCATGCAAATCTTTTACAATTCTTCGATGCTATCAACACTATCATTTGCATATCTTATACTTCAAGTTTCTTCTTCATCTATGATGAGATTTTTCACCATTCATTGCTATATAGAAGGATCGATACTACATAACTGTTCAACGCCTTTTTTTTTGTTTCTATCGAAACTGTCATGTTTCATAACATTTTGTTTAGATGTGAAGAATAGATACCGTCAATCTCTCTGCCTTCCATCAATATGGCTGATGCTGACCTCCAGGTGAGTGACTCATTGCACCTTCTCAGGCTGACATGAAGTGCAAAGACTATATTGAATCCATTTCTAGGTCAGCTGCTAAGAGAGTTGGTCCATTGTGTCGTACTAGACAATTTTTCTCTTCAGAAAATATCTTAGATATCTATAAATCAACCATTCATCCATGCTTAGAATATTGCTGCCACATATAGTCTGGTGCTCCTGCTATCTATCTAGCTCCTTGACAAAACCCAAAGCAATATTATTGGCCCAGATTTAGTGTCTCGGCATCAGTGATATTCCCACCGACGTATGGTTGCCCCCTTTGTCTTTTCGAGAAATACATTTATGATAATTGTTCGGATGGTGCCTAGACTTTTTTTTTATTATTTTAAGCAGAGTATTAGACTGGCGACGAGGTCTCACCTATTTACAGTTGAGTTGGCTAGATGTAACAGTAAATTCTATGCTAACAATTTCTTCTCTCGCACTTCTCGCTTGTGGAATTCCCTTTCGTCTCCATGCTTTTCAGCCAACTTTAATCTTCAAAAAGTTAAATGCAATGTCAATCCCTATCTACTGTCATCCTGGTTACTCTTATGTCCTCTCGCTCCTTCGTGGTGTTTCTGCTTTCTAACTCTTTCACACTCTGTAGCCACTTGTGTCTCAGTGGCTTTATTGCCTTCTATGGTATGAATTCGATTAAAAAAATATGCCGACAGCAGTGCTATATGCGAAACGACTAAAATCTGAAGTATTTACAAATAAAATACAGTTAAAAATAAAATTAGAAATATTCATTTTAAATGATAATAATAATAAAAACTGTACAATACAATAGAATCCCTGACAACCAGACTAAGAAGTTATTCTGGATATGAGAAATTAGTTACAAAATCCGGATATTAAAGGTTATATTTAAATTAGAATAAAAGAACTGAAATCAGTTCTAACATTCATTTTCAATATTTTATAGTAAACAAAATAATGGTGATTGAAATATAACGGAATTGATTTTAAGGAAAAAAGAAATAAATTATCTAATGTTATCACGCAGTAGAATCAAGCCAGAGATAGGACAAGAACAGTGCGGGTTCGTTAAAGACACCGGAACAAGGAACGCTATATTCATGCTCAGAATGTTATCAGAAAGAGCGGTACAGATGAAGAAGGACGTGTACCTATGTTTCATAGACTACGCAAAGCCCTTCGACAAAGTACGCCACAAGGATCTGTTGGAACTGCTTGGCAACCTTGATATATTTGGGAAAGATATCAGAATAATCAAGGACCTATACTGGCATCAAACAGCATACATGCGCATAGGGAGCGAGTTTAGTGAATATACAAAAATAGAAAGGGTGTAAGGTAAGGATGAGTTTTCTCACGGGACATGTTTAACATATACAAAGGAGAGAATTGGAAACCCTACCGGGATTCAGCATTGGCGGTCACAATCTTAACAACATAAGATACGCAGACGACACAGTACTGATAGCAGATACGGTAAAGAAACTACAAAACCTCCTACAGAAGGTAGAGAAGGAGAGTGAGAAGAAGGGACTAAGCATAAATTACAAGACAGAATGCATGGTCAACAGTAGAAGGATGAGCCCGAAATGTGATTTGCAGGTCGGGGTACACTAAAATCAAGCAAGGGCGGAAGTTTAAATATCTGGGAAGCCATTTGACAGAGGACGGTAAGTGCGACACTGAGATCCATAGACGTACTGGGATGGCCAAGGACGCATTTCAAAAGCTGAGCAGAGTATTGCGAGACAGGAGGATTTCTTTGCTGACAAAGTATTGAGCTGTTATGACATCTGTCCTCCTTTACGGCAGCGAATGTTGGACGGTTTCCTCAAAGATGAAGAAGAGACTCGAGACAACGGAGATGTGAAAGATGCTAAGGATATCATGGACCAAGCATGTGAGCAATGATGAGATTTTGGAGAGGTTGCAAATAAGGAGGAGGTTTATACTTAACATCAGGAAGAGGCAGCTGAAGTTTCTGGGACACTTAATGAGAATGGAGGGCCTGGAGAATCTGATACTCATAGGTCGAATAGAGGGAAAGAGAGACAAGGGAAAACAACGCATGACATACCTAGTTGGTTTAAGCAAGTGGATGACAGAACGTGGTCTGGGGATGGTGGCAGAGGGAAGAAACTTGTTGAGTGCTGCAAGGGATAGGAGGAGGTGGAGAGCCATGATCGCATACGCTCTGAAAAGACACGGCACATGAAAAGAAAGAATGAAAATTCATTAAAATTAAGTATGCCACATATGCAAAACAAATAATGTAACGAGGAATTTTTAATCGCTGTTGCATGATGATTCTTTCTCTTTTAATGTCATTCACAACTTTTTCTGCATTTCGTTTTGCCTTTGTTTTTGAATTTTTTTAAACGAAAGACACTTTTTAACTCTGCGTGCGTTATTGCAATCTTCATTGCTGAATGCTGGCTTTCTTTCCATAAAACTGACAACCTTTTCAATAGCTTTTTCAATTTTAGTCCAGGTTTCATCACAATCATGCATCTCGTCGCCATCTTGTTGCAGATGTGTCTCGTTGTCATCCTTTCCTCTTATTCCCATCATCTTTTGCACCAACAGAAGCCGTTAGGGTGAAATAAGCATAAACAATTATCCATAGTAAATTTCCTGAAAAGTAGAAATTTCAAATCAGTTACATATAATCCAGATAGTTCAAAAATACACATCAAAATCCTGTCCGGATGTGCGGGATTTCGGATATAAGGCACTCCGGATATGAGGGATTCCGGATATGAGGGTTTCCAGATATGAGGGATTCTACTGTATTATTTTTACGTTATAAAACAGATAAAATTGGAAAGAAACTAAACAAAACAACAAACACAAGCTTTTCAGGAGCTTTTAAATAAAACAAAAGATTTTAAGGCGGACGTCAGCGCGTTGTTTATAAAAGGATATTTTATGCAAGTATATTAAGCGCCCTGTTTATACAAGTATCTAAAAGTGTAGCGTTTTTCTAGCAAATATATATATATATATATATAAATTTCTCTAGTGAACACGTGTCTTGAAATAGGACAACTAAAATCTCGTGTAATGTGTTTGCTGTGAACATTTAAAGACGTTTTCTTGTTTTTGTTTTTGAATAAACATCAGTTTAAAATATAACTGTGGCATGAAGTTGTCTTATCAAATGGAAATTCCGATATTTGAGACGATGGCGACTACAGTTCTAAAGATCCAAAGCACGCGAACCGCAGGTGTACTCAAAAGAAGAATGCATGAGAAAAAGCGGTTATAGAGGTTGTCAATAATGATTTTTTTTTTAAAGTAGTTTAAATGGAGGTGATTATTGCGTAACGCCCAATACCGGTCCAGTTTAATTAAAACTGTTCTCCGAGGAAGTCTCTCTTTGATACGAAGGTACGGACCGACCTACGGCGGATGATATGGCGTTATATACGGGCGTGGGGTGGGATTTTATTTCTTGGAACGAGGTCATCGAGTTCAGATTCTAAAGACGCAACAGTGCATGACAAGACTGACTGCTCTCAATGAAAAGGTTGCCTTATACCCATTAACATTGCTACGTTGCTGGTGGATGCTTATAAGGTACGCGTACCGATGCTTGGATATGACTTGGGGTAGATTGGGGTTTACATATTTTCAGACATGACCAATAAACATTATATCAGTCTGACTTAAGGGTGCAAATACGTCAATTAATATTTATGTATGAATGCACATTAGTTCACTTCGTATATAAATATATAGTTAAATTATATATATATATATATATATATATATTACTTCAAATGCTATTATAGTGTATACATCGTATTTGAAATGGACGCCCCATTTTATTTATTAGACAGTATGTGTTACGTCTATCGGTCTGCACATTCAAGAAAACTGATATATATATATATATATATATATATATATATATATATATATATATATATATATATATATAAAAGGCATCCATTTATCTTGCGAGATAACAGTTCCACCCTGTTTGGTCCAAATTCAGTCTTTTGTTGGGGAGACTGTAGTGATCTCTCTAGCGCGCAGGCCTGGGTGATGAGTTATGGAGGCAGTGCGCTGTCCAGACTATATGGCCTCTCTCTCGAGCGCACCGAAACGTTCGAAAAGAATACAGAGCATCACATTTGGAGCCGGTTTGCTGCAGGAGTAGCCGTAAAATTGTCAGTGTTGGCAGCCAACCGCTTCCGGAGGTTCAGTCTGGGTTTGCTGTCTGGATTGACTTCTGTAGCCTTTTCCGTGTATGGATATAGCTGCGAGGTAGCTGAGGGTTAAAATCAGTGTTTTCTTTCCACTAGACGGACTGCCATTATGTGCTGTCAAGTTCCATCACCCGAAACAGCTGGTTATGAGGCGCCACTAGTCCGCCTTCGCGAGTTCTCCTGCTTGCAGATGGATAGTTGTCAGAGGCTATTTCAGACGCATGGAAGCATTTTATAGTTGTTGAGAGCTTGTTTCCACTATCACCCTAGCCTATGACAATCTTTGGATCATATATAATTTTTAGGTACCTCCACAAAATCGCTAAAAGATCAACATACAGTGATGAAAACATGCTCCAAAGTTAATGAAAACAAACTATTATCGTCAAAACTTTTCTTATTATTAAGAAAAAATATGAAAGTGCTTTTGAATGTTTAATTATATTTTTTATTCATTCTTAGAACATTCGAAATTTTGATTAAAAAACTTGTTTTCCTCGTGCCATTGGATGTACTATAAATTAATACAGCAATTTTTAGCGTCTTTTTTTGCGGTGACAGATATATTAATCTAGAAATTATTGCAAAAATCAAATAACCGTCGGATTTTAATAAAACTTTCAGGACTTATTCATAAATGAATGAAATCATTTTAGAAATGTTTGTTGTTAGAAAATCTTGGTAAAAATATTTTATTACATGTGTCTCACCCCCGTATTTTATTTTATGAAAACCTAAGAAATTCAACGTGATAATTTTTAATTAAAAATTAATTAATTCATTAATTAGTTAAAAACAGAATTCTTTAGAGAATTTAAATCACCAAATTTTTTTTTCTAAAATCGGACCTGGTCTTACCGAAAATCTGTTCTGAATCGAAAAAAAACCCCCAAAAAATCACAGTGAAACAAAGACATTATTTAATTAGAGAATTTTTTAATTGCGTTTATAAATAATATATTTTGAAGACAATATTGTCTTAAGAAAAAAATTTTCCATAAAAATGAATTTTTACAAGGTTTATTTTCATTTCTAAAAATTTTAATTAGAATAATTTATAATATTTTAAAATCTTTTCTAAATTCAGTTTTTAGAAAATATTGTTATTAAGTAAAACTATATTTACTAATCATATATCGTAAAGCTTTTTTGTAATCTGACAATCCCGAATATATTAAAAAGAATTTTGAATTGTTTTTGTATATGTAAAAACGTGCCGAATTTTATAGATACGGTCGCCCATACACGACACTATCAGAAAATATATAGTAAATTTAGAGCCAAAGTTCAATAAAACATTAGATTACGGAAAAATATTTTTTTTTTTAAATTACCATCTACTTAAAAGACATTCACGTTATATTCCTCAATTATTTTTTATGGTTAATGACCCCTTAGAAAAACATTAAATAAAATTATCTATCTGTTATAAATCTGTCATGGAACTGTTAAAAAGCTGTCAACATAAATAAACTACCACCGTGTTTTAAAAAATGCATTTCTGTCATATTTTAAGCTTTAAAAAAGTAATATTTGTTTCTTTAAATCAGCTAATATTCCTCAAAATATTTCGGAAAAGAATATTTTCTTTTTGATAGATTTTTTAATAAAGAGATGCTAAAAATGACGCTAAATTCAAAATCTTTAGAACGAAAACTCCTTCCAATCAATTTAAATTAGTTTTAAAATAGAGCATATAATTTTACTTATTGGAAATATTAAATTTAATCTCTTGAAATTAAAACTAAAATAAAAGCCTCAAGAAAGATTTTTCATTATTAAAATTCATTTTAAACATTGGGTATCGCCTTTTTGTGGGGGTACAAATATACTAACTATATATACAAAATATATATACTAAATATACAAACTAACTTAAAAGCTGCCCATCGGGCGGCATTTAAGCTAACTCCCGCCTTAATCACAATAGGTAGTGCGGAGTAGACGCGATAGGCAACAATAAACTATAGAAGAACTCAAAATTGATAGCTGCATTTAAGTATTGCATAAATATTTTTACTTACTTTTTAAAAGTTCAATGATAATTCTTCTGTCGCCATTTAATTTACAGACCATTTGATGTACGTAGGTCCTTACTTTCAGTATTTTTAATTCATGGGTGATTTTCGATGGATTTCGAAATTAATTTCTACTATCCCCAAATTTATTTCCAAGTTATTAAAAATTGTTATTGCCCAAACAAATTCGTTGCAAAGGTCACGTAAAAATCGCCGAAACAATCGGAATAATGAAAACTTGAGAATCCAAAACATCAGATTTGCGGGATCGGATCCGACCTGGAATGTTTTTAATTTGCTTACGGAGTCTGCATGATTGGAATAATATGTTGGATTACAATCTCTAAGTTGAAAAAGCCTGATACACTGGCATTCGCATTTATTACATAGATAATATACGTAAATAAACATATATATTACGTGTTTTAGATGTTATCTCTAAAAATTAACGTCTTTTTAATCTTATATATATATATATATATATAAATATATCTCGTCCGATCAGTATCTGTCTATATTTCTGGGATGCGGTGTTATGTACACTATTTACATTATTCAGACTATTGTCCTCATCTTTGTTGCCATATTTATCACAACGTTTCGGTCATTGTACGCTCCGGCCTTCTTCAGGTGGTTGGAATGTCAAACTGGACCCTTTATTTTGCTTGCTGGAGTAGACTGTTCTAGTTCCACGTGCCATGTCTAATGGATGTCCGTTATCAGTTATCTCTTGTTATTTCACCTCTCCAGGTTCTCCACTGCCTTAACCAGGTATTGAACTCACACTATTTTGGTCCTGTCACTGGATCTAACTGATGCCTTTTATCCACTGTGCCATGTGTCCTTGAGGACATCTGTGTCCGTTGTCTTTAATCTGGTATCCTTGGGATGAGGTCATTGCCGGGCCACAGAAATGTAGGACAACAGAAATAATCGTAAAAATCCCAATGTGAACCTGGTCTTGTCATATATATTGCTGGCATTAACTGGCTTATGTCAGAGGGTAACCCCCAGACGAGGCTATGCCCGAACGGCAGAGTCTCGTCTCCGGAAACTGACTTCCTTTTTACATGCTCTATAGGGAATTTTTGCCCGAGCCTACGGGATCAGATACCCCACTTTAAACTCAGTCTTGTGCCACATCTTGCTGAGTGGGGCAGCGGGTAAATAATTACAGTGTAACCCAGATATAAGAGACCCGGATATAAGAGAAACCCGGATATAAGAGAGATTTTCTCTGGTCCCAAATTAGAGCCTGTGTTAATGTATATAAAATAGACCAAACCCGGATATAAGAGAGATTTTCTCTGGTCCCAAATTAGAGCCTGTGTTAATGTATATAAAATAGACCAAACCCGGATATAAGAGAAAACCGGATATAAGAGACTTCTTCTCCGGTCCCGACAACTCTCTTATATCTGGGTTACACTGTATATTGCTGGCATTCCTAATTCCTTCATTAACTCGAAATTTTCAAGAATAGATAAATCTTTAGAATTTAGGCTTATGTTTTTTTTCTTTTAATCGAATTTAACCCAAGCAAGGCAGTAAAGTCACTAAGACGCAAGGGATTACTGGGTGTGGAAGAATTAGGTGCAAAACCATTACTAATTCTTCCACAACAATTTACTCCTTGTGTCTTAGTGGCTTGGCAGCCTTGCTTGGGGTGAAATTGATTAAAAGAAAAAAAAACTGTAAATTGATGAGACCTCATTACCAATCTTGTACTGCGCTTAAATTCATAAAGTCGTACAATCCGAACAGTTACCATTAAAGTATTTATAGAAAAAAGCCGAGGGAAGCAACTTTATACTGGTGGGAAAATGATCGAAGCCGAGATGTCAGATCAGGGCCAACAATATTGATGATTCTACTTTGGATTTTATCAAGTATCTCTAGATACATAACCAGAACACCGGACCATATGCGGCAGCAATACTCTAAGCATGTATAGTAGGCTTATAGATATTCAAGATGGATTCTGCTGATTAAAAATTCTAACACAATACAGTGAACCGACTCTTTTAGCAGCTGGCATATCAATGTATTCAATTTACATCTACCACCATCATCTGTACCTCCCGTTCTCTTGAATGGCACCCTGAATGGGTAAATATGCAGTTATATGTAAGACATGAGCAAGACCCTATCACCAAAAAACACTGCTGTTGTCGGCTGGTACGAAAAGCTGTAAACAGCGCGTAGTGCTGGCCTCGTAGCCGCAAAGTGAACTAATAGCGGCTGATTAATAAAAGTGACGGACTAAAGAGGACAGACTGTAATTAATCCGAGATAGATATATAGATAGATAGATAATAACCAGCCTGATAGATAGATATACAGATCGATAGATAATGACCAGCCTTATAGATAGATAGATAATAATCAGCTTGATAGATAGATAGATAAACAGATAGATAGATAATGACCAGTATGATAGATAGATAGATAGATAGATAATGACCAGCCTGATAGATAGATAGATAGATAGATAGATAGATAGATAGATAGATATACAGATAGATAGATAATGACCAGTCTGATAGATAGATAGATAGATAGATAGATAGATAATGACCAGCCTGATAGATAGATAGATAGATATACAAATAGATAGATAATGACCAGCCTGATAGATAGATAGATATACAGATAGATATACAGATAGATAGATAATGACCAGCCTGATAGATAGATAGACAGATAGATAGATATACAGATAGATAAACAGATAGATAGATAATGACCAGCCTGATAGATAGATAGATAGATATACAGATAGATATACAGATAGATAGATAATGACCAGCCTGATAGATAGATAGATAGATAGATAGATAGATAATGACCAGCCTGATAGATAGATAGATAGATAGATAGATATACAGATAGATATACAGATAGATAGATAATGACCAGCCTGATAGATAGATAGACAGATAGATATACAGATAGATAAACAGATAGATAGATAATGACCAGTATGATAGATAGATAGATAGATAATGACCAGCCTGATAGATAGATAGATAGATATACAGATAGATAGATAATGACCAGCCTGATAGATAGATAGATAGATAGATAGATATACAGATAGATATACAGATAGATAGATAATGACCAGCCTGATAGATAGATAGATATACAGATAGACATACAGATAGATAGATAATGACCAGCCTGTTAGATAGATAGATAGATAGATAGATAGATAGATAGATAATGACCAGCCTGATAGATAGATAGATAGATATACAGATAGATATACAGATAGATAGATAATGACCAGCCTGATAGACAGATAGATAGATATACAGATAGATAAACAGATAGATAGATAATGACCAGTATGATAGATAGATAGATAGATATACAGATAGATATACAGATAGATAGATAATGACCAGCCTGATAGATAGATAGATAGATATACAGATAGATATACAGATAGATAGATAATGACCAGCCTGATAGATAGATAGATAGATAGATAGATATACAGATAGATATACAGATAGATAGATAATGACCAGCCTGATAGATAGATAGATAGATAGATATACAGATAGATATACAGATAGATAGATAATGACCAGTCTGATAGATAGATAGATAGATAGACAGATAGATAGATATACGGATAGATAAACAGATAGATAGATAATGACAAGTATGATAGATAGATAGATAGATAGATAGATAGATAATGACCAGCCTGATAGATAGATAGATAGATAGATAGATAGATATACAGATAGATAGATAATGACCAGCCTGATAGATAGATAGATAGATAGATAGATATACAGATAGATATACAGATAGATAGATAATGACCAGTCTGATAGATAGATAGATAGATAGATATACAGATAGATATACAGATAGATAGATAATGACCAGTATGATAGATAGATAGATAGATAATGACCAGCCTGATAGATAGATAGATAGACAGATAGATAGATATACAGATAGATAAACAGATAGATAGATAATGACCAGTATGATAGATAGATAGATAGATAGATAATGACCAGCCTGATAGATAGATAGATAGATAGACAGATAGATAGATATACAGATAGATAAACAGATAGATAGATAATGACCAGTATGATAGATAGATAGATAGATAATGACCAGCCTGATAGATAGATAGATAGATATACAGATAGATATACAGATAGATAGATAATGACCAGCTTGATAGATAGATAGACAGATAGATATACAGATAGATAAACAGATAGATAGATAATGACCAGTATGATAGATAGATAGATAGATAATGACCAACCTGATAGATAGATAGATAGATAGATAATGACCAGTCTGATAGATAGATAGATAGATAGATATACAGATAGATATACAGATAGATAGATAATGACCAGCCTGATAGATAGATAGATAGATAGATATACAGATAGATATACAGATAGATAGATAATGACCAGTCTGATAGATAGATAGATAGATAGATAATGACCAGCCTGATAGATAGATAGATAGATAGATATACAGATAGATAGATAATGACCAGCCTGATAGATAGATAGATAGATATACAGATAGATATACAGATAGATAGATAATGACCAGCCTGATAGATAGATAGATAGATATACAGATAGATATACAGATAGATAGATAATGACCAGCCTGATAGGTAGATAGATAGATAGATAGATAATGACCAGCCTGATAGATAGATAGATAGATATACAGATAGATAGATAATGACCAGCCTGATAGATAGATAGATAGATAGATAGATAGATAGATATACAGATAGATATACAGATAGATAGATAATGTCCAGCCTGATAGATAGATAGACAGATAGATAGATATACAGATAGATATACAGATAGATAGATAATGACCAGCCTGATAGATAGATAGATAGATAGATATACAGATAGATATACAGATAGATAGATAATGACCAGTCTGATAGATAGATAGATAGATAGATAGATAGATAGATAGATAGATAGATAATGACCAGCCTGATAGATAGATAGATAGATAGATAGATAGATAACGGCTAATCTGATAGATAATGGCCATCCTGATAGATAGATATGATTGATTCGTTTTTAAAACTTATCAACCCTTTGCAGGTTGTTTAAAACCAGGACATTTTTTTTAGATTGTAAAGCTTTTATTTTTTTTAAGATAATAAAGATTTAGTGATGCAAGGGTAACTAATCAACCCATAACTGTGGGGAGAAGAGGTGGATTCATGCCTTTCCCAAGGCTATTTGTGCGGAAGTGAATATAACAAAATCCAACGGGAAATGGAACGTGATTCTCCGATTAATATTTTTGAGCTATTACACCACCCGTACATCGAAGCTTACAGCACCTGGTAATCCCAAGCGGTCACCCATCTAGGTACTGAACAGTATCAACGTTGCTTAATTTCGGTGATCGTACGGGAATCGGTGTTTCAATGTGTTATATTAGCTAGATACAAAAAAGATGTCTGAGACAGATAAGTATAATGTGATCGTATATCTGAACAGACTGCTATTGATCAATCAAATACTATTATATAGTGATAAATATGAAAAAGTTTGATAGGTATGAGCATAGTGTAGTAGATTGGTTTTTAGTTGTTCTCATTCCGTCTCTTAAAACCTTATGTCGCTTCGGGGCCACTTTCAGAACGGCCCTAATTGTACGACAGACTCAACAGAACTGAAAGCCTCCACTTGATTAACGCCTATAGCAGATATACATAGACTCCAAAGAATGCTGTATTTTAAAGATTATTTTATGATATGCTAGTCTTTTTAAAAATCATCTAATCTACTTTAAAAATCATCTAATCTACTTTAAAATGATAGGGTATCATATTTTTTTTTACCTCAAATAATCTTGTGCGAAATAAAAAAAGTGACGTTACAGATGGCACCCTGCAAAAGTGTAACATTCGTAGCATTGGGTAATTGCAACAAATATAAGATGAACCAAATAATTTGGACAGATGTGAATATTTTGTGATGTCAACGAACATTCGTTGCCACTTTTGTAATGTCAACGAATACTCGCTGTCACTTTCGTAATGCTCATTGTAGTAGAGACTTTGTAATCGCAGATACAACTTTAGTAACGCCGTTGAACAATACTAGTGTCAGACGCCTTCGAATAACACTCGTATTAATAATACTTACTATATAATACTCACTCAAATATTAACTACCGAATAGTGATCAGTGTAGAGAAGAGAATCGCGATTCGTAAATAGTAACAGAGGATAGAATAGAAATAGTGATCCGTATAGTAATAGAGGATAGTGTAGAAATAGTGATCCATACATTAATAGAGGATAGAATAGAAATGATGATCAATTAGACGCCACGCTAATTCCCATATATACATTTCCTTTACCATCACGTCATCTACTTATTCCGTATGGGATCGCCCGTGTTTGCTCACTGGCGATATATGGCGCAGCAATATTATAAGTATGGAGAAATGGTAGACTTATAGATAAGTAAGATAGATTCTGGAAAGAAAAAATGTCTCACCCGACATTGTGAACCAACTTTCTTAGCAGCTGACCTAGCAATGGATTCAATATAGTTTTTCCATTGCATGATAGTCGAGAATGTTACCCCGAGAACGAATTAATCTCCTGGAGGTTAGCATCAGCCATGCTGATAGAAGTCAGGTTGGAAGAGATTTCAGATGCAGAGAAGAGATATGAGTATAGGAAAATGGATAGAAAATAGACTACGCCTTTGATTCCATTTAAATATACGTCTACTTGGACTCACCATGCTGTACATGACTATGAGTAATTGGAGAGAAGGTATTTAAATGTTGAAGTAGGAAGGAAGAGGATACTCCAAGAAAACTTCCTGATATTGTCCTTTGTTCCTGGGAGCGGCCGATGAGATATATATATATTTTGTTTTGGGGGAGACTGACAGGTATCTTGTGAGAAAGTAGGGAAAGCTGGGTACAAAGTAACACCTTTATTCAAATTACCTTATCGACCCTATAATTAAAAGCAGGCACGGTTATTTGGACATTGGGGTTAAGTGAACATTATGACGAGGAGCTATTTTTTACGTTTGTGTTTAGGAATTTTGTGTGAATGAAAACTCCCTGATGAAGTATTATAAACGAACAGTATGAATTTTATTTAACATTAACGAAAAATTTGACAAAGAAGTATTAATTTTTTCTTAGACTAGTTATTCAAAAATATATACTATGATATTTACCACATGAACTACAATGGAAATAAAATGAGAAAGATATGGTATATAGTTTTGTTTTTGCCCAGGGGGCTCCTTGAAACTTGTAATTTCTTTTAAGGGTTATGCACGGGTAAAAAAAAAGGTCGAGAAAAGCTGATTTAGAGCCTCGAATTCCAGTTATGTTCAGCATTCGATTCTCTTGTTCAAATTTCATTTGTCCCTTCCATTTTTTTTTTTTTAGCTTTTTATATATTTTCGTATTCGGACTAAATCAATATCAACATTACCAAGTTTAAACCAATCACATCAGTTATAAAGTCAAGAGTACTTAAACTGCATGTTCACATCAAAAGATCAATTCACATGCATAGAAGGAAAGTTAGCCGATAAGAGAAGCAAAGGCCAATAGCCAAAACGCTGGCTTCATAATGTTCGCTTATGGAATAGATTTGACCGTTACGCTTTGAACTCTGCTGTTGGTGATCGAACTTAGTGGAGATGATTATCTCATGTTGGTGCGCAGTTTGCAACAAGAGGAGTAAGTGACTGATGATGATGATGATGATGATGAAGAGGAGGAGGGTGAGGATGATGATGATGATGATGCCGAGTCTCAAGTTTGTATTTATTTTTCTAGTTTCACTCTTTTGGCTTTCAATAAATATGCTGATGAACAGGACTTAAGAAATTTGATTGTCATAAGGCGTTTATCTGGCTGCCTGAGGTACGCACGTGTGCGAGATGGACGTGTATAGGGGGGCAGTACAGAGTTATTTATAAAGTTGCTGATGATGAGAAATCACAGTTATTTGAAGTGTGCCTTTGTTATATAGGAATAAAGTGTCGCTGCCGACACTGGAGCTTGAACACAGATCGCCAGAGAGCAAACACAGGCGATCCCATTTTCATAAGTAGATCACGTGATGGTAAAGGAAATGTATATATGGGAATTAGCGTGGCATCTAAGTGATCACTATATGGATCACTATTCAGACCACTATTTGGTGGTTACTATTCAAGCGAATATTATCAAGCAAGTACTATTAGCGCGAGTGTTATTCAAAGACATATGGCACCAGTATAGTCCAATGGCGTTACTATAGTGGTATCTGCGATTAAAAAGTCTCTACTACAACGAGTATTACAAAAGTGACACCGAGTATTCGTTGACATAACAAAAGGGGCAACGAATGTTCATTGACATCACAAAAGTCTTTCAAAACGAAATAGTCCTGATGCATTACGTCATAAGTGTCGTCAAAATAAAAAAAATATGTCAATGATAAAAACAACGAACATATATATACAGAAAATGAAACTAACAATAAAGCAATAGAAAATTGCATTATTTCGGATTTTCAACAAATACAGTTTTATTTGATTTATATATTCGTTGCGCTCTTGTGTAAAATTCGATTTAAATTTAAAAAAAAAAAAGATCTTTCTAGCAGGAGGATTGTATTTCTTTAATCGACAATCATTTTATCTTCTTATCTGATACAAAATGATGACGCGAGCCGGCAAGGAGAAAATGAAACAAAATGATATAAAAACAACAAAGAAACGGAAAAGACGGCGGCGTCGGCAGCAACAGTGCCAGTCGCGATGTCAGCAAGATTCAAAAAAGAACATACCTTTGCCAGGAACTTTTGCTTCATTCTGCGTCCGCTGTCGTCGACTCAGCCCAACATTTAATCGAACCACTGTTATTCTAAAGAACGGAGCAAGCGCACTGCGGGGGAATTGCACATTCTGTCATGCCGTGAAGTTCCGTTTCATGAATTTTCAAGAATTCATGTCACGGATAATTGCAAGCACTGTTGTACTGGTGACTGTCATCGTGCAAAATCTCTTGACCGACGGAACCGGATAAAACACGACAGGAAAATAACCTCATAACGATACCTGAAAGGGCAATTAACACCTTCAAAATGTGTAATTTAATTAAATACCACGTGGAAACTTCACTTGTTTTGCTTCTAAATATTTAATAATTTTTTTCTTTTTAGAACTTTTTTCTCATGACACCGCTTTTTTTTAAAAACTACCTTTACTTTTCGGCAATGTTTATTGTCTTAAAAAACGAAAACCTAAACAAGTGAATTTATACATTTTCTTTGTTCTTCAGAATTGACAATAAAAATGATAAACACTTTATTAAATTGTTTATTTAAACTATTTATTTATTATATTATTTGTTAGAATAGTTGGCAAACCAGCGGTTAATTCCCAATTGATTCAAACCTTATAAAATGGTGAATAATAAGGATTTCCTTATAATTGGTTCACATGTTATAATAATTTAGTAAATATTTATAAATTAATGAATACAAAATTGTTTTTACATTTATTTCTTTATAAATTGATAAATGAGAAATATTCCATTGCATTAATTCTAATTGTATTGTTTTTTAGAATATTGTAAATATAAAATTATTCTTGCAAATAAAAATTTAATAAATAATGTCTAATATTTTGTTGTAAATTCTCAAAAACAAAGAAAATGTACAAATTCACTTTTATCATATGTTTAGGTTTTTATTCCATTTCTAATCCTCGCTTTGTAAAACAATAAACATTACTGAGGAGTGAAGGTAGTTAAAATAATAGCGGTGTCACAGGAAAAACCGCCCTTTTGACACTACATCTTATTACGGGCACGTTTATCCATGTTTGCCTATTTATTTTTGTTGTTGTTGCCTGATAAGTTGCGAGAGAACCGAATAATTGTTGGCTTATTCAACGCACCCACGTAAGGGTGTCCCATTCTGAAACTTTACTAAACTTTCAATTTTCTTTCTTTTTGTTGTCACAAGAACAATTAATAGAACACAATAACTTTATAATCAAATTGGGAAAGTATTTACCTTCAATATTTGTAATCCTTGCTTTTATTTCAGTCTGCATTCTAACGTCCATCTCTCTCTCCTCTCTCTCTCTCTCTCTCTCTGCAAGTACCTTTTTCTTATTGTCTCCCTCCCTCCTTCTCATTGCGTCTCTTTCTCCCTCTCACACTCTGTTGGCTTGATCGCTCTCTTATTTACCTCATCGCTTATATCACCCTTTTATTCTCATTATATCCTCTCTTTTCCCTTATTCTCTCTTTTCTCGTATTGTCTCTTTTCTCTTATTATCTCTCTTTCTCTCTCTCTCTTTCTCTTCAAGATATGGGCGATCATGTGTCTTATCATTTTTTACCATCTTTCAATATTAAACCGATTCTCTAGCCTTCACTATCCCATATGAATTTTAAATTCTCTAAACCTCTGTTCTTTAGTAACCGCATAAATGGTAAAGTCTTTGTGGGGAAAATAAATTGAAGAATATTATTATCCTATATTTTTTTATTATTAATAGGAACAAGCGCCTTTCTGCTTGCCATGGAATTCGATATCTGTGGTGAAGGTAAGGAAGAATTCTGCTCTTATATTCTTTAAGGTTAAAAAGAAAAAAAACTCTCTATATTTCTGGGATAAGGTATTGTACCAACTTACATCATACTTATTATAAAACCCAAGTTGTGTGTGTTTGTATGTGTGTGTGTGTGTGTGTCTGTTCGTTTATATATTGGATCGGATTACCTACATTTTTCAACCGATTTCAACAAAACTTCACAGGACTACGTAAAATTACCTTGTGGTGGTTCTGACAGCGCCAAAAATTGGAAAAACACAATTGTTTTTGCACGGAATCAATTTGAAAACGCGATAAGAGGCATCGCTGTCGCGAGAATGAAAGGGAGACAACTCATATCGAGGTATACTTATTATAAAACTCAGGTTGTTTGTGTGTGTTCCTTTATATATGGGATCAGATTTCCTACATTTTTTAACCGATTTCAACAAAACTTCACTTTTTTTTGGCAGGTAGTGTTTCTTATTGTCTTGCACACTTTTTTTCTTTATTTTTACATTCAGAATGCTTTAAAAATTCCATTTACAAGACAATTGTTTATAATAAAATTCTATTCAATCGGTAGACTCATAACGATTGAAAACAATGTTTTTGTTTGAGTTTGACCAATTCGTAAAAAACCCAAAAAAAAAACACCAAAAAATAATTAAGACATGCGTGTCCGTCAACCTTAACCAATAATCTTTGTCAATTTTATTTTTCAGTCTTTATGATGGTCGATACTTGATCTATCTCTTACTGTTACATCCCCGGACAACGCCGGGCCCTACTGCTAGTTATTTATATTGTTCGGACTGTTGTCCTCATATTTATTACTGTATTCACGACGTTTTGGCTATTGCACGCTCCGGACTTCTTCAGTTGATTGGAATTTCGAACGGAGCCCTTCATTTCGTTCACCAGGGTATACCGTTCTAGTTTCACGTGCCATGCCTCTTCCGGATGTCTAAGTTATCTCCCTTTAACTCAACCCTCCAAATTTCTGTTCACTACTGCAGTAGCTAAGTATTGAACTCTTTGGATCAAGTCACTGGATCCAATCAATGCTTTTATCCACTGGGCCATGTGTCCTTGAGGACAATCACCTGAAGAAGGCCGGAGCGTACAACGGCCGAAACGTCGTGAAAGAGGCGGACAACTGTTCGTAAATAATGTAAATAAAAAGAAAAAAACGTTAAAAACTTTGTATAAACTTACAATGGCGTCCTTCATTTTTTTTTTTTTTTTGTCAGGGGATAGATAGTAAACAAAGCAAATATAGTGTCAAGAGTTGGAAAAGACAGATAGTTG
>CAHIKZ030005487.1:1437500-1445000 GCA_903632075.3 Acanthosepion pharaonis | reverse complement strand
ATGAAAAAAAAAACAAAAAAAAACGTGCACACGTATTGTATTGATTGTACAAATGTATAGATAATAACAAAAGTAAACTTACTGCATACATACTCTTGAAGTCCTTATATATATATATATATGAGCTGCAAAAGTAGGTATACAGTAAAAAAACAGCTAATCGGTTGAATTTTACTCAAAAGTACAGAAAACGTGATACCTAAGGGTTTAAATAAATATTTAAAAAATTAATTAAAGTCTTTTTTGAATCTTTTATTTTAGTTCTAATTTCTAATAGATTAAAATAGATTCTAATAAATTAGATTTAATATCTCCAATAAGCAAAATAATTTGATGTATTTCAAAAATAATTTAAATCGACTGGAAGGGGTTTCTTTTACTAAAATAGCTGATTAGAGCCATTTTGAGTTGTCATTCATCTCAATGCAATGCTCTTTATTAAAACGTCTTCTAAATATAAAATATACTTTTCTGAACCTTTATTTGAGTAATATTAGCTGATTTATACCATAATTAATCTGATTTGAAACAAAAATTATTTACTTTAAGTTTAAAATATCGCAGAAATGCATTTTTAACACTTCGATAACTGTTTATTTAAGCTGTTGACGTGTTAACACCTTGATGACAGTTCGAATTTTATCTAATTTTGTTCTAAGGGGCTTTATCTGTAAAAGAATAATTGAAGAATATAACGTGAGCGCTTTTACATACATAATTTTTAAGTACTCATTAATCTTAAAAATTTAGGAAAATATTCTCTGTAATCTAATGTTTTGTTAAATTTTAGATACTTTGGCTATAAATTTACTATACTTACTTTTCTGATAATGTCGCGTATAGTCGTCCGTATCTATAAAAATCGGGATGCTTATACACATACAAAACAAATTCAAATTTTTTTAACAACATTTGTGTTTGATGACTTGTACTAAACTATTCCATTTACGATTAGTAAATATAGTTTTTACTTTAAAATAATATAATCTAAAAGGGTGAAATTAATACAGAATTTTAAAAGATTTAAAACTTCATAAATTATTCTAATTAAAATTTTAAAAATGAAAACTAATTCTTGTAAAAATTCATTATTTATAGAAAAAATTATTTTTCTTATTTTTTCATATTAGTGTTCTGTTATGGGTCAGAATGATGATGATATTTCATCATTCTAAAAAAAAAAACCTTGCCACCAGTAAAAAAAATAAGGATATTTCATCATTCAGTGATGATAGAAAAGAAGGATATTTCATCATCCTAACTCTCATCATTATAAAAACGACCCTCCCACCACAGGAGAGACAGTAGTGTAGATTAGGATATCTGTAGCAGTAGTCAGTGATGAGGAGACAAGTAGCAGTAGCAGTACAGAAATACGTCTAGCCAGCGCTCCGGGAAGATCAAAAACAGACGATTTCAAACACTATCTTATCAAACAAAATTCTCGAGACCAAAACAAGAAAGCACTGACTTTTAAACAAAAGAAACTCCGAGAACATTGTTACACTCACCATAATTCTGTAATTCACATCACAAAAAGAAAATACTTGTTATTTGTAATTTCTTGTTATTGATGTCAATACGTATCTCAAGTTTTTATTGTTGTTATCGTTGTACGTTTTATGCATTTTAATTTCTTTTATTAATACCAATCCTCTTTCAGTCAACAAATAATAACAGCGAGGAAAATAATGCATTAACACCAAATTACACACCCTGTTACAGTCGTTAATATATCTTATTTATAAGAAAAATTAAAAGCTTTTCTAATTAAATAATGTCTTTTATTGTATATTTATATATTTTACGATTCAGAGCAGATTTTCGATAAATGGTGTTTCTGTTTTAGAAACCAAAATAATTAATGATTTAAGTTCTCCAAGGTGTCTTGCTTTTAACTAATATAAATATTAAGGGTTGAAAACTTGAAATTTCATAACATAAAATAAAATAAGTGATGGGTAAAAGATGTAAAAAAATATTTTTACCAAGATTTTCTAAAGAAATATTCTGAAACAATTTAATTCATTTAGGATTAAGTCCTGAAAGTTTCATTAAAATCCGGCAATTATCTGATTTTTGCAAGAATTTCCAAAACGATGTGTTTTCAACGCCAAAAAAAAAAAAAAAAAAAAGACGCTAAAATTCCCTATACTAATCTTTGGCCCACCCACTAACGTACCCCCCCCCAAAAAAAACAAAATAAAAACGAGAATTTTAAGAAAAATTTCGAACGTGCTAGAAAGTATTACAAAAAATAATAAAATACTGAAAGATACTTTGGCCTTTCCACTTAGTAGATAAAAATTTTGACGATATAAGTTTGTTTTTATCAAGTTTGGGATCTTTTCCTCGCCATGGTATGCTCTTTTTCAGCGAATTAATGGAGGTGCCTACCAACGTACCTATCTTATCCGGTCTGTTATCTATCTATCTATCTATCTATCTATCTATCTATTTATCCACACATACAAATATGTATACACATACATAAATTATATATATATATATATATACAGTCTCTCCGATTCTATCTTTTTTTCCATCTCAACCTGTCACATGCGTCAATGATGTTTCTTTTTCTTTAATTCTACACTCTCATCGCTACACGTCTTTCTCCTAAACTAAATAAATAATATGAAATAAAATGAAACCCTATTAGCTCTTGGCTCAAACTCCACAACCCTTAACCTTTTCCAGTCAGGAAAATGGGGGGTGGGTGGAAGAAAAAAAAAGTTCGTTGGACACAGGTGACCCATAAAATGATTTCTAAAATATCGTATTGTAATCTTGGTCGTTTTCCCCATAAAAAAAAACAAAAACCCTAACTGGAGTCTCAGGAGTTTACAGTTATAAGCTTCACATATCAATGTCACTTTTCTCTTTTCTTTTCGTATTTATTTACTTTTTGATGATCACGCGAGAATAGGTAGTGAAAAAACGTTATTTTCTTTTTATAAAAAAAAAAGAAAAAAAAAAAAATTGACGTTCGAAAATTGTGTAAATTGATTTCATCCGATGCGCTTTACTGAAGTTCTAAATAAATGTCATGAAGAGAAATGACCAAAAGTGATGGTAACAATTCGAATTTCTTTCAGTCATGGTCATTTTAATATCTATATATCATTGTTATAAAAATGACTTTTACAGGGAGCGATATGTAAATTGCCGCCATTTTGTTTTTTGTTTTTAATTTTGCGTATGCGCGTTGTTTGTTTTTTGATTTTGTTGACTTCACAGTATAGTAGGGTCAGTTAGGCACTGTCCATAGGAAAAAAAAAGAGCGAAATGATGTAATTAACTCCATTGGAAATTTGGAAACGGTATGCAGTACTGCTTGGCATTCGCGCCGGAAGCTCCAATACGATCATTTCACAGTGTTTGGGTGTCAATCTGAGGACATTGCAGAGGATCCGGAACGAGTTGGATGACATATCCAGTCATCATCATAGTGTTTGGATTGATCACTAATAATGGCAACGTTATGCCTCTATTCATCTTCTATTAAGGCCTCAGACTCAACACGAAGGTCTACATCAAGTGCCTTCAGAATGTAGTGCTGCCCTCGGTCAAGATGGTGGCTGCTGGGAGATCCTATATCTGGCAACAGGACTCTGCACCACGTCACACAATCAGGAAAACTCAGTCATAGCTGTCTGACAATTTCTGCGACCACATCACCCCTTACATCTAGCCAACCCTAACCCAGACTGCAACCCCCTTGATTATTATGTGTAGGGTGCAGTTGAGCGAGAGACCAACAACACTTCTTGTGACACTAAAGATGAACTGAAGGTAATGATTCACCAAATTAAACAAGGAGACCGTCCAGAAAAGTTGGAGGAGATTCCGAAGTCGTCTGGAGATTATGGTTGAAGGCAATGACGATTTTATTGAATAAGATTACTCTTTAGTATTTCAAGATATTTTTATGTTATTTTGCTAAATATATCCGTTAAAATTAGATGTCAGTGCTATTTTCATTTTTGTGTAATTTAGACGACAATTTATCCATCGCAGCCTGTATATTATATTATTTTAAGGCTTAAAATTTTTCACTGCTAGATTGGATATTTGAATCCTTATGTAATGCCATCAATGCTTTTTAGATTTTATTTGAAATTGCTATATAAGACTCCCTTTGTTTTATTTTGTTAAATAAAATTAAATTTAAAATTAAAATACTAGCAGTATAGCCCGGCGTTGCCCGTGCTTGATTCAAAAATCGTACGACTCATACAGCAATCGCTATCACTTGACTTAAAATCGTACGACGGATTTGCACCAAAATTTACATGCACATGCTCCAAGTAAGCGGGCAGGCCATGACCGACATTGCATTTTCCAACTCCCATCGATAGTGGAAATAATCGATTTTTTCATGCTTCTACGGGAGTTTCCATGTAGTTTGCGGCCATTTTCTACTGGCCAGAGTGAGAGCCAATAGCTGGCTGCCACAAATAGGCAGGAAGATTCTACTGGCCAGCGTCAGAGCCAACAGCTGACTGACACGAATGTTAACTAGCATGCTAAAAAAATCGATAGCTGCATTCGTTACAAGTGGGAAAAATTAAATCTGCATGGCACTTTTCTCCAATTGGCTCATTCGCTTGCTTAAACTCAACGTTGATTCTGATTCCGCAGAATTGGGTTGCGTGTGAAAAAGTATTTGTTGTTAACATTCTTTTTTCATTCGGTTTTTCCAGTTATGAGTCCTTTTTTAAAGCTGATCGTTTTGTGTTCATTTTGTTTAGTTCTTTTTTCGTAACAGATTTAATGTTTAGTATAGAGCTTAGAAAAAAATTGCAGTGTGAGATAGGCAAGAAGTAAGGCATGTAGCAACATCAGCATGGAAAATGGCACTCCTTTAAAGGCAAGGAAGGGCAAAAATATTTTAAGTCAAGTGATAGCGATTGCTGTATGAGTGGTACAATTTTTGAATCAAGCACGGGCAACGCCGGGCCATGCTGTTATATATATATATATATATATATATATATATTTCGGCCCATTAATCTCAATACCTCTTCACACGGTTTGCCCACCGTGTGGATAGGTACTGGGCTTAATGGGCCGAAACTATGCTATTTATTGACAGTTAAATTGACAGTTTTATTATTTTTAAAAAAACATCTTTCGGTCTACACTATACACATTTCATCTTGTTTCGTCTGTATAAGGAAAAAATTGCCCCCTGAAGATGACAATTTGAAATTGTCGAAAGTACTAGACTCGTCAGTGCCATCTGACAACAACTCAAATATACAATAATTCAAATATAAGGATCGTATTATTCAAGGATTTGAGAGTAAGTTAATGTCTCATTAAGTCTTGTTGGCGAAGTGACTTCGCCATTAATCTCATTAACACTGCTAATTAATTCTTTGTATAAATTATTTCTTTATGATATATATATATATATATATATATATATATATATATATATATATATATCGAGTGTATTTGGGAGGCAGATTTTCGTTTATAGAAGTTTGATTAAAGACCGAAAGTTTCAGGTACATATTTAAAGATAAATTATTCAATATCTGTCTATATTTCTGAGACGTAGCATTGTAACAATTTATGCTGTTCACATTGTTCGGATTGTTGTCGTCATCTTTATTGCCACTTTCACAACGTTTCGGCTGCTGTAATCTCTGGCCTTCCTCGCGTGATATTTGTTTGGATTTGGTTCGATGAGGCTAGCATAGAACCAATCTTCAGAAACATCAACATGCAGGTTTTCTATTCTGGGTTCGGTTCGAAATTCAAACAAATATCTCTTGAGGAAGACCGGGCGTGCAATGGCCGAAACGTTATGAATGTGACAATAGTGATGAGGACAACAGTCCGAACAATTATTAGCCATTATCGAAGATATAATATATATATATATATATATATATATATATATATATATATATATATATATATAGTCGACTCTCCGTCGATTTCGACGTATGAGGGTCAAGCAGATCAGTTTCAGGAAACCGACAGCCCGACAACGACATATGAGATTTGATTATAGTGGTGAATACCTCGTGCAGGACCATCCACACTTTATATATATATATATATATATATATATATATATATATATATATATATATATATGTGCGTGTGTGTGTGTGTGTGTGTGTGTGTGTGTGTGTGTGTGTGTGTGTGTGTGTGTTGATCGCTTCTTCTCATACATGGTAAATGCAACGATGTATTCAATCTGTCTGGTGAAATGTTGGCAAGACACTGGTTAAACCTTGTCCGTCTGACAGAAACTTGTGCTGGCATATGATGGCTGAGATTAAACTCACTGTAGCGTGAAAACTACCCGAAACTGGGTACAGTGTACCCGATCAGATCCTGGGTCAGACCGATGGAGAGAGGAAAAGGCATTTGAGCTCTTATTTGGCGAGAGGAAACAAAATGGTTTCATGAATCGCGCGGTCACTAAAAAAAAAAAGTTTTGATATTTTCCACGCTCGACTGACAGTTAATTATTATTCGAGTTAATCCTGTCTTCCCTGAGCGCTTCATAATTTTTAACCTTTTGCCAGGTTAAGACAGTGAAAAATTAAATCTTCTGTGTCGTGTCGTTTCAGAACGTTGGTAATCACGGTCCTCTACAGCTTTCTTTCTATACAATGTAGCTCTTAGAATTATTTATCTTCAATCTATCCCTCTCACTCCCTCTTTTGACATCCATTTAAACGAGCTTGTTAAGCAGGTTACTCACTGTTTCCCTCTGTCCGTTTTGCCGTCGACATACCTTATGAGTGTTAAATTCTTCAACCCCTCTTTCCTCATTATGGGTCAGGGATATTTCAACTAACGCCTTCTTATTCTAAGTATAAGTGTCGTTTTTGTTTTCATACTTTTTCAAAGATCCTCGTTTCTCACATGTTCGATTTATCTCAGCGCTTATCTATAGAACAACGCCTGTTGTCTGAAGTCTCCTCTTCCTCTGTGAGGAAATTGTCCAGCATTACAGCCATAATCACGTTGAAACACTAGTTCCCATACGAGCACCGAAGTTAAGCAACGTCGAATCTGGCCAGTACCTTGATGAGTAACCGCTTAGGAATACCAGGTGCTGTAAGCTTCGATGTGAGGGGCTGTAATGGATAATGGCTTAGAATTGTTAAACAGATAACCAAGTTCCAATTCTAGTTGGGTCCGTTTTATTCACTTACGCGCAAAAACTCTTGGGAATGGTATGAATCCACCTCTCCTACTCCGAGCTATGGGTTAACTAGTAAAAGTTGTATCTGTTATAGTGACCTATCTACATTAGAATGAACTCATCTTCCTTCATAAATACTAATCTACGAGACTTCCTAAGGAGGGAGTCGGGATGCAGTGTAACCTGACAGTTCGGATGGACACTTCTATCTGCTGACTAATAACACTCTTATTTTGTATATATGTTCTGTTATTTCAATACACTTGTTCTACCTACCTTCTTTTTTCCGTGTCTTTCTTTCTGACCCCTAACAAGTCACAACA
>CAHIKZ030005487.1:1340000-1432500 GCA_903632075.3 Acanthosepion pharaonis | reverse complement strand
GAGAAAGGTGATAAGTTAGAGAAAGGGTGAGACAATAAGAAAGCGAGAGAAAGGGACGGAGGCGCCGATAGAGAAACAGAAAAATGAGAAAGACCCAATTAGAATGTCTGAAAAAAAGTCCAATACAAAAATGCACAGAAAATAAATAAAATAAAAATAAAAACAAATAAGAAAAGAAAAGAAAAAAAGGAAAAAAAAAGGAAAGAAAAACAAAAAAGCAGGCAGTAAACGGAAAATCCATACCGACGAAAATATTGGATAAAAAATAAAAAAATGGAAGAAAAAAGACGGGAATATTTAAAACGTGAAAAAGAAAAAAAGGAAGAAAAACAATCTTTTCAAAAGCGCCATAATCAAAAAAAAAAAAAAGATAGAAAAGAAAAAGCAGACATTTTGAAAAAGTTCAGCCCATCAAATCACTGCAATCAAATCAAACGCCCAGGGTGGACCCCCGGTCTCTTGGAACGTTTTAGGTCAGTGGACGTCACACCCCGGTAAAAATCATTTCGGGTATGCAATAACAGGGTAGACGCTACTCTTTCCACAGTTTCAATAGCCTGTCACGTGTTGCCCGTGGGAGCGTATCGTATCCTGGTAAACCGTTTTTTGTTTGTTTGCTTGTTTGTTTGTTTCTTTCTTAAAAAAATAAAAGAAAAAAAAGACGAAAACAAGTAAAACAGCGACGAACTCATGACAGATTGAAACATAATGTCGTTCTTTTCCCCCACCTCGTTACATTAAAGCGGGTAGCTCTAGGACGGAGTAACTTATTTTCTATTTACCTGAGCGGGGTTAAAATTGTTCTCTGAGTATGGAGGTATCATCTCTCCACGTAAGGCACTTATTAATTTTCAATTGGTTCGCGTTTTGTAGTTGGCTGATGTATTTGTAAGAATGACATTTCGCCCACAACAAAATAAAGTAAAAAAAAAATAGCTTACAAAAATAACGGCGTCTAAAAAAGAGCAACACAAAGAAATGTCTTATATACGCGGGTATAAGTCGAGTTAGGACAAACGTATACATGAATAATAGTTTTTATTTGGTTGAAATCCGTACCGACTATAAAGGCGACAACGTAGATTTGATGTGCCTTTTTTAAAAAAAAATCATTTCACGCCCAAGCATGGCAATAAAGCCACTAAGACGCAAAGGGTTACTAAGTGGGAGAGAATATGAGAGAAAGAAAATATTATTAACGAGAAGGGACAATAAAAGAACAGGAATTAATAAGTCAGGAGTCAGATCAAAGTGATTGAAAAACAAGAAGCCGGAAGAGAGTTCCACAAGTAAGACGTGCGAGTGAAGAAACTGTTAACATAGAACTTACGGTTGCATCTAGCCATTTTAACTGTAAAAATTTTCCTTAAATATTTCTTCTCTATAAATATTTTCATGGCGATTGTTCTGACGAACTGTACTCTTTGATACCCCAACTTCACAAATTTAAGCACCGTACTAGATTGATAGCTAAGTTTAATCATTTTACTGTTTAAATTGCTAATTGTAACCGTAAGTTCTATTCTAATAATTTCTTCTCGCGCACTTCATGCCTGTGGAATATACGTCCGACTTCTTGCTTTCCTGTCAATCAGGATCTCTACAACTTTAAATGCAACATCAATCATCATCATCTGTCTCCTTGGACCCTGTTCTTTTTATTGTTCTTTCTCCTTACTAACGTTTCCTTTATTCGAGGTAGCCCTTTGCGTCTTAGTGGCTTTTTCGCCTTGCTTGAGGTGAAATGAAACGATAAAATAAAAATGAAATGGAGCGCTTAGAAAGAGAGAGGAAATATGTTGGCCTTCTTCACTCTCCAAGGTCCACAATAGGGATTAGTATATCCCTGTTATACAAACACTTTAACACGACCGAAAGAAGAATGAGAAAAACTGAAACAAATTAATTCTAAAATGAGTTATACATGAAAACGTTTTATATATAACACTGAAGTACGCAAATATAAATCATGCTAATTGTGCTCCACACAAAGAAGCAGCAACTGACTATCCCCACAAACGGGCTGTCACGTGAATCTCAAGGGCTCCTTTTTAAAGACTCAGTTCTACACTGTAAAATATACCCAAATGCCGGCTGTGGCATTTCCAGCCGTGTGCTACATCAGAGTAAATTAAAGACAATAGCAACGTCTAAACTGCAATAGGAAGAACTCGTGAATGATCAAAGTTGCAAGGAGATCTACATAGATCATGTTAAAAACAAATATAACTTGAACGGGACTAAAAATTCAAAGTGGAACATGTTAAGCGAAGTCAATGAGGCTAGCGTATGAAAGCATTGCGGGGAAAACGAGACAAAAAAAAAAGGCTGGGTGACATAAAATTATAGAGACGAGGTAAACGCGACAGCAAACAGTGCCGAGGAACCAAAACTAACAGAAAAGAGTACAGAACACTAAACTTGGAAATTAGAAATAGTAAAAGAATAGTCACTAAACCTGGAAATTAGAAATAGTAAAAGAATAGTCACTAAACTTGGAAATTAGAAATAGTAAAAGAATAGTCACTAAACCCAGAAATTAGAAATGTTCAAAGAATAGTCACTAAATGCAGAAATTAGAAATAGTCATATTAGTTTAATTTGTAACGAAAAATTTCGTTGGTTGATTTTGTTTACAGGCATATCAACCTCTGTGGGTTATTAATGTAATGGATAGTGGCTCGGATAGAGAAATCGGAGTGCAAAGTTCGAATACCATTCGAATCCATTACATTCCCTTACGTGCTAATACCATTAGGAAAGTTATGAATCCTCTTCTTCTCCCGCCAACAGGACAAACCCTTGGATGACAACTCGTCTATCGTAGAAAGAAATGGCAACCTACTGCGGGGAAAAAATCTGCCTCGTCAGTCATGTATCGAAAGACACATGATCGTCTAAACGTGTTTCACGCATAGCACATAATAGACATATTTTTTTCACGTGCAAAAGTCTATGGAAAGTGCACAAATAAAGTAACAATTTACACTACGTACATTCGGGACTATTGTTACTGTTATCATAACGTTCTACACTCCGGTCTTCATCAGGTAAACATCTATCTGGGTAACCTACAGGGAATTCTGACATGGAATTTAATCTAGACTGTTCTATTAATTTTTAATACTGCTCAGTTATTGCTCGCCCTGTTTCCACCGAGTCCAATACACACCGCCCGGCCCAGGGATTGAACTCACAATTACTATTGCAGTAAATTCACGTATCAACGCTTTAATCCACTATGCTATTCTCTCCGTAGTGAACTTGGAGCCTTAAACATAAGCTGCCTTTTGATTAGTACTACTACTACTACTACTGCTGCCTGTTGTTGAGTACTTCCTGTTAGTTGTCTTTCTTTCTTTATTAGAAAGTAAGTCAAATTATCTTCATAGTGTAAATACAAATAAAGCAAGTATGCACAAAAGAACTAACGGGACAAAATCTGTGCTCATTAACAGGTGACATAAAAATCAAAGGAGACAACTTTGATAGTAGAAAAATTAAAAAAATGCTTCAAAGATGAAGCAAATACACCAGGGAACTATTTCATAATGAGAGAAAGAGAATCCTATGTTGTGTCCATAAAATTAAATAAAAATTAATTATAATGTCAAAAATTAATTATAATAAAATAATTATAATAATTATTAATTCACTCATTCTAAACCAATGAAAATCGAGTCCACTTTTCTCCTCCACCCACACAAACATATACCATACTCACTGTCAGACAAGCAGTTCACATGGACAGGTTGTTAACACGTTAGTCAATGATAATTTCATCTCCTTTTACTTTTTCAGGCAATAATAGTAATATTTATATTTTAGTACTCAACAAAAATTCAAGGTAAGAAAACGCAGGCACTTTTTTGTATCTTCTAACTAAATGAAGATGAGGATAACAGTCTGAATAATGTAAATAATTTTTTTTTATATATAAATGTAAGGGGGTTTATAATTATTTACTCACAGTTATAACTCTTCTACACCTACAATATGCCCAAATATGGAAAGACTGGAAATATTAAAGTCTGAAGATTGGCACTGGACAAAATGAACAGGAACAAAGCATCACAGCCAAGTGAAATAGTAATAGATGTACTCACAACCATAGATGATTTTGGCATTGACAAGATCACCAAAGTAATAAATGAAATATACGACAATGGTGAGATACCAGAGGACCTCAGTAGATCCATCTTCGTAGAATTACCTAAGAAACCAGGAGCAAATGAATGTGAGCTCCATCAAACAATCAGCTTAATGAGCTACATAACCAATTTAATGATCCTGATGAATAGAGTGCAAAGCAGAATTAGACCAGAAATAGAAGAAGAATATTGTGGCTTTGTCAAGGACACTGGAACAAGAAAAGCAATATTTATGATTAGAATGATATCGAAGGGAAAAATACAAATGCAGAAGGATGTACAATTATGTTTTATAAATTAGGCAACAACATTTGACAAGGTACAGCCCAAGGTCATTTTTGACTGTTATGTAAACCAGATCTCTTTGGAAAGGATGTTAGAATAATTCAGAAATTATACTGGGAGCAAACCTCTTACAGACGGATAGATAAACAAAAATAAAAAGCAGTTTTAAGACAAGGATATGTTTTCTTTTTCGACCTCTGCATCGAGGCTATCCTAAGGAGGCTGGAGACCTTATTAGAATTTATTAGGTTGGGGCACAATCTTAACAATCTGTAGATAACAATGTGTTGATGGTAGACACAGAAAGAAAACTACAGGAATTTCTAAACAAGGTTGTTCGTCAATGTATTCTCAGCATCCTTCTGTAGAACCATATTTCTGGCATCGTCCACAGTCTTCTCTTCATCTGCAAGGAAACTGTCCAGCATTCACTGCCACGTAGGAGGACTGATATTTCGTAGCATTTCAGGACTCCTTTCTTTGTTTCTAATGAAACTCCCTGTTTCTTAATAATTTATTTAATTCAGCAAATGTCTACGCCGTATATTGTTTAACAGGTAGCAAATATATATGAGTGGCGTTGCTATCCTCGAATGGAGTCAGACTACCAGAGTAGAATCTCTGGTCACTTCAGTTCCGGTTGCGAAGGAGTTGTCATGTGGTCAGGACGAAAAACGATAGGATCCCTAAACAGTTTTTATACGCTAAATTGGTTGTAGGAAATAGACCAGTGCAATAGCCGAAATTGATGTCAGGGCCGCTCCATACTCACCCCGATCCTCACAACCAGGAGAAGGTGGCAAGCCTGTTTGGGGGCTCCGGGCAATGATTTGTTACTCTTGCTATCTTATCAACATTTGCTTTTTTCTATTTACATTTATATACGTTACAAATTAAACTAATCACAATTGATTATGAAAGGTTGAAAAATTTCTGCGGATCTTGACGGCATTCTGGGGTCTTTTTTTCTTGGCATGGCACATTTTCCAAAAATCAGTAGACGTTGGTCGGGCTGTGAACTTTTCATATCCTATATATTTAACTCTCATCAATTGCTGATGTTTCCTGACGAGTGGACAGAATGATTACAAAACAATACGTCTACGAAACTCTAGAGTCGCGGTACTGAATATAACATCACTCAGTAACAAATTATATTTGTCTTAATACTATATATATATATATATATATATATATATATATATATATATATATATATATATAATGAAATGGACAAAGTCCGACAATTATTTTTTAAGACATTTTTTATGTTTATACGTTCTTTTTTATAGATACAAATATTTAAGTAAATGCTCTGTTTATAATAAACAGTATTAACGGCATTTACCGGCCTGAATGTCCGAGAAATTTTCATAGAAAATATGCATCCTCCGACAGGCATCGAAACTGGATCCTACACGGAACGTTATATAGCTTGATGTATAAACATAAAAATGTCTTAAAATAATTGTTGAACTTTGTCCATTTCATAATATATATGCATATATATATATATATATATATATATATATATATATATATATATATATATATATATATAGAGAGAGAGAGAGAGAGAGAGAGAGAAGGAAGGTTTTAATCGTCAGATCATCCACAGTAGTAAATTTATGTCCAGGTTCTTACGACGACTCACTGTTCTTGGCAAATCTTCTATTATCACAATGTGCGATTGATAACAAAAGTAAAAAAAAAAAGATTAACAAAAACAAGAAGAAACTAAACAAAAAGCGGCTAAACTATATGCCCAAACACGTCTAAAAATTAAATGTAACGTTTAAATTTTATTTCAGCGCCTTTGTGCGTATGTGTATTTACATCAACGGATACGCATCATATAAAAAAAATTTCCACTTTGTCATTAATTTTCCTAATATATATATATATATATATATATATATATATATATATATATATATATATATATATAGATAGATAGATAGATAAAACATATTTTATAATGCGTATATATATATATATATATATATATATATATATATATATATGTGTGTGTGTGTGTGTGTGCAATTTTTATATATATCATTTATATATTATATATGCGCGGTACTTATTGGAAAGCGCTCAGTATCAGCAATAGAGCTAACATATTTAGTTGCGTTGATGTGAGTGTGTGACCCTGGGTTTCACACCTTTTTGCGATCGTCAGACAAACCCAGGGTCGCAAACTCACATCAACGCAACTAAATACATACACATATATATATATATATATATATATATATATGTGTGTGTGTGTGTGTGGAGAAAGAGTGTGTGTGTGTGTGTGTATCGTGAGTTTCTAAGCGTAGCTTAAATGTGGCACAAGGACGGATGTATTGGGCACCCAGTGAGGATCGAAGTCACTACTCAGTCGTAAAATGATCTAGCAAGTCAAGCTTGCTAACCATTACACCACCAAAGTGCCCTAGAGAGAGAAAGTCTGTGTTTTTTGTGTGTGTGTGTGTGTGTGTGTGTGTGTGTGTGTGTGTGTGTGAGAGAGAGAGAGAGAGAGAAAGAGAGAGAAAGAGAGACAGAAAGAGTATCATTGAAATAAACTGAACGGATTTGAACTCCATGCCTTATCTAATACCAGAGCTCTTACCCATCAGGCCCTGCAGACTCCCGCAAATTCCCACGTCAGTCCTTCCTCGCCCGACCACTTCCACAAAGAAAACCACTGTGCCTGTACGTTGAGAACAATAATTACCCTATACTCACCTGGGGGAAGCGGTTACATTCACCTGCTTGCAATCCCACCTTCTACTCCTTAGGGGCATCTATCGAATAACAGAGCTTCTGTTTGGTCCCTTGATTTGAAGATTTTCTCAATTCTGCATTTGTAGCGTACTTCCTGTTGGGGTCGAACTCTCGCGAATGTCTTGGGAGCGTATTTAAGGACAACGTACTGCAAGAGGAGGAAAATCGCAAAAAAAAAAAAAAAAAAAGAAAGAAAGAAAAAGTTTAGCAAAGAAATATCAAATCAACCCAAGCTGAACATGCAATGAATGGGTGGAGTGGATTCAACGGTATATCCGGCTATCTCGTCAGTTTTTACCTGTTTGTGACCAAATTACCGTAAGAAACCGGTGGAAAAATTTTTCCCGCACTGCATGCTCCATTTAACAAAGTTCCATACATTACTTAAACGAAAGTTTTTTTTTTCTCCTTTTTGCGTTATCGACATTTTGAAGCTAATAATTTGAATTCCATTGAATAAAGCCAGTTTTGCTTGCCACATTTAAGAAGAGTGTGACACGTGGAACCTCAGCATGACTTTGAGTGTTGAAACAGATATAACAAGACGATGTATCGCATAATCTGAACACTTGAAAAGGCGAGTCGCATTTTCAAATCAGTATTTACGATTTCAAAACGAGGCTCTGTTTATTTAACTGAATATATTCCCCGATTAAACAAATCGGTAATGTTTGTGTCTGTAAAAAAAATATATATATATCAAAATGTCGGTTATTCATTTGACACCGCTATTACTGTATACACTTTTGACTCCCTCGGCAATTTTTATACTTTTAAAAAGCGATGATTAGAAAGTCAAACATATGAAAGTGGATTTATTCATTTTCCTTATTCTTGAGAATTAACAACAAAAATTTAACATTATTTATTAGATTAAATAAAAAACGTTTTCATAGTTATTTAGAAAACGGTAAATCTTACTTATTATAAAACGCAGATTGTGTATGTGTGTGTGTGTGTGTGTGTGTATGTGTGTGTGTGTGTGTGTGTTTGTGTGCGTGTGTCTGTACGTTTATACATTGGAACGGATTTCCTACATTTTTCAACCGATTTCAACAAAACTTCACAGGACTACGTAAAATTACCTTGCGGTGGTCCTGACAGCGCCCAAAATTGGAAAAACACAATTGTTTTTGCACGAAATCAATTTGAAAACACTTAAAACACGAAGGATAGGACCAAATCTTAAAACGTGACTACCTTCTAAGAGGATTTTTGTCAACTAGTATCTAAACACAACTAATGTCTATCTTTTTGGCTTAAGTGTAAAGCCAATCTGTCTACCTATGCTTACTCTAGTATAAAATGGACCTATCTTTACCTTTCAGACTCGCGTGTATGACGGACCACGTCTACCCTTTTGAATTTATTGTAACCATGACCTATCTCTACTGTTTTGGCTGTAGTGTAAAACTGGGCTTATATATACATTTTTTTATTCGATTATAAACAAGAACTATGTCTATTTTAAACTCTACTCTAAACTGTTCATATGTCTATCTTTCTGACGCGCGTGTAAAACGGACTAAATGTGCCCTTTTGAATTTATTCTAAACATGACCTATCTCTACCGTTTTGGCAGTAGTCTAAAAGTGGACTTATATCTAGATTTTTGATTCGAGTATAAACCGGATCTATACCATTTTTTTTTACTCAACTCTAAATCGTTCTCATGTAAAATTTTTTTAACTCTATTACATATTAACTATTTGATTCCCGTGTTAACTGGAACAATGTCTATCTTTTTGGCTCTACGTCAAACCAGAGCTGTGTCTACTTTTGACTCTATTGACGTCATTGTCGCCTTTATCTCGGATATAAAAATTTAATTTCTTCTTTACTGATCGCTTCCTTTTTGACGATGACTAAATTCGCTACCAACTTGCAGGTTCAGGACTAGAAGCTTCCAGTTTAAGCAAAACCTGTTCCCGTCATTCATTTTGGCTTTTCAAGAGTTGGTAGGAGATGAAAGAAAATCAGAAAGGACGTGAATTTATTTAAGGTGAATCTCAGCTTGCAGGGAGTGACCCATACACTTGATATCATGACCTTCCTTTGTGGCACATATGGAATGTGACCTCCAGAATCCAGCTATAAAACTGCAATGGACTGCCGCTAATAATTTCGATTGGCGCCTTCTGTAGCATATCCGTCATGCGTAGCCCTCTTCATCTACTGGTTCAACCGTTGAGATCTGTTGTAATCGGCATCCGCTTGTTTCACTGTTGGAGTATTGGGGGTTGGTCGAGGGTTTTTGAGTCCTCGTCATCGACCTTGCCGCCAAGGCTGGTCCTACCAAGAGTTCTAAACTCTTGGCAGCATTGCTCTCAGGCTCATTGGATCGCCCATATTGTAAACCAGAGCTAAGTCTATTGTTTTGGCTTTAGTGTAAAACTAGACCTATATCCAACTTTTTGACTCGAGTATAAAACAGACCTATGTCTGCCTTTTTAACTCTAGTATAAACCGTACACATGTCTGCATTTTCGACTCTATTGCAAACCGAAATTGTACTTACCCTTTTGACTCTCCTATTAACTGGACCTATATCTATCTTTTTGGCTCTACGGCAAACCAGATATGCGTCTAACTTTTTGAATCTAGTGTAAACCGAACTCATGTCTATCTTTTCATTGTAGTGATAATCGGACTAATATCTATTTTATTTTAATCTACTCAAACCAGATTGTGTCTCCCTTTCATACTCTCGTGTAAAACAGACCTGTGTCTCCCTTTCATACGCTCGTGTAAAACAGACCTGTGTCTCCCTTTCATACTCTCGTGTAAAACAGACCTGTGTCTCCCTTTCATACGCTCGTGGAAAACTGACCTGTGTCTCCCTTTCATACTCTCGTGTAAAACAGACCTGTGTCTCCCTTTCATACTCTCGTGTAAAACAGACCTGTGTCTCCCTTTCATACGCTCGTGTAAAACAGACCTGTGTTTACCTTTCAGACTATACTGCAAAGCAGACCTGTGTCTATCTTTTTGACTCTACTGCAAACCAGAACTGTGTCTATCTTTTTGACATTACTATAAACCAGACTCGTGCCTACCTTTTTTTTCATTTTACTGCAAACTAGACCTATGTTTACCTTTTTGACTGTACTGCAAACCAAACCTTTGTCTAGCTTTTTACTCTACTGCAAACCATACCTGTGTGTTCTTTTTTGACTCTAGTGCAAACCTGACCCGTGTCTACCTTTTGCCTCAAGGGTAAACCAGAACTGTATCTACCTTTTTGACTCCAATGAAAACTAGTCCTATGTACGAAGTCTGTCCGAAGAATAACTGAACTGGTGTCACAAACAATTTATTTAAATTCCAAACAACAAACTACATGATTTTCTACCAAAAGTAATTCCTGTCGAGTTTAACGCACTTTTCCACCCTTCTCTGTCACGCTTCTATGCACTTGTTGGAAGGTTTCTTTTTGGATGCTTTTGAGCTCCATTGTTACGGCTCTCTTGATGGCATCCACACCCCCTTGATGATCCCATTGAGTTTGAAGAAAAGAAGAATGTTACATGGAGCAAGAACTGATGAATAGGGAGGTTTTGCCCAGTTCGGCAACGTTCGTTTCGGACAGGAACTGCCTGATGCACAGGGCGTTGTGAGCAGATGCATTGCCGTGGTGAAGCAGCCACGATTTGACCTGCAACAACTCTCGCATGTGACAAAAATACAATGGTTGCAGAAAGATAAGATTACTGTTATAAACTCCCAAGATATTATGTTAGATCAGAACACAATCCACTTATCCCTCTTTCACCCATAGTTAACACAGCACATCCAATCCTGTTACTTTTCAGACATACGTCGTATATCTATTTAGCTCAGGTGAAAAACAGCCCTATGTCTACTTTTAGAGCTTAATACATACCGTATTAATTTTTTTTTTTTTTTTTTTACTATAATGTAATTCTGTAGAACGTCTATCCATCTATCTATCTATTAATTCCTTGTGATTTTGTCCTCGGTGACATTTATTCAACATTAAATAGAATACTTTACAAAGAACCAGAATCTCTATTTTAAACAGTAAACAGTACTCCTGTTAAAAAAAAAAAAAACTGAGTGGAGTGTGAACCGGGCGATAGGCGAACCTATCTACTCCTGTTGAAGGAAAACTGATTATATCACCGCTACGTAACAGATACTACGCAACGGTGGAGGGAACGAACGGGACGAGAAACTGCTACTACAACCGCAGCATCTACTGCGACAGGACCCCCCCCACTCCCCACCCCAAACTCTCCTTCACTGCTAATCCCTCCGGAAGAATCCGGGGGTGTGGGGGAGAGTCCCAAGCACCCGAGCACTCTTGCTGTATTTAGAACTGGGTTCGTTGATTGCGCTTTCTGTGCTGATAACCTATACGCTACCGGCACATCTACTTCAAACTGTATAAACAATAAGAGCAGGAACGTGAAACCACCCAGATTACACCGTTACTCAAATCGTATACAAAACTAAGGAGAGTTGTTGAGTGTTGAGAAAAACTTGCTGTGACTTGTTCTCCAATGTTAATAATTGACTGATTTCTTTGTTTAACACCATATCAAGTCCTTATGTGTCATTTAAGGTTAAAATTTAATTTTCTTGAGAACTTTGAAATAATAAAAGAATGATATATGTTATTCTGCTTTCACAATTGAATACATGGTAGGTGATACTCAGCATTTGTGCTTATACATGTTTGTGTGGACGTAATTACTAAAGTCGGAGATATGTGTGTTTCATGTTGGAGTTTTGTTGAAGGTTTTGGAATACGATTTGATTTCTTTCAGAAATTGTAGAATATTATATGGTTTAATGTAATGAAAGAGTTCTTTCATGTTTGTTGTTAGGTTGATTTCGTTTAGAGGTGTATCAACCTTTATGGCTATTTAATGCCAAAATCTAAATATTTTGAACATAATTTTATGGCTTCAGCTAAATATATTTTGAAGGCCATTGTATGCCTTCAACTACAGATAAAATATATTGTTGTAAAGTCTACGATAAAATGTATTGCTGGTCATCCCACTTTAAAAATGTATTGTTTGTTATTTTACTATAAATAATTATTGCTGGTAATTTTTTAATGTAATAAATGTATTGTTAGTATTTTTACTACAAATATGCATTTTTTATACCTTAGTGTTTGTTTGTGCAGTTGGGACCCTAACAGGTGCTACCATCCCGGCTCAGGGTGAACCTGGAGACAACAGAAATTAAGATGTTGTTCCATGTTCCCTGAAAACCTTCAATCTCTTTCTGCCGGATGTAGTTTGTCGTCATACCCAGGACTTCCACCGAAAGTTGCCAATTTCGAGTGTGAAAACTAAACGAATACCTATTACGACGACGATGGCAACTGGTTCTTTAATTGCAGGCAAGCTTAATTTCGCATTTATTGTTCAATTTTTTTATTTGCCGTTGAGAAATTCGAACATATACGAAGAAAAAAGTACAATATAAGTTAATTGGTCATATTTGAAACAGTTGCAGATTCAATAACGTCACATCGAAATATGGGCAATGTTTAACCTTCGTAACCACACAAAAAAAAAAAAAAAAAAAAACTGTGTGTTAAAAGGACGGTTATTCTCATGACACCGCTATTACTGTATACACTTTTGACTCCCTCGGAATTTTTTTTTTTTTTTTAAAAAAAACGATGATCAGAATTTTAATAAAGCCAAACCAAACGTATGAAAGTTTATTTATGCATTTTTCTTTATTCTTGAGAATTGAGAACAATAGTTCACTGATATTTTTATAAAATTATGAATAAAAAATTGTTTGAAGATCTATTTATAAAATTGTAAATAATCAATATGACATTGTAGTTGTTTTACATATTTTGATAATTTTGTATTTTTAAATAAATTTTTAAATAAAAAGATTTATTTTCAAATGTATTTCTTTATAAAATGGTAAATAATAAATCTTCTTATAAGATAAATGATAAATATCGCATTGTACTTGGTCCATATATTTTTTTATAATCTTGTAAATATAATTGCCGAGGGAGTTTAAAGTGTATGAAGTAATAGCGGTGTCAAGGGAATAACCGTCCTTCTGACACGGCGTTTTATTTTTTTACAATCGTCGTGAAATCTAAATATCTTCAAAGATGCTAAATTACTTGCCTGTATAAATAAAATTGTTTGTTTTTTGTAAATATTAATTTTCATTAATTTAAAAAAATAAAATTTTTTGATTGTATAAATTATTTATAACATTTTCGGATTGAGGAATTGGAGAGTCGAGTTCGAATTCCAGTCGAACCCATTACAATTCCATTCACTTACGTGCTAATACCCTTGGGAAAGGTATGAATCCTCTTCTTCTCCACCCCACCAGCTATGGGTAAATAGCAGGACAGACTGGGTTCTATAGCCTTCGATGGTAACTAGTCTATCGCAAAAAGAAATGGCAACCTACTGCAGGAAAAAATTGTCATCAGTCATGTATCGAAAGATACATGATTGCCTAAGCGTATATGACGCATGGCACATAATTGACTGAATCTTCATCAAGCCAGTCAAATGCCCAAGGAATAAATTAAACTTCCTGCATGATGTCATCAAATTTGAGACTGCCTCAAATTGGGACCATTAAATTCACATTGTACCTTAAAGAAATACTACTAATAATTTTTTTTTAACAGGGTTTGGAGAAAATAGTCCTTTTTTTTAAACGATCAACCAATGTGACTCTACTTCATCGCCAAGTTGTGGAACTGATTTTTATCTTTATTTATAAACACTATAATAATAACAGCTTAGACGGGGTGTTTGAATGTGGTTCCGTGGTGTAGTGGTTATCACGTCTGCTTAACACGCAGAAGGTCGCGAGTTCGAAACTCGCCGGAACCTCTGTCTTCTTTTTTTTTTTATATATATATATTAAAAAAAAAAAAAGTCAGAGGTTCTTTATTGTACTTATAACTTTTACTTATTTTTTACTTTATTTTAAAAATCTTCAAATCATAACTAACAGATAAAAAATTGCTTCCTTACTAATTTTGTAAAATGCCAGACGTAGGCGAACATGGCCCTTATCAGCTTTCTTTCACGGAAAGTGAATTGATCGGGACTTCTAGTCTTGTGATTTCCTGTTTCCCTTCCTCACAATTTTTGAAATCAAGTTGATTGATGATAATATCTTACTTTATTAAAAATAAAAACTTATTTTTCTCCAGAGGCAATCGCAGTTTAATACTTCCTTTATATTAAACATGTAGCTTCATAAATATGTAGTCTTTATGAACATGTAGCATTTCTGTCCTATGTTATCCATGTTAATGTTAATGCTGTAGCCTTGCGTGTTGTAGTATTTTAGGTGGAGTTCGTATTCACTTGTAAACAATTAAAGAAGAAGCATAGAAATGCTTGGGTTTCTACCACAGACCGTTTATTCTCTTCTTTCTTACATATAAACTGTAGTGAAACAAATGTCTCAACGTCTCTCTTGGCACATCCGTTTTTTGCCCCACAGGGTAAAGCATCGTATTAAGGATCAAGCTCATGTCAGCTTTGTGTAGAGTTGGTCTCTTGATTTTGTTTAGCGGCATATCAACACCTATTGTTTATTTAATGCCGAAATTTAAATATTTTGTTTGAAATTTTATCAACTGGATATATTTTGTACATAATTTTATACTTTGAATATAGGTGTATTTGTTAATTTCCAGGGTAGAGGTGAGGAGGGGGAAATTGACTCATAGTGTCAATAATGAACAACAAAAAAACAAAAAACAGAATATAATTCGGGAGAGAAAATATATATATATATACTTTATTTGCCGGAACTAAATGTACAAAAAGGAATCAAATTGTGCGCCAACTTTGGCGGTTAAAACAGGTCACGTGACATGCTGTCGCGTAGTGATATCAAGCAGTGTGGAGGTAAGGTGTACAACTGCATCACTACATGGGCAAAGAACTACTTCAGTTGATACATTTAACAATGTTTTTTTTAGATATGTAGTTTATAAACCATAAGAAATGTATTTCTCAGTTGATACATTTAACAATGTTCTTTTTAGATATGTAGTTTATAGATCATAAAAATGTATTGCCTTTAATTTTACTATGAAAATGTATTTCTATATTTATTTAGTGTTGCATTTTGTCAGTTTAGTATAAAAATGTATTGTTGCTAATTTTGTTCTAAAACTGTACTGTTGAATTTTGTTTAGAGATTCACTATATTTGCCCATAGTTAGGTCCCTAACAAAGCGCAGAGTTAGAACGACCAAAGATAATTTTCATTTACTTCATAGGTGGTGGTTTTGGAAAATACGTACAAACGCCATACGTTGGGAAGTGAAAATTAAATTCATTCGTCAGCAGACCAAGGAAACTAACATACCCAGGGGGAACGTAATTACCCCATTGTGTTACATCATAGAGCAAAGGTGAGAAAGAAGAAAGAAAATGTTCGCCTTTTTATAGACTTGGTTAGCGCATTAACAAGTAGGTTAATCATATTTCCGGTTACACTGCATCATGGGAAAATATATTTCTTTTATATTTTTTTAAAAAATTATTCATTATTATTTTTATTGATTTTATTCCATTTTCCCCACAGACTTTTCACGTGATGAAAAAAGTTTTAACACGAAAACCTATATATATATATATATATATATATATATATATATATATTTCTTTTATATTTCATGTCTTTTTTCAGTTTTCATAGCAATCCACAATTTGTTGTTCCAATTAATTTTCATCATTTTCCTTTGTCTCTGTTCTGCCCATTACGTTATGTAAGTTACTCGTTTTTTCCTCTGCTTTTCTTGCTTTCAAAACACCGTGTGAGTATTGAATTCTCCAAGCCTTTTCTTCATTATGTGCCTGAGAAATTTCACTTGTCTCTTAGACTCTTTCTGATTATAATTATAAGTTTTTTTTTACTTTTTGCTTTCAAGAAGAAACTTTATAAGTATAGAGTGGAAGAAGACTTCGCATGGAACCGGAAATCTAATCTTAAGCCTAACCCAACAAATGTTGATACGTCATTAAATTAAGAGAGCTAGACTAAATTAGAGAAAACTCCTCCAATATGAACTGACATATTTATCTATTGTTCCACTATCTTCCAGATCTATAGTACTTTCTCAATTATCCGGAAACCTTGGAAGAGAGGTTGAAAAATTTGTTTGTTTAAAAATTACGGATAATTGAACACCTAAAGCATAAAAAGAATAAACTCATTTTCTGAAAGAAATTTAACATTTACGAGGGTATGATGAAAGATACTCTCATAGAATGATACTCTCATAGAATGATACTCTCATAGAATGTGACCAAATGAGGTTTATTTTTCAGCATACTCTGCCCTTGCGGTCCACACACTTCCTCCATCGGTTTTGCATTGCTTGGATCACATTGGTGAAGAGGCTTTCATCCTATTGGCTAAAAAAAATCAACAGCACATATGACGTCATCATCATTGCCATACTGATTCACAGCCAAGTGTTAAATAGATGATAGTCAGATGGGGCCAAATCAGGAGACTAGGAAGGGTGATCAATTATTTTAAAGCTACAATCACGTACATTAGACCTTGTGTCATCTTCAAGACTTTTCAGGGTTTTTTTTATTTTCCAATAGGTGGAGTAACGGATAACGGCCCGGATTGAGGAATCGGAGTTCAAATTCCAGTCGAATCCATTACATTCACTTACGTGCTAATACCCTTGGGAAAGGTACGAATCCTCCTCTTCTCCCCCCCCCAGCTATAGATAAATAGCTGGACAGACCGGGTTCTATAGCCTTGGATGGCAACTGATCTAAGCAGAAAGAAGTTGCAACCTACTGCCTCGTCAGTCATATATCGAAAGATACATGATCGCCTAAATGTATACCACGCATGGCACATAACTGACTGAGTGATTTTCCAATATTCAAATACGAAGGTCGGCTGCAAAGTTCATAAGCTGACCAAGATAGTCTCAATGAATGTGACCAAATGAGGCTTTTATTTTCAACATAGAGCCTCTTGCGTTCCACATGCTTCTTCTATCGGTGTTGCAATTCATGGCTCCCATCGGAGAAGAAGCTTTCATCCTCTTGGTCAAAAAGTTATCAACAGTTGATATACTTCATCATACTGCAATGCTGGTTCCAAGCTAAGTGCTTTTTTCATGTTGGGAAGCAGATGATAGATGGCGCCAAATCAGAAGAACAGAGAAGAGGAGTAACTAGCTCAAAACCATAGTTAAGCACAGCAGCCATTGAAACCAATGTGCTGCATTATCGCTCTTATGAAACAAGACCACTTTTTTCAGTTTTCCTGTGCGTTTGATTTTGATAGCCTTACGTAGCTTCCTCAGCAAGTTGGTATAATACTCTCTATTTATAGTATGGTCCTTTTGAAGATAATCAATAAGCATGATGCGTTTTGCATCCCCCAAAAACTGAGGTCATCATCTTCCCTGAAGATGAAACGACCTTGTCCTTCTTTGGAGCTGATGAAGAGGGGCGTTTCCCATTGCATGGATTTTCTCTTTGTCTCTGGCTCAAAGTGATGAAACCGACACTCATCTTGGGTTAGGAAACGTTCAAGGAAACCAGCTAGATCTGCCTCAAACAACAGATTTCCCCATGATGCTCGCTTCAGAAGACGTGGCACCCGACCATCCTTATTCCAAGTTCATTATGACGAATATTCTCAACTCTTTCACGGGATATGTTAATAGCATTGGTTATTTGATTTATGGTCAATCACCTGTTATCCATCACCATTTGAGGAACCCAATCAATGTTTTCCTCGGTGCAGGACGTTCAGATCTTGGGTCATCTTGAAGACGCTCCGCTCCTTCAAAATTTAACCGCCTACTTTTGTTCTGTGGATAAAGCGAAAGAGTCACCCGATAATGTAGCAACCATGTCAACATGAATGTTTTTGGACGTTAAACACCTTTTCTTCAAGTACTTGATAACATCACGATGCTAAACGTTGTCCATTTTTCAAGAGAAATCGATACGGCAGTTTGTCGAGTATAAAAGCAGTAAATTCAGAAAGAAATATTTTTAGTTATTATGAGTTATGCAGAAACTGAACATCATCGTAGATGTTCGAAATGTTTGCCTTAATGTTCAACACAAAGTTGTAAGCGTGGTAACAAGGAGCCAGTAGCTTTGTGGATGTCTACAGGAATTTCATTCCAAGCTTCAGTTAAGTTCCACATCAATGAATCAATATCGACAATGTCAAGACGACCGTTTTGAAAATGAGTTTGGAATATGCTGCAGATACAGTAATCCATAACATTTAGATCTGGGCTTTTAGAGAGCCACTGAGGTGGACCAATTAGAGCCACTGAATTTTCTCGAACAATAAATTTGCCACTTTTTTTTTCTTTTACTGGGAACCCTGTGGTTGTTTTTTAAAGTCTTCTTTGAACAGCCAGATGTAAGTTTTCTTGGAATAAAACAATACAGCTATCAATAAGAAGATCTGGAATTGATGCATATAAAATTTCACTCCTCCATTGTCAGCCAAACCTCGTATATGATCAAATAACATTTTCAAACGCTTTGCCCACGGTTGTATCTCATAGCTATATGAAAAAAATAAAATAAAATAAAATAAAATAAAATAAAATAAAACAGGTGTTAAATGACTTTGCTACGCGATAGGAAGTACGAAACTAAATTACATTTCTCAATGAAGCATGCTTCACGTGTGGGACACGGATCTGAGAGTTGCGTAAGCCATAATCTCTGGCATACCAAACTGTGAAAATTCAAATGTCCTTTGTATGGAAACCACGCGAAAATTAAAAGAAAAAGGATCTGATTTTTTATCAAACGTTAAATAAGGTTTTTTTAAATTCTCAAAACGCTTGTCTGGGACGAAATATTGGAATGGGTTCAGTAAGTTATGTGAATTAATATACATGTTATTGATGCAGGAATAGCTAATTTTTAAGGTTTTTTTTCCATAAAAAATTAATTAGTGTGTTATTTCGGTTAAAATGTTTGTCAGTTGTTAAACATTGTATGGATTTGCATATGTTTTATATGTATATACCACACATACCCCTATATATATATATGATTTATTTTATAATTATGAAGATGAATTAGATAAATTGAATTTAATATATATATATATATATATATATATATATATATATATTGTAACCTAGGGTAGGTAAGCGAATAGAATAATCACACAGAGGTTGGTAATGAACAACAATACTTATAATAAGGACAACACATATAAGATTCGCCAGCGGCGCGTAGAAGTAGTAGTCAACAACTGCTAGAAGTGAGTCAAGTGAATTCCACAATGAATCGCCAACTGAAGGATATCTACGAACCGCGCACGCGGACAGATGTAGCAGAAAGCCGGATTTAATCTTCGGTATCCGAGCCCGTAGACACGGTCAAAATTTCCCCGTAGATCCCGTATAAAACGTAGTCGGGTAGCTATTTCCCGAGACGAGACTCTGCCTTTTGATATAGTCTCGTCTGGGAATCCTCTTTGCTCTGACACAGACAGCTAGAGACGAATCTCCAGCTGCAGAGCAACATACAGTATTTACGACTGTAGTTATGTGAATGGGTCATACCCATTATTGTCCGTAGGTATGCTACAACAATATATATATATATATATATATATATATATATATATATATATATATATATATATATATATATATAAAGTTTTCCCCTTTTATATATGTGATGATGATTGTTATTATTTGGCGTAAATTAGATGATGAGGATTTAAATTTCGATTTGATTCCAATGTATTTCACTAGCTGTCATTTGTACTCCCCTCCCACACCTGTTCATTGTTTTGATACTTTGCTTCCTCACCCCTTTCTTCAATAATATAAATGTACAGATTTCTACGTCAAGCAGTTTTGACTTCCTGTTCTCTTGCGATTTATTTTTAAATATTTTTTAACATATTGTCTGAATAAATTTAAACCATTTTGTAATCCCAGCCTGATGAGGCAGGTATTAAAAACTTACCTGTCGAAATAAATTTATTATCGAATGTTTCGAGATATGTTAAGTTTTTCCTTTGAGGTATATTATATTGCTCTATATACAATACATTAAGCTCTCTTCATGGATCGAACTTTTTAATATTTTATATTAAAAAGACCTACTTGGATTATCTTTTTCACTTACGGATTCGATATTATATATATATGCAATTTTTATATATATTATTTATATATTATATATGCGCGGTACTTATTAGAAAGCACTCAATATCAGTGATAGAGCTAACATATTTGTTGGATTGATGTGAGTTTGTGGCCCTGGATTTCACGCTATTTGTGATCGTCAGACAAACTCTCTCTCTCTATATATTATTATTATTAAATGGATTAAGCCCGACAATTAGCTAATATATTTTCTGTTTATATGTTATTTTTATAGATACAATTTATTTAAGTAAATAATCTGTTTTTAATTAAACAATATTAATTTCATTTACCAGCCTGATTGTTCGAGAAATTTTGTAGAATATATGCGTTCTCCGACAGAAATCGAACATGTATTCCTATACGGAAACCGTCATTTGACATGAGGTGCTGTACCATTCAGTTACAGAGAAGCGTCTGGTTAGCAATTTCGAATTATTGTTTATGATACACAATCTTCGACGATTTTTTCCGATCGATCATTTCTTCTCACGAAACTTATCTTAACGTAAATAATGGCAGCATATTATGAAATGGATTATATATATATATATATATATATATATATATATATTATATTTTAAAAAAATATGATTCCTTCGCTACATAAGAGTTCTCATGTTTCAAAAACAAAAGCCAAAAAACTTATTATTAAAAATTAAATTGAATTAAAGTATCAAGCTCTGTTTCATCCTCAAGCAAAAATTTAGGAATAACTAATCTTGAAATTTACTCATCTTTATAAGCATGTTCATTCGTAAAATTAATTACTATGGAAACGGCTGAATATCCCTCTGTTTTATATATATATATATATATATATATATATATATACATAGAGAGAGAGAGAGAGAGAGAGAAAAGAGAAAAATGGGTAATATATATATATATATATATATATATATATATATATATATATATATATATATATATTTAATCTAACAGTGATCTCATTTCACAATCCTTACACTTGCTCCATATGTGGCCTCCTTTGTAAATCACTAGCGGGTCTTAAATGCCACTTAAGATTATCGCACAAACTTTCATAACTGAATCAATAAGCTGTCAGATCCTCATACGTCGAAACCGACGGAGAGTCCATTATTATATATATATATATATATATATATATATATATATATATTATATATATATATATATTGGCTCCTGAAATATCAATTTCAGTTGAGGTCTTTGGGGACGAGGTGTGGGTTGGTAAACAGTGACTATTATAGCAAGACTCTTCGCAGATGCGAATTGAGTCACTGTCGGTCACTGGGCGTGTTTCTAAAAATAAATACGCTAAAAATCCACTTTCATCCCTACCGTGCGCCGACGGCTTAATGGTTAGACACCAATTCAGTCGGGTTTCGATCCTAGCTAGAGGCAACCGGATGTCTACCCACACTGATGAGCTGTGAAACAGCGAAACAGTCTGTCTGTGGATGACGTTATATATATATATATATATATATATATATATATATATATATATATATATGTGTGTGTGTGTGTGTGTGTATTTAACATGAGAGTAAGATAATCTAACCCTTTGGACATTAGTCATTAAGATGATACATTTGTCAATACAATTGCTTCCCCAAACTGAAATTATTTAGAACTCATGTTAATGCTTCACAAACCAAATTGATTCTATTTTACAGTATATAATTTATTATACAAGACAATGTTTCACAGTAAAACTGTTTTTATTAGAAATATTTACGGTAATTTATATGTAGGTGTGAGATATTACATAACTCGATGGGCGGTTTAAGTTAGTGAGTGTAAAAATATTTCATGTCGGTTAGGTTTTGCAGGTTAATAATCACAATGAATCGGCAAAATGATAGACACAGGTTCGGTTTAGATTCGAGTCAAAAATGTCGACTTTGGCCCGGTTTAGATTAGCGTCGAGAAGGTGGTAGACACAGGTCCAGTTTACACTCGAGTCAAGAAGGTAGACGCAGGTAAGGTCTACACTGGAATCAATAAGGTACACATAGGTCCGATTTACCTTCGACTCAAAATCTAGAATTTAGTCCAGTTTACACTAGCGTCAAGAAAATAGACACAGATCCGCTTTACACTAGAGTAAAAAAAGTTAAGCATAGATCCGATTTACACTCGTGTCAAAAATGTTGACTTTGGTCCTGTTTACACTATAGTCAAGAAGCTAGGCACAGGTCCGGTTTACCCGAAATCACGAAGGTAGTCATTGGTCCTGTTTTATATTACACTCAGAAATCTAGACGCAGTTTTGGTTTTTGCACTTGAATCAAAAAGATAGACAGACGCTCGAGTAAAAAATATAAAAAATGTTGACATAGATCGGGTTTTACACAAGAATAGAAAAGTGTAGGCATATGTCTGATTTTACACTCGAGTCAAAAAAGTAAACACGGGTTCATTTTCTACTCGAGTTAAAAAGCTAGACGTTGGACCGGATTTTTGTTAGAGAGAAAACAACTCAAGTGGTCTTCATCGTATATATATATATATATATATATATATAATAATGTAGTTATTAAATCCATTTTGTTTAATCTCTGATATATAAATATCGGTTTGTGCTTTAAGAATGGTCTAATATCTGAAGAGACAAAATACCGTACAGACATTCAGTGATGCGATTGTCATATTAGAAATTGGTCAAAAAACAATCAAAAAAGAATTTGGAAACCTTGGCAGGATAAGACCAAGAAAAATCTGATTTTAAAAGTGTCAGAAAAAGAAATTTGAAAAAAATTAAAAGGGTAATGGTCAAGAAAAAAAAGAGGATTTGACCAGCTAGAAAAGCTGTTTTTTTTTTGAGAATATAAACAAAGTGAAATGATGCACAGTAATAACAACATTGAATAAAAATAGGAAAACAATCAAATTTAAATAAAAATCATAAAGAGAAACATATGAGTTGGGCGAAGAAGTACATGAAAACTGATTTCTCAACAGTAATTTCTAGTGATGAATATAGAGCTACATTGGATGGACTGTTACAGTTTTTTGCGTATATATGTACATAACTAGTCAAAATGACTTAATTCCCTTTATAGTCTACCAATAGAAGATTAACCAATCAGAAGCCGCGGAACACTGTATCCGTCGTGTATAAAGGCGGCCATCTTTGTTTTCCTACCGGAATGACCAGAGGCAACTTGTCCGGCGAACATGACAGAAAGAAGAACTACACTCTGCTGTGATATCCACTGCGAACCTGCACTACGCTTTCCTACTGTCTCCGAAATATTCACTGCCAACCTCTGGATTCTATACTCGAGGACGACCGTCATGAAAATGTCTAACATGGACATGATAGCTAGACTAGAGTTTTGGTCCTTCAGAGAACTCTTCATCAAACACAAAAGACAGCGGTGGGCAGATTAACGTTTTCGACTGGTGTTATAGGCAGTAAAATTATATTCCTTCAGATCTGATGATCGTATCAAGTCAAACTTCGAAAAAAAAATACAGCAACAACAAACAAACAAATAAAGAAAAGACGCGCTCAAAAAGCTTAGCAATATATTAAGAAACAGTATAATTTCGTTAGAAACAAAAAAAAGTGATTTCAACTGTTATGTAATTTTAGTTCTTCTATGTGGCAGTTAATGCTGGAACATTTCCTTACTGATGAAGAGAATTGAGAAAACAATAATTTCGCTCTGCAGAAGGATGCTGAGGATACCATAGACGGAGTATGTGAGCAACGAGAACGTTTTAATGAAAATGGGAACCAAAAGGGCTCTCATACTCAGAGTCAGAAAGAGAAAGCTACAATTTTTGGGATACCTACCGAGGAAGGAAGGTATGGAGAATTTGGTACTCAAAGGGATGTCATTGGTTGACCCCGAAAGGTGAACATATGGTCAACCATAGGGTATAAACACCTGAAAGAAAACCATATTACATGTCAAAGTGAAGTGATACGTTTCGTCTTTTCATTGAACTAAAAAGATGTTTACGTTGATGCGACTACACATGCGCATGAAGGATAGGGGGACAATGAGAATTTTAAATTCTTTCTTATTTTTTCAAATATATACTTTGAGCATATAATCTAGTAGATTTCATTTAGTGTATTTCTTGTTTTTTTATCGGATTTACCCCAAGTAAGGTATTAAAGCCACTAAGACTTAAAGGGTTACTGGTTGTGAAAGAATTAGAAGACAGAAACATTACTAAGGGGCGAGAACAACAGAAGAGTAATCAGGAAAACAGTAGATAGCAATTGATAGTGAATTTAAATTTTTGAAGATCAAAGTTAGAGGGAAAGCATGGAGCTGGGAGAGAGTTCCACAAGCGAGAAGTGCGAGTAAAGAAACTGTTAGCATAGAACTTACGGCTACATCTAGCCAATTCAATTGTAAATTAATGAGACCTTGTTGCCAATCTAGTACTGCTCTTAAATACAAAAAGTCTTGGTACCACAGAGAAGAGCTTATCCGGATAATTACAGTGAAAGTATTTATAGAAAAGGCAGAGAGAAGCAACTTTACGCCGGTGTGAAAGTAACTGAAGACGCCAGATCAGGAGAAATAATATTGATGATTTTCCTTTGGATTTTATCAAAGATCTTTTAATATATAGCAGGGGCACCGTGCCATTTGTGGCAGCAATATTTCCAAGCATGGACGAATGTATTGTGTATGTGCGTGTGTGTTTATTTGTATGTATGTGCGTTAGCCCCGTCTCCACGGTCCAAAATATGGGCCTTAAATTTTCGTCTATCGCTGTAAGGTCAAATAATTCTGCATTTAACTCCAAGCCTGGCTTCCCAGTATATATATATATATATATATATATATGTGTGTGTGTGTGTGTGTGTGTGTGTGTGTGTGTGTGTGTGTGTGTGTGTGTGTGTGTGTGTGTGTGTGTGTGTAAAATATAAACATAACCTCATCTACACGTAAAAAAGATTTGAAATAATAGGACCCTTAATGATAAAAAAAAAAAAAAGCCAACACGCAATAATATTGACTACGAACACAGCCACAATGTGCTGACTGTGTTCGGAAAATGAAACATCCTACAACTCTAGATACATACACACAACCCATGCACTCAGTTAAAAAACAAACGTAAATATTATATATATATATATATATATATATATATATATATATATATATATATAAAAACCTAGAGCCAGACAAACCTACCAAGGTTTCACCCTAAGCGGATCGTCAGGGCAGGATAGCCTTCCTGACGATCCGCTTAGGTGAAACCTTGGTAGGTTTGTCTGGTTCTCTTGGTTTAATTGGGTCTGCTCTACTCATTGTATTGAGTACTTCATTTAGTTATTTTGGGTACTCGCATCGTTTTTTTTTTCTTTGGGCCTTGAACTCGTATGCTGGATGATTATTTTCGGCTAACGTACATATGTTCTTGGTTCTTTCTTTTTTATACCTTTTTTTCCCTTTGGTATTGGCTTGTTTATTTGCAAATCAAGACACCGAAGTTTTCCAATAGCTTTCGTGCTTCGGTACTCCGTTGTACCTCTTCAGGCAAATGGTAACCTCATCTACACGTAAAAACTGGGGATTAAATAATTTCTAAAAAATTTCAAAAGTAAAATGTTACCTCTTTTCCAAAAGATAAAAGTTAGAGAAAACACATGGTGAGAATTAAAAATAGACTTGTGGGTTTGTCGTGATCAAACAATAAAATATAACATTAAACTCAGAAGATGCTAAATCAAAAGAAGTGAACTAACTGTAATCTGCCGACACAGGTTATTTTTTACCTTACAATATAGTTAGTTTTTTTTTTTTTAAATTTGGTAATTTCATTTCTTATGACGATAATTTATAAGTAAATAATGCTCCACCTTCTATAAGTAATAACTTATTTTGTTTATTCAGATTTAGTATTGCTATGTATTGCCGTCTTATTATTTATATCTTATATAGATATTCCACATTTTAAATTTTATCTACAGGTCGCTTTAAGAAGCTTCCTGAATATGTAAATTAAAAAAAAATTCTGTTGAAATTAAGTTTACGCCTGATTATCCTACTTCCCCTCCCCTCACCATCCTTTAAAAAATTGAACATGTCATGTTTGTCTACAATCACAATACATTTGTTGCTTACATGTTTTCTGTAATTGTTAATGATGACCTGTCTAAGTTCTGGTTTATCATGTCATGAAAAAAATAACTCCCCCAACGCCACCCTTGAGTTTAATTTTCTATTTAACGTAGACCTGACATTTAATTGGTTGAGCAAGACAAACCCACAAGTTTATTTTTAATTTTGATCCTATGATTTCTTAACCCCTTCCTTTATCTTTTGGAAAAGAGGATAACATTTTGCTTTTGATATTAAAAAAAAAAAATTTAATCACCCGTCACTTACCATTCGTCTGAAGAAGTACAACGTAGTACCGAAACATTAAAGGTATTGAGTAGCGATTTCAACATGTTTTTGTTCTAATATTTAAAATAAAATAATGAAAATATATATTGCTCTACTTTGTATTGATGACCTTTTTAAAAAGTAAATGTTACGAACAACGGAATTTTACTTCATCTGCCCTTTCTTTCATTTGGTTTATATATATATATATATATATATATATATATATATATATATATATATATATATATATATATATGTTTGAGGGTGTATTGGTGTATGTTTAATGAATAATTAGGCGGTAATTTGTTATTAAATCAGACAAGGAGTGTTTGATTTAAAGTATTTTTTTATTACCGTTCTTTCCGTTTTCGTTCTAGTGAATGTAGGTGCGTTTTAAGTTCATGTAACAAATTTCCAAAATTTTCTGATCTGTCGCCTTCGATGAGTACATACCAAGGATTTTTTTTTTATCCCGTGATCCATAGGGGGGGGGGTTGTAGGGGCACCATGTGTACTACAGCCGTAGTAGAGGTGGTGTTTCTTGAGCAAGATAGCCTGACGGAACCCAAACTTCTCCAGACCGGCTTCAGACTTTTTACTTCTATTTACTTTATAGCTGGAGAGGAGGGGGAGAGAAGGAGAAGAGGATTCATACCTATCTATCTATCTATCTATCTATCTATCTATCGCAGTGTATTCATATCTATCTTCTATCTCAGTCTATTCATATCTATCTATCTATCTATCGCAGTGTATTCATATCTATCTCCTATCTCAGTTTATTCATATCTATCTATCTATCTATCTATCTATCTATCTATCTATCTATCTATCTATCTATCGCGGTGTATTCATATCTATCTTCTATCTCAGTCTATTCATATCTATCTATCTATCTATCTATCTATCTATCTATCTATCTCATTCTATTTGCATCTATCTATCTATCTATCTATCTATCATAAAATTGTTCACATATTTGTTTATATATTGCGGCCCAAAATAAATAAACTCAACTACGAGTATAGCAACAAAGTTCTTAAATGTTTGTAACAGCAATGTGTTATAGATCAAAAATACTAAATTAAAATACTACAATTAAAAAATCTTTTTAAAAATAGCATATGTTACCTCCCTTGCATAGAGGTAAAAATATTTTGAGTTTACGGTGTTAACGCATAACACAACCCCTGACAATGGTCTCAGATGAGATTGAAAGTACTTGGGTAAAAAATTATTTGAATTAAAATTTTGGTATCTTTCTTAATCATTTTTCTACAGCCACCAAGAAATTAATTCGTGGATTTCAAAAGATTGAAACTAAAATAAATAGACATAATACGCCTGAATTATTTAACGAAACATGCTTGAATGAAAATATGCTGCTTAAATATCCATGTAAATATCTATATCAACATTCAAGGACCTGTTCATATCTATCTATTTATCTATTGTAACCTAGGGAAGGTTACTGAATAGAATAATCAAAGGTTGGCAATGAACAATAATACTTAGGATAAGAACAACACGTATAAGATTCGCTAGCCGCGCGTATAAGTAGTAGTCAACTGCTAGAAGTGAGTCAAGTGAATTCCACAATGAATCTCCAACTACAGACCAACATACAGTACTTACTACTATTTATGTGAATGGGGACATACCCATTACCATCTGTAGGTATGCTACAACACTATCTTATTCCGTTCTTTCTTTCTTTACTATCTCTTTATATGCCAGTCTGCTGTTATCTGCCTCTGTCTATTCGTCGACGCAACACAATCTTTATACACCCCTTGCAGCTAGTACATTGGTGTATTTGTAAAACTTTCAACGCATACACTACGTAGACATTCATATGACGGTCACTGTCTATAGTCCCCTTCTCAATGTATTCATCTGGACCCCCGCATTTCCATCTCGCCCCCTTCAAATATTCGGCATCTATCAAAAATGGGTGACAATCCCACACGTCATTTTCAATGCGTACACATTTCTGTTTTTCCGTATCAAGTTAGCAACCTAATCTCTTTCCATAGAAACGTTGGGAAGATTTTCACTGCTCATAAATGGATCATGGCCCCCATTCGCCAGCCCACCTCTCCATCCCATAGTCATGTACAGTCCCTGTTCACGATCACATCTATATCTGTATATAAATTCATAATACGATCCCCTTCTCCCCGGCTTTTTCATCTTTACATCAAGTGTCCATCGCTGTACCTAGTGACCCTTGCGTTCTTGAGTGCAAAAGAATAAAACAATTCCGAGCGTTTGTCATGTCCAAACGCCAGAAGGAATACCCACTAGCATTCATTACCTTTTCACCCCTTTTACCAGTTATATATCTCAACCAAATAAAACGCTAGTCCTGTTTGAGACTTGTAAGCGCTTTTATTCTTGTTTTATTTCAAAAAAGCATTTAATCAACAGATGGGACGCGGAATGCGCCATTATTCACACAGTGCAATTATGATATCGCACAGTGATACAGTTGACCTGTTAGTTAGTACTGGGGAACCACCGGATGTTGGCATGTGGAGATTTCGTAGATTAATAACGATTGTCTGCCGTTAACAAAGACACGGGTAACATGGCCGATAGGTGTATGCCTCCTTATTCATTTTCTCACGCAGTTCCCCGCTTTGTTTGTATTTTTTTTTACGGAGCTACACAGTCAGGCATTTCCCATAGTAAATATATACAATCTGAATTTATCATACGGTTTACGAAACTGATAGCTATATCATATGACCAGCAGCTATCTTTGGGTTTCTATGCTTTATAACAACAACAACAATAATAATAATAATAATAATAATAATAACATAGTAATTGGGCTAGTCCCGCTCTTCGGTAGTTCATACGACCCTTACGCCCTGCCAATATCTCATACGTCATGAACTATTCCGTTTTGATCGCGTGGAATGACAAAAGACATATAAGAGACGCTACTTGGTTTCAGTAAAAAAAAGAAAGAAAGATAGAATTGCTTAACCTCTCCTGCAAGTACCTCATAAATAATAGACTATTTCGTTTTACTCGCATGAGAAGGCAAAAGACAATATCAAAGATGCTACTTGGTTTCAGTGAGAAAATGAAAAAAAAAGAAAGAAAGGAAGCTAGAAATGTTTAACATCTGATACAGTGAAATGGAAAAAAAGTTGTCAAATTCAAGTATTTTCATTTGTACCCCCTTACTTCTTAAAATAACAACCAGCATTCATATTTATGATTGTTAATGCAATATTTCGTTAAAGTTGTTAAGCTCAAATATTTAACGATACGATGGGGGAATTTCTACAGGTACTTTTCTCTCGTGGAACCCGCCATGGGCTTATTCAATCATTAACTGAGGAACGAAGATTCAACAAAAATTTCAAATAGGGAAACCGTGAAATTTTCGCGGGTTAAAACTACATATTATTATTATTATTATTATAAAGACCCGAGTAAATTACACAAATTTATTAATATATATTTTTAATGCTACAGTCTGCTTTTTCAACCCATGACAGATAGTTATAAGAAAAATGACAGTTTCTTCTTCTGTATGTTGTGCCTCTTCAGGTTGGTGGCGATCGTGGCTCTCCACAATTTCCTGTTCTTTCTAGCTCTTAATAAATTTTGTCTTTTTGTTATCTTTCTTAAAGCTAGTTCCGTCCTCCATTCATTCAAGCTCTCTAGGTAGGTTATGCATTGTTTTCCTCTCTCCTTCTTGCCTTCAATCTGTCTTGTGGGTATCAGATTTTCCAAGCTATCTTTCCACCTTAATATGCCCTAATTTCAACTGTCTCTTTCTGAGGTTAAGTGTGAGTGTCCTTTTTGTTTTCGTTGTCTCTAAAACTTTGTCGTTTGCTAAAATGCTCCGTCCATGGTGTACATTAAAAATCCTGAGAAATGTTTTCAACAGATCTTTCGGCCACGAAAGATAATTCAACTCCTCACTGCAAACAACTGCCTTTATTTAAGATGACCCCCGCCTCTAATCCCACTTTGGGTCTCACACTTCATTTTTGTCTCTCTACGACTCCCTCTCTCTCTCTCTCTGTTTTACTCTCTATGTCCTTCTCTCTTTCCATTTCCCTGTGATACCAAGCGTGACACACAACATACATGGACACAAGTATATAATTAATATATTGATTATTATTGTATTGACGATCATGGCTCTCCACAACTTCCTAACTTTTGCATCTCTAATTAAAGTTTTCCCCTTACTATACCTCCCATTTCCTCTTTTGCGAACCATTTACACAATCTCAATAGGTCGGTTACTCGATGTCCCCCCCCACCGTCTCCAGTATCTCCTGTGAGTTACAAGTTCTCCAAGCCATCTTTCCTCATTATGTGTCCCATGAATTTCAAATATCTCTTTCTGATTCTAAATACAGGTGCCCATTTAGTTTCCATTTTTCCTTTAAACGTCCTCTTTACTCAAATATTCTGTCCATGGTATGCTCAGCATCCTCCTGCAGAACCACATTTCTGTTGCTTTGAGTTTCTTCTTTATCTGTGAAAAAAAAACTGTGCAGTGTTCAATACTGTATAGGAGGAATGATATTACATTGCAATCCAGCACTCTCTTTGTTTTTAACAAAATTTTCCTGTTTCTTAATACTTTGTTTAGTTTTTGGAAGGCATCTTTTGCTATTTCAATACGCCTTCGGATTTTGGTGTCACATCTTCTGACATATGTTAAGATAGGAATTATGGTTTTCAGAGTAAAGAGTAAAGCTTTTTACACAACTCTGAAAAATTAGCGCTATACAATCTTCTTTCTTTCCATATAATCCTGTACTGGTTAAAATGAATATAAACATTTGAAAAAAAAATATTAAGGTTAGTAATAAAAAAAAATATACAACTAAGAGCTATAAAACTGTAAGGAAGTTGTGGCGAGTCATGTTCAAGGCACATAAAAAGAATTGTGTGCAGTTTGCCCTGGTTGAACTTATGAGAACAACGCAACATCCTTAGCTACCAAACTTGTAAAGAGACTATAGCAATGAAAGAAGATCACTGTCAACGACTTGTAAGTTCAGAACGTCAAAATGGCTGCTTAAGAACTTTTGTAACCTTGACATATTTAGGAAGGATATTAGAATAATCCAGAACCTATACTAACAGTAAACCATCTGCTTATAGATAAAATAAAAAAATGAATTCAGTAAATATACAAAATAGAAAGCGATGTAAGACAAGGATGTGCCTTCTCATCAGTACAGTGAGGTGATTCTCAGAGAATTAGAAGTCCTACCAGGATTCATTATTGGCGGCCACAATCTTAACAATATAAGATATTCAGTTGACAGTGTTGATAACGGATACAGAATGGAAACTGCAATAACTCCTACAGAAGACAGTGAAGGAAAGCGAGAAGAAAGGACTAAACATCAATTGCAAGAAAACAGAATGCATGGTTGTCAACAAAAGGAACAGCCCAACATGCAAATTACAAATTGGAGATACCAAAATCAAGCAATACAAAAATTTAAATATCTGGGAAATGTTTTAACAGAAGACGCCTTCATCCCGTCTTGAAAATGCCAGGTGAAATTGTAATCCTCTCCATAGTTCACACCCACATGATCGTCTGCCATAGTTCACAAGAACCACTATTTCCGGCTATACCAACGTGACAGCTCTCATCATAACAGGTACCTATTTGTTACTGTTCGTAAAAAATGCAAGCGAGACTTCAAAGAAGCCAATTCCCTGTTTGCTGAGAGAATGAAACACCGCATAGCCTCTAAAAAGTACTTCAATCGATTTGAGGTGTTATCATCTTCTGCTAATAAAGCCAGATGCTTTGACCGTAAATGCTCCTCAAACACTACTCTTGACTCAACTGGAGTATCCCTGCCTAACTTTCCACTTAGAACTGATTCTCTGATGAGGGATATGAATATAACCCCTTCTATTGTTTCCTCTATGATCACTAACCTTGATCCCCACAAAGCATGTAATAGTCATTAAGAAGTGTGCTACCAAACTAGCTACTGTTCTCTCTAAACTATATAATAAATGCCTCGCTGTCCCCTGCTTTCCTACTTGCTGTAAGCCACTGCCTGTTATTCCAGTTTTTAAGAACTCTGGTGAACAGTTTGACCCATTCAACTATCGGCTTATTATTCTTTTGAGGGAAAGCCCTACAGGCCCTAATCAATACTGAGTCAGTTCTCATACGGTTTTCGTTTTTCCAGATCAACTGCTGATGCACTAACGATAATTGCAGAAAGAGTCTATCATGTGCTAGATAAAAACTGAAACCCGGGCAGTAGCATTGGACATATTTAAAGTATTTGACGGGGGTCTGGCATTTAAGTCCTCTCCACAAATTGAAAAGTTATGGTATATTCGGGCACGTTTTATAGATGATCCAGTCGTTCTTATCAAATTGTGAAATGAAAGTTGTCCTGAATGGCCACTAGTCTATATCCTTTCGTTCTAACGCGGGTTGTCACCCCAAGGCTCCACATTTGGTCACTGACAACTTTCCCGGTGAAATCAACTCTCAACTTGACATCTACGTTGATGACACTAGCCTTTAATCCTGCATCGATAGTAAGGCTGATCAGTCAGACAAGGTCAAAATGGAAGCTGATGTACAAAACGATATCAAGACCGTCGTAAACTGGGGCAAAAGATGGCTTGTCAATTTTAACGCCTTCAAAAGTAAACTTCTCTCCATTAATCACCTGAGGGACACCCTCTCTCTGCCTTCCATCAGTATGGCTGATGCTAACCTCCAGGAAAGTGACCCATTGCACCTTCTGGGGTTAAAGCTTTCAGCTGTCATGAGATGGAAAGACTACATTGAATCCACTGCTAGAACAGCTACTGAAAAAGTCAGTTCACTGTATCGGGCAAGACAATTTTTCTCCCTGGAATCTATCTTTTATATCTATATGTCTACTATTCGTCCATTCTTAGAATATTGCTGCCATATATGATCTGGTGCCCCTGCTATTTACCTGGAGTTCCTTGATAAAATCCAAAGAAAAATCAGCAATATTACAGGTCCTGATCTGGTGGCTCGGTTTCATTGACTTACCCACCGCTGTAATGTTGTTACTTTGTGACATTTTTAAAAATACTTTCATGGTAATTGTTCAGCTGAGCTGTTCGCTATGATTCCTCTTTATTTACTCCTACATATGGTTTTCTGTTTTGGATTCAAGGATCAGTTTGCATTTCAATATCTCAGATTTCTTGTATCTAAATAATATGAATTTAAGCGCAATACTAGCCTGGCGTCGAGATCTCATCAATTTACTGTTGAGCTAGCTTAGATGGAGCCGTAAATTCTATGCTCACGGTTACTTTTCTCACACTTCTCGCTTGTGGAACTCCCTCCCGGCTCCATGCTTTCCAGCCAACTTTATTCTGAAAAAATGTAACTGCAATGTCAATCGCTATCTACTGTCCTCCTGGTTGCTCTTTTCTCTTTCTCCTCATTACTAATGTTTCTGTTCCTAATTCCTCCACACACCGTAACCCCTTGTGTACTAGTGGCTGTACTGCCGTGCTTAGGGTGATAACGATAAAAAAAGGACGGAAAGGGTAACACTAAAATTGGAAGGCACATTATGATAGCGAAATATGCCTTCTAAAAGCTAAGCAAAGTATTAAGAAACAAACAATATTGAACTGTTACGTAATATCAGTCCTCTTATATGGCAGTGAATGCTGGAAAATCTCCTGAAAGATAAAGAAATGTCTTGAGGTATCAGAAATATCAAAAGGATGCTGAGGATACCATGGACCGAAAATGTGAGCAATGACAAAGTTTCAGAGAAAATGAAAACAAGAAGGATACTTATACTTAACATCAGAAAGAGACAGTCGAAATTGTTAGGACACATAATGAGGAAAGAGGGTTTGAAAAATTTGATACTCGCAGGACAGATTGAAAGCAAGAGGAAAAGGCAATGGAGAGAAGATGTTAGTATAGAACTTACGGTTACATCTAATGATTTTCAACTGTAAAATGGTGAAACCTTGTATTGCGTTTAAATTAATACGATCTAGGAATCATAGAGATAATTTCATCAGAACAATTATCATGAAAATATTTATAGAAAAGACACAGGGAAACTACGTTACGGCAATGGGAAAGTGACTAAAGCTGAAATGCCATGGCAGGTCCAATAACATTGCAGATTCTTCTTTGGATTTTATCAAGTATCTCTAAATACAAAGCAGAGTATTCTGTATATTTAAAAAGTGATATATTTAAAAACAAATAAAAAAGCTTATGTAAGTGCATGAAGAAATTTATACTTAATATCTGGATTATAGTTGAAATTTTGGGGACATATAATGAGGAAAGTGGGTTTGGAAAATCTGATACTTATAGGGCGTATTGAAGGCGAGAAGGATAAAGGAAATTAAGGCATAAACTAGTTAGCAAGGTTGAGTAAATGGAGGGTGGGGTGGAACAAGTTTTAGGAGACATAAGAAAAAGATAACATTTATTGAGAGCTACAGAGGATAGGAAATTGTGGAGGGCTATGATCGCCAATGTCCTAATGGGAAGAAGAAGCAGAAGAAGGGTTATGTTAAAGGAAGTGAAGTGCGGCCATACTGCCTGTCTGTCTGTCTATCACTCATTAATGCGCGTATTAATAAACTTGATTGCGTCCACAGGTAAAACATACTTTGTTTTTGCGAACTGCCGCCTCTTTATCTAAAAAAGCATTCTCCATTTTTTTTTCAAAGTGTGTCTTCATTGAAGTGTATGGCGGTCTCCGCCTACACATTTAGATACACTTATTTTTCGACAGCACTTAACAGGTATTGTCCGCCATAGTTTTTTTTTTTCTTTTACCTTTTCTATGTAGAGGACCCACAGAACACCCTATAGAGAGTAGTATACCTAATTAAAATTACTGGGGACTGACATCTGGAACATTCCATTGTTATGGGGTCCGGCTTGGTTAGTTTGAAGGCGGAAACTTCCTTCAAACGGTGTTTATTATTAGAGTTTCTTTTTATTATTATTAGAAAAAGAAATTCGATAGGGCTCACCTGATATTGACTAAGCTAGGTACGGTTGAAAGCCAAAGGTTGGGAAATAGGAAGTTGATTGGGTTGCGCCAAACTTCAAGTGGGGTGGGAAATAAGTAGAAGATTAACAGACAATCATTCTATTTACCAGAATATATATATATATATATATATATATATATATATATATATATATATAGTACAGGTAATAAATCCGTTTGTATATAATGCAAGAGGATCCGAACAATATAAAATATTAAAACTGGTCAAAAAAATAAAAAGTAAAATATTCAAAAATAAAAATAAAATACTAAAAATGATATATATATATATATATATATATATATATATATATATATATATATATATATATATATATATATATATATATATATATATGCAGAAAAATAGGAAAAAGAACCAGTTAGGTAAATAATCCGAGTTCTTTAGTATTTTTGTTTTTATTTAAAAAAAAAAAAACAGTGCTCCATACAGAAGTAGAGCTTAAATTATAATTATTTTTAAAAAAATATGATTCCTTCACTACATAAGAGTTTTCATGTTTCAAAAACGAGAGCCGAAAAGCTCAACATATTTATTAAAATTAAATTCAGTTAAAGTATCAAGCCCTGTTTCATCCTCAAGTGAAAATTTTGGAATAACCCATCTTGAAATTTACGCATCTTTATAAGCATGTTCATTCGCAAAATTAATTAATATGGAAACGGCTGGGGCGACCATTCTGGCAAGGGGTCTAAGAGATAATTTTTATCCACATATTAGTCACCTTCGGAAAGAGGTCAAGCTGAGATAGGTCCTAAATTTTCGCTTGAGGATAAAACAGGCCTTGATACTTTAACTCAATTTAATTTTAATAATTATATTGAGGTTTTTCGGCTCACGTTTTTGAAACATGAGAACTAGAAGGAATTAATATATATATATATATATATATATATATATATATATATATATATATATATATATATATATATATATATATATATATATATATATCAGGGGTAGAAATTCCGACTGATACTAAATCGGTCAGGTTTCTATCCCGGCTTGAAGCAATCGGATGTCTTGTCGCACTAATGAACTGTGACACAGCGAAACAGGCCTGTATCTGGATGACATTATATATATATATATATATATATATATATATGACATGATATTATATATATATATATATATATATATATATATATATATATATATATAACAGAAAAAGAAATTGAAAATGTAATCTGGAGTGTTTAAGCATATTTACATTAACTTTACCGCTTTCACAGTTCTATGATTTTAAAATGTTAAACTAAGAGAGATGAATGGCTATGCCGTATTATGCCTCACATCAAACTGGAGTTTTATGCAAATATATATAATCTATCTATCTATCTATCTATCTATCTGTATATAAAGTACATTCATATTTAACATCAAGTACACATATATAGTACACTTATATTTAACATCAAGTTTATACACACACACACACACACACACACACACATATATATATATATATATATAGATTTAACATTAAGAAGAGACAGTTGAAATTACTAGGTACATCATGAGAAAAGAGGGGATCGGATTTTGGGGGTTGGTTGATTTTGTTTAACAGCATATCAACCTCTATATGTTATTTAATGCCGAAATCTAAATATTTTGAACGCACTTTTATGGCTTCAACTAAAGATATAGTATAAAGAGGAACTGTAGGTTGGCTGATCTTGTTTAATAGCATATCAACCTTTATGGGTTATTTAATGTTGAAAATATTTGGAACAGAAATTTATGGCTTCAACTATAGATAAAATGTATTGTTGGTCATTTTTACTATAGAATCTATTGTTGTTAATTCCGCTTTAAAAATATATTTTGGGCAATTTTACTATAAATATGTATCATTGTAACTCTGTGAATATAAAAATGTATTGTTGGTATTTTGATATTTTCATAGTGTTTTGTTTTTGTTTTTTTTTTTGTTTTTTTTAGTGTTCACTATTTTTCCATAGATGGGACCGTAACAGGTGCTACCAGCCCGGGTCTGGGTGGACCTGGGAACAACAGAAATTAAGAGATGGTTCCACGCTCCTCAAAACCTCTAATCTACCGATCAGAGGCTTTGCTGCCCGATGTAGTTTATCGTCATACCGAGGACTGAGTGGCGATTGGAGAATTTAACATTCATATGACATACTGAGTTTGTGTAAATGGCAGAAAAGTGACGGGAGGGATGTTGAAACGACAAATGTCACTAAGAGCTACAAAGGATAGGAAATTATGGACAGCCATGGTCTCCCACGTCCTGAATGGATTTTCTGTCATTTTTGCTTTCGTCTTTAATTTTTTATTGTGTTTTGATTATATACTTACACTATGGTAGGGTGTGCGGGTGGTGTAATGGATAGCAGTACGAAATGAGCCGAGTTCGAATCGAATTCCAGTTGGGTTCATTACATTGAACCTACACCCAATTACCCTTGGAAAAGGTATGAATCTATCTCTTCTCCCCCAGTTATGGATTAAATAGTAGGACTTGTATCTGAAAAAATCGTTGTTATTCTCAAAACAATTGTTAATGCAATATTAACTTAAAAAAGAATTCTTACAATCCAAAATATATATATATTTCAGCTTTAGATAACCGACAAAAAGCTTGATAACCCATAAAAAAACAAATCAAATCCAGTATGGCGTTTAATATCTAGTGTCCTACCAAAATCTACCCTGACTATATATTAGGTTGTCACGCATGAAATGACGCATTTTATAGGAAATGAATAAAACGCTTCTGAAAAGTTAAATAACTAATTTTAGTTGAAATAGGCACCATGTTGATGAATGACGTTCTCCAGTGTATGTCTAAATTCTTGATCCCTTCTTCAAAAAAATCTCATCTTTTGATGTGATAGTGCTTCGATTACTTCTTCCTTATTGAAGAATGTTTCATTGTGTTTGAAAAGCTCAAAAGGCTTAAATAAGTGATAATCAATAGGAGAGATATCAGGTGAATATAGAGGATGAAGCAAAATTTCAGAATTCAGGTTATGCAGTTTTTAAACAGTTGATTGAGAAGCGTACTGCCGTACCTTGACGTGCAGCAAAATTGAACCATCTCTATTTACAAGTCTTGGATGTTTCTTTTTCATTTTGGGGGGTATACTCGATTTCCCCACAATTGCTGTTATTGTTTTCCCTTGAGGCAAGAATGAATACTCTTTGACAAACAGGAAGAGAGTAGACCAGTGGTAAGATACAAGTGAATCACCAAAACAATACCCAAAACCTCCACAGCACCCTAAAAAGTTAATGTTTACTGTATGGTGGTCTTTCAAAGGGGTTATACAGTATTCATTTCTTGTCGCATGTAATGATTCCATGTAAAAATGGTTCTTTTCCCAGTTTGTACTCATACAGTAAGATTATTCGACTGGTTCATTGTAATCATATTCATTGGGTTTATGAGTAACAATGTATTCAAAGAAAAATTATGTGCAAAGAAAAAGAGTTAGAAAAAAGTCAAGCTTTTTTTATATACTAAAGAGATTACTTTGTTAGACGACCGGATCAACAACCAATTAAAAAAATGCGTCATTTCGTGTGTGACAACCTAATATAAATTACTTGAATAGTTTGAACATTCTAAGAGTTTAGGTCTTTAAATTAATCTTAATAATACATAACATTATTATACAAATCCATATTTGCACCAAATTAGCATTAAAGCCAGCTTACCCTGAAGATCCGTTTAGGTGAAACCTTGGTAGTAGGTTTACCAAACACTTTAGGATTTATTTTATATATATATATATATATATATATATATATATATATATATATATATATATATATATATATATATACCGGTGTAGCAGCAAAATTGTACAAATCGTGTAACAGCATGGGATAATTGTCCATCCTACAAAATGTTTAATATTTAAAAAAAAACAAAAAAAAAAAAACAAACAAACAAAAAACCACTAAACTAAATGAGTTTCTTTTCCCCAGGTTTTCAGATAAGCCATTTAGCCATCTTGACACCATTTGTTGTAAGAATCACTGAAAAACCCTTTGAGTTACTCAGCTAGAAAAAGAACAGGTTAAAATTGTTTTGTGTCAGCCCCACAATGTCTTCTCAACTGAGAAAAAAGATCATTCAGGCCTTCAGTAATGCTGCCAACATTCATACTCTGGCTTCCAACTTCAAAATCCATTGAAGAACCATCAAGAGAACGGTAAATAAGTTTAAATAAACAGGGAACAGGAGAGAGGAAGACTGGATCAGGACGTCACAACAGGAAGAGGGATCATCATTTCAACTGTGAGCTAAAGAGATCAATTAGAAAAGATCCAACTCAATCCATAAGACGTTTGGCATGTGAGAGAGGAGTTTCAGCTATGACAGTCCAAAGAGCAGTAAAAATGATTTGAAAATGAAATCCTACGTGAAACCTGTGAGGCAGCTTGTTACGCCAGGACAGAAAGTGAGAAGGTTAGACATCGCGAAGATCATCTTGAATAAGTTGGAAAATGATCATGGAATAATATCTATATATTTGAACTTTATTTCAATCTTTCGTGAGCTTCCGATCCTTACCTATGATTAATTAATGAGTTCAATTGTGTTATAAAAACCTCGGTGAATTTCAGTAAAATATCTTTAATCATTTCTAAGATACAACGGTTAAAAGCTTAATCTAACAATTGTACAATTTTGCTGTTACACGATTTGGACGGTATATATATGAAATATTGTATTTACTAGAGTTGGATACACAGTTTTATGCCTTGTATAATATTAAAAAATATCCTCAAGACGACAACAGAATATACGCGCAGCATAGCAATTATCGACGCGGAAAGTGGAATCAGTGGAGTCGAGTTCAAATTCAGTCAGTGTTTTTTGCGCTCACTTTCGCACAAATACTCTAGGAACGACATGCATCCATCTCTTGTTCCCCAACGATGGGTTAAATCGAAACGCTCCCTGGCCTTGATTTGCAACTCTAAGAGAAGGAAAATCTCTGAATTCGAAACCGGTTGGGCCCGGGGCTGGCAACTCCGCCCTGTAAAACCTTACTTGCTGCAGAAACCACGGCAGCCACATCTAGCGTTCTGAGATCTGTGGTCTTATACTCTGAACGGGATTCTACAAGATTAACATATAACACGGGTTAAATAGAAGGGTAGACTATGCTCTCTAGCCTTAGTTGTCAAGAAGTCTCGAAGAGAGATATCTCTAAATTAAAGTGTGAGTTTGTGGTTCCGGCAGTATGGATTAAATAGCAAAGCAGACTGAGCCCTCTAGCCTTAGCTGGCAGCCAGTCTAAGAAAAAGACAACTCTGATTTCCAAACTGTTCGTAGACATGGCAATATGGGTTAATAGCAAGGTAGACTGGGGCCGCTAATCTTGGTTGGCAACCAGTCTAGAAGAAGGAAAACTCTGAATTCAAAACCGACTTGTCGCGGGGATGGCAACTTCAACCCGTAAAGATCTTGCTACAGGTACCACTGTAGTAACACCTATCGTAGTGAAGGTTGCGTGCTCCAAAGGGGAGTCATATATATATATATATATATATATATATATATATATATATATATATATATATATATATATATATACAACACGTCCGTTTAATAGCAAGGCAAATTGCCTAAGCATTCTTGAAGACAGGCAGATTTGATTTCAAAAAATGACCGTACGTGAGTCTGGCAGCTTCACTCTGTAAAACCATACCAGCGACACCGAGCGGAGTCTGGCTCTATCCTCCCGGGGGACTGTCGTCTAATAGTAAGTCGTACTAAGCAGGTGGAAGTCATGAAATTGATATCGTGGAAATATCTCTCGTTCTGCTTCACAGCGATTATAATAACGTTGAATGAGAAGAAACCAATGAGATATTTTACTCGTGTTAATTTTTTTCTGACTTCTTTTCATTGCGAGTATAAAGAAATGTGTCCAGAACGGAACAAAAGAAGAAGAAAAAAAACCCAAAAAAAAAACAGTTGGCATTTCCCAAGGCATTTAGACAGAACGCACGAAGGCAGAGCAACTAAATGAGTAGAATAAATACCTCTTGATATGATTCACCTTGATTGGGATTGGAACTCTTTGAGAAATTTCTGGTCACGCGGTTGAAGGATATTCATACCAACAAGTTAATTAGATTTGTGAACAGGTGAAAAAAAAAGGGGGGCGGTGTATCAGTTTTCCGAATGTTTTTTTTCTGTCGCCTGTGTCCTCTTATTTTCACAAATTTACGAAAAATCAAACCACTGAGTCAGAGAGAGAGAGAGAGAGAGAGAGAGAGAGAGAGAGAGAGGGAGAGAGAGATTACAGTGATGATAAGACTAGAGATTAAAAGAGAAATAAGAGAGAGATAAAAAAATGTAGAATGGATAAGAAAGAGAGAGCTATAAGGGGGAGAGAAGGAACGGGGAAGTGAAATAAAAAGAAAGTCAAAAAGAAAGAGAAAGAAAAAGAAAGAGAGAAAGAAAGAGAGTGAGAGAAAGAGAAAGGGAAGAGAGATAAAAATAGATGCAGAATGAGAAAGATAGAGAAACCTAAAATAGAGATATAGAGGAAAGAAAGAAGCGAGAAAAAGAGAGAGATAGAAAGAGATAGAAAGGTGGAGAAAAAGAGAGTAAATGGGAGCTAGAAATAGAGAAAGAAAAAGAAAAGGGCGATAAAGAAAAAGTTAAAAAATAAATAAAGAAAGAAAGAAAGAGGGAGAAATAGATAAAAAGAGATAGAAAGATGGAGAAAGAGGGAGAAAATGAGAACTAGAAAGAGAGAGAGATAAATAGAAAAGGGCAGCATAATGTGAAAAAAGAGGGGGGAAAAAGAGAGATAAAAATATAGAGTAGGAGAGAGCTATAAGGGGGAGACGAGGAAAGCGAAGTGAAATAAAGAGAAAGTCAAAACGATAGGGAAAGAAAGAGAGACAGACAAAAGGAAAGAGAAAGGGAGGAGAGATAAAAACAGATGTAGAATGAGAAAGAAAAGAAACTTAACTAGAGACCTAGAGGAATGGAAGAAGTGAGATAAAGAGAAGGAAAAGAGATAGAAAAAAAAGATAGAAAGAGAGAGAAAGAGAGAGGAAATTAGAGCTAGAAAGAGAGAAAGAAAGAGAGAAGGAGATAAAGGGAAAATTAAAAAATAAAGAAAGAAAGAGATTAACAGCGAGACAGAAAAGCTGAGAGAGAGAGAGAGAGAGAGAGATACAAATAAGAAGTAGAGAAAAGAGAGATATTTGAAAATAGAGAGGGGGGAGAGAAAGCCAAAAACAGAGAAAGGGAAATAAAACGATAGATAATGAAAGACAGACAGATATTAAGAGAAAAAGAGATAAATAAGGAGAAAGAGACAAAATGGAGACAAGGAAAGAAATAGAAAGTGAGAGAGAGAGAGAGAGAGAGAGAGAGAGAGATAGCGAAAGACAAGTAAAAATAGAGATAGTAAGACAGATAAAGAGATAAGGTCGGTTAAAGAAGAAGGCATAAAGATAAATAAATATAAAGTAAGTGAGATAGATAGATAGATAGATAGATAGAGAGAGAGAGAGAGAGAGAAGCAAAGAGATAGAGGATGAACAAAAGCCAGAGATAGAGAGACGAAGAAAGTGATAGAGAGAAAGTGAGATAAATAGAGATTGAGAAAGAGAGACAAAGAAAGAAATGATAAGCAAGGAAATGAATAATGGAAGGGGAGAAAGAGCGAGAGTGACATTGAATAAAATGTTTTCTGAAGTCTGTTAATGACAGGTAACTGGTTGGTTGATTTGGGACTCGCATGAACTCTGACCAGCCCGTAACACCTTTACCTGTGTTGTTCAGTGCGTGGGCAACGAAGTGTTGATCATTGTTTTCGTGAAAAGGCGACGGAGTATGAAAATGTAACGGTGACTTGCAGATTTCGTTAATAACAAATAAACAGGGGGACAAAAAAAAGAAGAGGACGAAATCGTCTCCGCCATTTATAATCTGACGATCGGTCGTTGCAATAAAATAAGATAAAAGGCATCTACCTACGAAACTGCAAATTATAAAAGACCACAACTGCACACATAATCATATTCTACTTTTCTCCAAGCTCCACAGCTTCCTCATTTAGAAATAAATTTGTCTTTTGCCCATCCCTTTTTGTTTTTGTTCTGTCATCCATTCACTAAATATTAAGTAGGTTACTTGCTGTTTCACCCTGCTTTTCTTGATGTCATAATGTCCTGTGAGTATTACTGTAATTTCTCGAAAATAATACGCACCTATAAATCATACGCAACCCGACAAATGATCCAAAAATTAAGAAATATATCTATCCCTATGTATAATACGCATCTATAAATTTTATCAAAAAAAAAAAAAATAATAATTACGAAAACATTTTGTCGACCTTGACATTAAGAATAAAATCGAAACTAAGCGACTAAAATAATGCTGAAAATTACCAGGCGGTTTTCCCGATAAATATAACATTTTATTTTACCGCCAAAATGTCGTCAAAACTTGCGAGTTATAATGTAAATTTTAAACAAAAAGTAACATATGTAATTAGTAGAAAGAATAGGAAAGAGAGCTGCAGCTAGAGAATATGAATTGAATGAGGCTAACATACGTTTATAGAGAAAGAAGAAAAATGAGCTAAAAAGAAGTGTAAATCAAGTGCCAAAGCTATAGGCAGAGTAAGAAAAGTTCAATATCCAGATATGGAACAAAGTTTAGTTGAATTTGTGAAAGACGATCAAGTGGATGTTACATAAGTTCTTCAAGCTACTCGGCCCGGGGGCTATGATCAAAGTGTAGTACGCTGCCTTTGTGAGCTTTCGAGTTGGCGTCTGTCGAACTCTCTGCATTAGCAGAGAGGAAGAAGCTTTGCCGAAGGGCAAGGTTTCGTCCGGGGAGGTAGACAGGGCCTGAACCCGTCTAGGCGGATTCAAAGGGTATATTTTTGGCCGAGCCTACGGGCTCGGGGTTACCCACATTAAACCGGCCTTGTGCCACATTCTATCCTCGTGGGTGGATCGATAAACACTAAGTTCTTCGAAATTGGCATTTTTATAGATTTTTTTATTTATTTTTTCACCAAATAAAAAATGCGGTTACTGATAAACATAAAATTTATTGACAAAAAATGTTACAATTATTATTGTTCGATTTAAAATGAAAATTGGGATAATGTCTTTCTTATTTTAGAACAAGTACGTATTTATTATTATAAATCAATAACGAAAATATTTTTGTTTAAACCTATCTATAATACGCCCCCTACTATCACCTGTAATTTACAGTAAAAAAATGCGTATGGAGAAATTACGATAAATTCTCTATGCCCTTCTTCCTCATTATCTGATACAAAAATTTAAACTGTCTGCCTTTTGATTGAAAACATCAGTTTCCTTGTAGTTCCTATTCTCTTTAAAAATTCTTCGTTTCTCACATGTCCTGTCCTTGGTATTCTCGGCATTCTTCGGTGAAACCACATTTATCTTCTGTGGGGAGATTGTCCAGCATTTAATGTCATGTCAGATTTTAGAAATTACACAACACCTCAGCACTCTTTTCTTTGTTTCCAACGAAATTCATTCAGCTCTTACTTTGCTTCGTTTCGGGAACACATATTTTTCTATTCCTATGCGTCTTCCGATTTCCGTTGTCTCATTCTAATTGTATGCGTAAGTCTCCCTGTAGTTTATATTTTCCTTAAAACGTGCTCATTGCTCACATGTTCTGTCCATGGCATTCTTAACGTTTGAAGCTTAGTCTTTGCGGGAAAATTATCCCGCATTCACTGCTATCTTTGTTTCTAAGGTCTTTTGTTGGTAGAGCTACATCTGTGAGGAGATGATTGTCCAGCATTCAGTGTCATCGATAAGATTAGATATTACATAACAATTCAGCATTTTTCTTTGTTTCTAAGGTCTTTCCTCAGTAGAACTACATCTCTGTTGCTTCAAATCTCTTCTTAAACTATGAGGAAAGTGTCCTACATACATTGCTATAGGGGTGATTGGATATTGCATAGTTTTCTAAGGGCTTTTGACGGTAGAACTTCATCTTTGTTGCTTCAATTCTCTTCTTTATCCGCGAGGAGATTGTCCAGCATTCACTACTATCTAAAAAATAAAGATATTACATAGCATTCCAGCACTGTTTTCATGCTTCCAACAAAATTCACCTACTTTTTAATTGGCTTAGTTTGTGAAAGGCATATTTCGCAATTCCAATGCACCTTTGAGTTTCTGTTCAACATATTCGGTCGTTTCCATCCAGTTAGATAATTTTCTGTACCTACTTGATTTCTACGTTGCCTATACATAGCTCCCATCATGACGATAATACAGCATTCTGTCTTCTTACAGCTAACGGCTTTTTTTCTTGCCTTCTTTTACTGCTTGGTCTAATAGATTTTTAACTTTTTTTCTGGAGATTCTATCGACACAGTCCTGGGTATAGGTATAACGATAAACTACATCCGGTAGAAAGGCCTCTAGATTGGGAGTTTTGTGGAGCGTTCAACCAGCTCTTGACACGGGGTGGTCGCACCTTTTAGCGTCCCAGCTATGGGTAAATACTTAACCTCCCAAACAAAAACAAAGCCTATGAAAATACATTTTTATGGTAAAAATACTAGCAATACATTTTTATATAAAAATACCTGTTATCTGTAATTGAAGGCATGCAATGCAATTGCGTTCAAAATATATTTAATTGAAGCCATAAAATTGTGTTAAAATATTTAGATGTTGGCATTAAATAACCCATAGAAGTGTTAATATGCCGCTAAACAAAATCAACCAACCAAACAAACAACATGAATGAACTCTTTCCTGACATTAATCCATAATTATCCTACAATTTTTTCAATCAAACCATATTCCAAATTATAACTTCAACAAAACTACAACATAAAACAGACATCAACGCTTCGAAGACAAAACTGCTCTCTATTAATCACCACAGAGAGCCTTCCCTTCCCTCCATTAGAATGTCTGACGCTCAACTTCTCGAGAGCAACTCTCTGCGGCTTCTCGGTATCACGTTGACTGCTGACCTGAGATGGAATAAATACATCGAGTCAATTGCCTCGTCCACTACGAGGAAAGTTGGCTCCCTGAGCCGCGCTAGAGAGTTTTTCTCCCCTGAGTCGATCCTCCAGATATACAAATCCATAATTCGCCCTTGCATGGAGTATTGCTGCCATATATAGTCTGGCGCCCCTTTTGTTTGCCTCGGGGTTCTTGATAGGCTCCAGAGGCGGATATGCAATATGGTTGGCCCTGCCCTGGCGTCTCGTCTACAGTCACTTTCTCACAGACGCGCCGTCCCTCTGTCTGTTCTACAAATACTTTCATGGAAATTGCTCCGAGGAGCCGCATTCGCTGGTTCCCAGACTTCATGAGTTCAAGCGCCCTACGAGGCTGGCATCCCGCTCTCACCCCCTCACTGTCGAAACTCCTAAATGTAGCCGTCTCTTCTACTCTAATAGCTTCATGTCTCGCACCTCTCGCCTGTGGAACTCCTTCCTTCTCCTGTTTCCCTGCGAGCTATAATCTCCAGCTATTCAAGTGTAATGTCAATCGACAACTCCAGTTGCCTTGATCTATCCACTACCCTCATCCTTTCTTCTATCACTCCTATCTGATCTTGCTATTTCCTGTAACCCCTTGCATCCTAGTAGCTTCCCGCCTTGCTTGGGGTGAAACGCTTAAAAAAAATCAGTCTCTAGTAATTATATCCACACAAACATGTATATGCATAAAAGTTGAGTATCATCTACCATGTATTCAATTGTGAAAGCAGAATAACATATATCATATATTTATTACTTCAAAGCTTCCTAGAAAATTAAATTTTGGCATTAAATGGCCCATAAGACGTTTATATGCCGTTAAACAAACGAATCAAATGAAATCTATCTGTTTCTTGAGCATATATTATTATGTGCGCCGATATTTGACCCTGCTCGATGTCCGCCATCTTAACTATTATTTCGATTACATATGCAGTCATTAATAGCTATGGGCATCTTGCTGTTATAGTAACGGTTAAATTAACCCTTTAAACCTTTTAAGAGACATTCGGAATTTATTGATGGAACAGGTAGTGTTGGTTGAAATTTATAAAAATCTTTTTATTAAAGGTTTTTCAAAAAAATTAAACTTCTCAATTCCATTAACTGTTATAGCTCTTTCTTGTATCGATGGTAGTTTCCTTCCAAATATTTTGTTTTTGACACGGTATCTCGCTATATCTGTCTATATCTCTGAGATGAGGTATTATGATTACTTGCATTATTTACATTATTCGGACTATTATCCTCATCTTCATCGTCATATTCACAATGGTTCAAGGACACATGGCCAAGTGGATAAAGACGTTAGTTAGAGCCAGTGACTAGTCCAAGAGTTGTGAGTTCAATATCAGGCCACAGCAGTGGTGAACCAAAACTGGAGAGTTGATTTAAAGAGAAATAACTAAGACATCCGGAAGAGGATAGAACTAGAACAATCTACCCCGGCGGACGAAATATAGTGTTCGGTTCGAAATTCCAATTACCTGAAGAAGGTCGGAGCGTACAACGGTCGAAACGTTGTGAATATAGCAATGAAGATGAGGATAACAGTCCGAATAATGTATAAATGCAAGTAATCATAATATAAATCTCAGTGATCCAATCACCTGAAGAAGGCTGGAATGTACAACGGCCGAAATGTTGTGAATATGTTAATGAAGATGAGGATAACAGTCCGAATAATGTAAATAATGCAAGTAATCATAAAACCTCATCTCAGAGATCCAATCACCTGAAGAAGGCCGGAATGTACAACGGCCGAAACGTTGTGAATATGGCAATGAAGTATCTCGCTATATAGGTTTAAATCCGATGACAAAAAAAAAAAAAATATACCATTGTTTTACTACTCTTCATACGGGGTGCTCAGTAAAAAAAATTCTCGGCCTGAGTATGAAATTACAAATAAGTTGTGATGTTTAATCATTTAGTCAGATTTAGGGAAATACAGGGTGCCTTGTAAAAAGCGGTAAAATTCAGAAAGAAATTTATTTGGCGATTATGATTCGTGCACAGACAAAACAATCATCTAGATGTTCGAAATGTTTGCCTGAATGTACAACACAAAATTATAAGCGTGTTAACCAGGAGGCAGTAGCTTTGCAGATAGTTTCTAGAGGAATTTCATTTTTTTCTTCTAGTTACGTGCTACCTATTCTTGTTGTTGTTAACGTCAGAAGGGTTCAGTTGATGTGGGTTTTTTTTTTGTTTTTTTTGTTTTTTGTTGTTATTTGATAAAATTCTTTGCAACTCTGTAGCGCGTGTTTATACGGTTCGATGGAGATTTATAGGACATATTCGTTTGAAGCCATTTATAGGATATATTCGTTTGAAGCCATTTTAAATCATTTATTCGACGTGGAGTAATGCGTAGCAAGCTTTTTTTAAGCTAGATCAACTACGACCGAGCCAGTGAGTTCGATTCTCGTTGGGTGCTACGCTAAGAAAATCATATCGAGCACTATATGCGTGATGTAATGGTTAGCAAGCTTGTCTCGCTAGATCAGTTACGACCGAGTAATAAATTCAATCTACACTGGGTGCTCAAACACTTTCGGCCATATCTAAGCTACGCTTAGGAAATAAATTTAAATACTCCTGCGTAGTGTAATAGTTAGTAAGCTTATCTTGCTAGATCAATTACGAACGAGTAGTGAGTTCGATGCACCATACTTTCTGCCTTGTGCCATATCTAAACTACGCTTAGAAAATCATTTCGAACACTTCTGCGTGGAGTAATGGTTAGCAAGTTTGTCTCGCTAAATCAGTGACAACCTACTAGGGATTTCGTTCCTTGCTAGATGCCCCAAACTTTCGGCCTTGTGCCGTATCTAAGCTACGGTTAGAAAATCATTTCGGGCACTTCTGCGAAATATAATGCTTAGCAAACTTGTCTCGCTAGATCAATTACGATTGAGTTCGATTCTCAGTGGGTGCTCCAAGCTTTCGGCTATGTGCTACATGTAACCTATTTTAACTAAATCGTTATATAAGAAAACTGTTATATATAGATGATAGTTTAGACATTTCTGAGCGAAATAGACGCCATGCATGACAACCAGATCACAATTAAGACTTGAGGCTATATAAGTACATTGCATAATATCCTGTTGTTCAGGTTTTCTCATATTAAAAATCTAAACGCTCGAATTCCAAACAATAATAATAATAAAAAACATGGGCATGCCAATTGAATAAATCATTTGTATTTATAAAAAATATGTAGAATTCAAAAGAATCAAAAAGGAGTAAAAATAGTCTTTAGTTGAGTTAAAATCTTTGGGTAGTTGGTCCACAATAAAAATCTGTTGTTTAGAAAAGACTTTGATCGTCAGTGAAGATTCTCTGACCCCCCGAGTTGCTGTTGTTGGAATTAATTCATTTGAATTCGGCGACAAATGTTTTATTTAACACGCGGTTGGGTGGGGTAGAGGAAGAAGCAATGTAGTCACGTCTCTTCTGACTGAACAGCTTCGTGTCAATCGCATTTCTCCTCCTGAAAGTTGAAATGCAGGGTTTTCTTTATAAGAATTTTTTTCCAAAAGTAAGCACGAGAAAAATAGGGTTTTAGTTTTCTCTGATTGGTCAAATATTGCATATGGTGATTTTAATTTCTAACCAATAGACACTTTGATTTAAACGGTCTGTATTGCATGATAGAATCTATTTGGCATGTTTGTAAATATTGTCTGTTATTGGGTAGAAAATAAAGTTTGGGTGTCTTTTAATATGGTATATATGTGGGTATGTAACTGTGTTGAAAATAGGATTTATTTGCTATAACCCCACTTCAACAACATTCCTTTTAATAAATGGGGATACTTGATGTCCAAGAAGTTTCTCATAACATAATCAATGAGTTAAAATATAAACTACTGTATTCGAACATCCAAATTCCAAATAGTATTAATATCAAAATAAAGAAAACATGGGTATGCCTGTTAAATAAATCATTTGTACTTACAAACATATGTACATGAATTGGAAAAGAGTCAAAATGGAGTAAATATAGACTTTAGTTGAGTTAAAGTGTTTGGGTAGTTGGTCCACAGAAAATGATATGGTTTAGAAAAGACTTTGATCATCAGTGAAGATTCACTGACCATCCAAGCTGTTGTTCTTGGAGATGATTTGTTTGAAGTCACTGACACATTTTTTCAGCATGCACTGGGAGGAAGGAAAAAGCTATGTAGCTTGTTTTTGAATAGCTTGGAGCAGGTCGCATCCCTGCTTCTGAAAGTCAAAATCTGTGGGTTTTTACTAGAAGTTTTTCCTGAAAGTAGGCTAAAAATATAGGGTTTTAGTTTTCTTTGCTTGCTCAAATATTTCACAGGATTATGTTAATTTCTAACCAACAGACACGTTGATGTAAACAGTGTCTGTTGTACTGTGGAATCTTTTTAGCATATTGTCTGTTATTGGGTAGAAAATAAAGAAAGATTAAAATTGAAATAAAATGATTTATCAAAAACAAAATAAGGAAAGAACGAAGTATCAAAAATCAACACAAAGTGTGTTCCCACTGCCAACAAAGGCAAAACAAACACTTAATTAAACCGTTATTTATCTTTTCTCTCTCACTAACCTTTCTTGAATCTACAAGGCCTACGTCGACTTTGTAAAATTTGACAGTTGCAGTATCAAGGACCAATGAAATACCCCCAACTTTCTATACATATTCATCTATATATAGAATATTGCGTATGTCAATCTATCTATCTATCTATCTATCTATCTATCTATATATATATATATATATATATATATATATATATAGAGAGAGAGAGAGAGAGAGAGAGAGAGACAAGAGAAAATGAACAATTTTGTCCAGTCGCTCGCCTCCTCTTGGACCTGATATGGAATTAATTCCCTACAAAATGAAAAGGCAAGAAAATGACTGAATAATGAGGCTATGAATTGATAGGAATAAAAGATTTGTCAAATAATGCTGGAAACTTTTACATCAACCTAATACCTGAAAAGTGATGGAAGGTCATAGAAAAGCAGGGAAAATACCTTGATGACTGAATAATGAGGCTATGAATTGATAGGAATAACTGATTTTGTCAAAATAAGGCTGGAAACTTTTACATCGACCTAATACCTGAAAAGGTGTCATAGGTCATAGAGTAATTGAAGTGATTTCTTTTTTATGGTTTATCAACGTTGTTCACGTTATTTAAAACCAGAAAATATTATTAAATTGTAAGAATTTTTGGCAATAATAATGATTCACTGATGTATTGATTAAATTCCTACTATTTAACAGATAGCTGGAAGTAGAAATGGTTGGTTTATACCTCTGCCAAGGGTGTTTGTGCGTAAGTGAATATAACGAACCCAACGGGAATTGGAACACGTCTCTCCGATTTCCAATTCCGAGCCGTTATTAATTACACCACCCGCTCATCCAAGTTTACAGAACCTCGTACTGACCAGGCTCAACGTTAATTATCTTCAGCCATCGAACGAGTAAAAGGTCATAGAAAGGCAGGCAAAATACTTTGATAGCTGAATAATGAGGATATGAATTTATAGGAATAGACGAAATTTGCTGAAAAATTTAAATCAACCTCTCAACGGAAATGAACAGATAGAAAAATGCAAATATTTTTTACATATTACCTACGCTAAGTCTACTAATAGGATTACAGATTTCAGTTTCTACTGACGTGATTAGTGTTTAATAGAATAGTTTCATATACCGTTACTATTGATGGGATTTCAATTTCTACAAAGTTCTTCATTCTGCTAGCCCTGTGTCATACTAAGCTAAACATATTAATAAATGCACACGTGTTTATTCTTTTGTTCTTTTCCCAGTCGACCACCATGGCTAGCCAGCGAGGTGATATTTTGTCTAACAGTAAGACACAAGTCAGGGAGAAGTGGATCCATGCCTTCTCTTTCATGATTCGCTGGTTGTGTTTTTCCTGACAATAACAGCAACGCCTGTTACTTTTTTCTTCTTCCACATTCAAAGAATATTGAGAAATATTTGATTATTATGAACCAAAGTTTGGCATTGGATTTAAATACAAAGATTTTATTACATACAGTCTGAGATTCCAATCGTCTTTTTAAAATATTCAGCCTTTTTTTTAAATTTTTTACGGTTTATCAACCTGTTTAAGGTTATTTAAAGTCGAAACATATTTTTGGTTGCAAGAAACTTTTAGAAATAATAAAGATTTTCTGATACAAGTTTTACTATTTAATCCATAGCTAGAAGAAAAAAGAGGTGGATTCATGCCTTTCCTAAATATATTTGTACGTAAATGAATATAACGTACCCGAATGGTTCTTTGATTTCTCATTCTGAGTTTTTATCCATTACACCAACCGCATATCCATCCTTACAGCACTATGCATTCCCGAGAGGTCACCCATCTAGGTACTGACCATGTTCGACGTTGCTTAACTTCAATGATTGGCCGAGAACAGGTGTTTCAACCTGATATGGCCGTCAGCCTGTAAATTGGAAAAGGGTGGCCCGCAACAAATCCTAGTCATATGGACAAGAAAAGTGCTTATTAGTTTAAATGAAAATTGGTTGTTAGGTTTGTTTTGTTTTACGGCATATCAGCCTCAATAGCTTATTGATACCGAAAAGATTTTTATTGTTGGTAATAACTTTTTTTTTCTAAAACTGTATTACTAGTAATAAAACCTATTTTTACACTTTCGTGGTGTTTTGACCCCAGTTTAGCGAGGTGGGTAACTATTTTTCCATAGCTGGGACCCTAACAGATGCTACCAACCCAGGTCATGTTGGACCTGGGAACCTCAGCAGTTAAGAGGTAGTTTCTCAAAACATCGTTATCCGAGGCCTTACTGCCGGGTGTAGTTTATCGTCATGCTCAGGACGCACAACAATTTGAATCTTAAAATAAACAGAATATAACCTTTGTAAGAGAAGTCGTCGAAAAGTTCCAAGAAAGATATTTTCAATTGACGAAATTATTACACACAAAAGGAAAAGTGATAAAGTTTTTTTTTTAATTTGTTTGATAAAGCTGACCATTTTGTTTAATAATTTTGTTTCTTGAGCATCAGTAAAGATGTTTTCCAATTCTTTTCCAAGAGATTTCGAAATCAGCATCTCTGTAAAGAAAGGAATACACTTCGTCAATATTGGCATTCTCTTGTTTCTGCAGAAAGAACTCTTAAAAATTTCAACCATTAACAGGGCCCAATCAGTACAAATGCTTACACATTTATTCCACGAGAGACGTTTTCTTTTCAGATATGAAGACAAAGTACCAAATCTGTTAATTACTTTATTTGTCTCAGACAATTCTTTATAAAAAAAAAATTCGTTTACTTGAAACTTCCTCATTGGCAAATCTTGCAAAAGTTGCAACGTGATATCTTTTGACTGATCAACCCGGATACAAAAAAAAAAAGAAAAGACTTCCTGTTTTTCAGGTTATCACACCAAAACCCTTTCAATGTCATGTGACGTACCATCGATATGTCGACATATTGTCTGAAAAATGAGACCGTACTGTAAGTTTTTATGCATTATAATTAATTTTACACACTGGTTTTCAGTAACACTCTGACTTTTCCTTTTTTTTTTTGTGCAATAATGTCGGTAACCAAATAACTTCCTTCTTGGCTTCATTTCAAAGAAATCGCTTGCAAAAATGGTACTCTTATTTCCTGAGTATGACGATAAACTACATCTATCAATAAGATCTCTGATCGCGAGATAGGGGGTTTCCGGATTTTACTTAATTGCTGTTGTTTCCAGTTCCTCCCTGGCCCGGGGTGGTAGCACCTGTTAGGGTTCCAGCTTTGGGCAAATAGTGAACCCCCAAACAAAAACCAACAGTACATTTTTACAGTAAAATTACCAGCAATACATTTTTATACCTAACACGACAATCAGTACAACACTAAAAAAAAGCATAAGAATATATTTTTGTAATTAAATTACTAGCAATACATATTTTTTAAAAATTACAAAAAATAAATTTTAACATCTAAAAATTATATATCTATAATACATATAACATATAAAACATATAAAACATATAACACCTACAATAGATCATCTACATACTATATATCTATAAAATATATGTTTACCCTGAAAGTGTAAAGCTATGTACAAAATATCTGTAGTTGAAAGTATAAAAATCCGTACAAAATATTTAGATTCTGGCATTAAATAACCCATAAAGGTGTTGATATACCGCGAAACCAAAACAAAACAACCAAACTATTTTGAAAATCCAATCGTTTTTTGGCCTTATGTCTATATCACGTTGAAACACAGGTTGCCGTACGATCACCAAAGTTAAGCTAAATTGAACCTGGACATTACCTTGATGGGTGATCGCTTTGGAATGACAAGTGCTGTAAGTTTGGATGTGTAGGTGGTGTAATGAATAACGGCTCGGAATTGGAAGTCGGAGAACCGAGTTCCAATTACAGTCAGGTTCGCTATATTCACTAACGCGCAAATAACCCTGGGAAAGATATGAATCCACCTCTTCTCCCTCCTCCAGCTATGGATTAATTAGTAGGACTTGTATTAGTAAATCATTAGTATCACCAAAAATTCTTACAATCTTGAAATATTTCTTGGCTTTGAATAACCTGAAAAAAGTTAATAAGCGTTAAAACAGATCAACCAAAAATCCAGTCATCTTTTAAATAAATCAGTACGTTTATTTTTCATATGGCTAGGATGTGTTTTCAATGTTGCTGGAGTCATTGCTGCACTTGAAAGTTGTTTGCTACAGACAAGGCACAATTGAATAAGAACTGTTAGGATAACTTTCCTTCCTCATCCTCGCTTGGCTGGTCGAGTGGCACTGTCTTCTAGATTCAGACAAAAAGGTGCCCTCAAAGCCACCGAGTACAGAATCGGGCATCGGAGGATGTCAGTGGGCGTGCCATCATAAATAAAGTGGAGAAGTCAGCTGAACTAGAGGATATACAAACGCAAGACCACCGGATGGGAGGAAGGAAGTTACATAATCGCCTGACCTCCGAGGGAAGAAGGAGAGTGCCACACATTCCTGCACAAAGAAGATCGAAACCGCGAAACAAGCCCCGAAACCACATACGCTCGATTCTGCCGACGTTAGCCCAAAAGCGAATAAACAATTATTATGAAAAATTTAGTCTTATCTTCTTATCAGACGTTACATTATAACATTATTTACATCCAGACTATTGTCCTCATCAAAGTTGTTATTATCACCTGATCGTCTTCTGTCTGAATTTCTGGGATGTGGAGTTACCATTATTTACATTCAGACTGATGTCCTCATCTTTGTTGTTATTATCACCTGATCGTCTTCTGTCTGAATTTCTGGGATGAAGTGTTATCATTATTTACATTCCGACTAATGTCCTCATCTTTGTTGTTATTATATATATATATATATATATATATATATATATATATATATGTATATATATTGGAGGAAAATATCAAAATTTATATATCGATATCCACACACACACACACACACACACACACACACACACACACACACACACACATATATATATATATATATATATATATATATATATATATATATATTTGTCTTTAATTTTGTCTTTATTCATATTGTCCTTTTACGGATATACTCTCTCTCTGAAATTTTTCCTTACACAGCTGCACACACACTCACATACACAAACACACAATATATATATATATATATATATATATATGTGTGTGTGTGTGTGTGTGTGTGTGTAGCTAAAAAAAACAAAGTATTCGTAAAATTGACAGTAAGTCTGCGAGGTATAAAAAGAAAAAATTAATAAAAATAAAAACTATAAAAAAAAACAAGAAACAAGACATCCAATTGATTGATTGTTTTTTACGGCATATCAACCCTTTGTAGGTTATTTAAAAGGAGAAAATATTTTTAGATTTTAAAAATATTTTCTTGAGATAATATTAATTTAGTGATACAAGTTTTACTAATTAACCCATAGCTGGGGGTGGAGAAAAGTTGGATTCATACCTTTCGCAAGGATATTTGTGTGTAAGTAAATATAACGAACCCAACTGGAATTGGTACTCGGTTTTGTGATTAACAAAATGCGAGCCATTCTCACCATTACAATATTACCACTTGCACATCCAAGCTTACAGCACTGAGTATTTCCAAGCGCCCTCACGCATCGAGGTAGTGACCAGTCTCGACGTGAACAGGCGAAAAAAATATAATATAAATAATAAATAGAATAAAAAGTGGAAAATAAATCAGAGCACTGTTTATTACTGTTATAAGTGTCTGTTTTGGCCTTTTATTCTTAGTTTAAGACCAAAAAACAGACACTGACCTAAACAGGAACAAACGGTGGTGTTTGTTTGAGTTGCCAGGGGAGACCAATGAACACAGAAACATATATATATCTTATATTATTAAATAGCTATGGGCAAATAGTTAACCTCCAAAGAGGCCAAAATACTATAAAAGTATAAAAATAGGTGGTTGGAATGTCGAACTGAACCCTTTATTTCGCTCGCTGGACACGTGGCACAGTGGATAAAGGCGTTAGTTAGATCCAGTGACAGGACCCAAAGAGTGTGAGTTCAATACCCGGCTAAGGCAGTGGAGAACTTTCAGAAGGAAATTAACAGGAGATAACTGATAACTGACATACATTAAACAATGCACGTGGAACTAGAACAATCTACTCCAGTGAGCGAAATAAAAAGTTCAGTTCGACATTCCAACCACCTGAAGAAGGCCGGAGCGTACAACGGCCGAAGCGTTGTAATAAATATGGCGACAAAGATGAGGACAATAGTCCGAATAATGTAAATAGTGTACATAATACCTCATCTCAGAAATTGTTATGCCATATTACCTATTCTATTGTAATGGACTCTCCCACAGATAATAAGTAATAAGTAGTAGTAGCAGTCGCCAGTTCGACTCAGTGGTGTTGAGCAAGTCAGACGATATCGGACATTGAAGTACCAACCATCACAACTAGATTGCTGCGTCATTAACTCGTATTTTCCAGGTTCCTAACGTTTTGTACGTCGAACCTAATTTAGGACGACTTATTGAAATACAAGCCTCCACTGTGAAAACTACTCCACAACATTTTGGCTACGAAGGATTCGTTTCTCAGACGGAGAAAGAAAAGAAAAACTTTTCGTACGCCTAACTACAACAGAAATATAGACAGATACAGACATTTAAATATGGTCACGTCGACCTTCGAAATTTCATTTCATGCATAAAAATGGGAAAGAATGTGAAGTGACTTTAAACAGGAACTGCTCTTTCATACCAGTCTGGGTATTTCTAAAACTGCTGATCCGCTAGAATTTTCACGCAAAACGACTTTTAGAAAGTTCTACAAGGATTGGAAAAAGAAGAAAAAAATTCAGTGAGTGGCAATTCTGCATCCAGAAGCCCCTTGTGAGTAAATGATGACAGAGGGGAATGGTCAGATTCGATGAAGCAGGTAGAAAGGCAACATTAGCTTAAATAACGACTCTTTATAACGAAGAGCATCTCTGAAAGTTCTCAAAAAGAGGGAACAGTAGAAAAGGAAAACTGGATCAAGCGGTGACAAGAGAGATCATCATTTCAACTTAGAGCTAAAGAGATCAGTTTGAAAATATCCATCTCAGTTCAGAAGATGTTTGGCACGTGAGAGACGAATTTCATCTATGGCAGTCCATAGTGCAGTGAAAAAAGACTGAAATCGTACGAGAAACGTGTTAGAAACCGTGTTACTCCAGGTCATAAAGTTAAAAGTTTAGATTCGATTAGGTGATGGGTTTCAGTTATGATTGTCCAAAGAGCAGTAAAAAAGACTTGAAAATGAAATCGTACGTGAAACCTACGAGGCAGCTTGTTACTCCAGGAGAAAAAGTGAGAAGGTTAGAGAGGGCGTTGATCATCTTGAAAAGGTTAGAAAATGATCTTGGAATCATACTTATTATAAAACCCAGGTTCTGTGTGTGTGTGTCTATTCTTTTATATATTGGATCGGATTTCCTACATTTTTCAACCGATTTCAACAAAACTTCACAGGACTACGTAAAATAAACTTGCGGCGGTTCTGACAGGGCCCAAAATTGGAAAAACACAATTGTTTTTGCACAAAATCAATTTGAAAACACAATTAAGAGGCATCGCTGTGGCGAGAATGAAAGGGGGACAACTCATATCGAGTTATACTTATTATAAAACCCAGGTTGTTTGTGTTTGTGTGTGTGTGTTCGTTTATATATGGGATCGGATTTCCTACATTTTTCAACCGATTTCAACAAAACTTCACTTTTTTTTGGCAGGTAGTGTTTCTTATTGTCTTGCACACTTTTTTCTTTATTTTTACATTCAGAATGCTTTAAAAATTCCATTTACAAGACAATTGTTTATAATAAAATTCTATTCAATCGATAGACTCATAACGATTGAAAACAATGTTTTTGTTTGAGTTTGGGTTTGACCAATTCGTTAAAAAAACACACAAAAAAAAACTAATTAAGACATGCGTGTCCGTCAACCTTAAACAATAAGCTTTGTCAATTTTATTTTTTAGTCTTTATGATGCTCGATACTTGATCTATCTCTTACTGTTACATCCCTGAGCAACGCCGGGCTCTACTGCTAGTTATATATATAAAGTTGAAGTTTATTTCAGTCCTTTATGAGCTTCCGATGCTTAGCTGTGATTAATTAATGATGAACATGTCATTTTCGTTTATGATCGATTTCATCATGTTTATTCTGTTAAGCTTGGAGAGTAATTATACATTCTTATTGCTCAAAGTAGAGCCCAACAGTGTTATAAAGGCCTCGGTGAATTCCAGTAAGATATCTTTAATCATTTCTAAGATATAACGGTTCAAAGCTGACTATTTAAAATTTTGCTGTTACACGATTTGGGCAATTTTTTTTTTTACACCGTTATATATATATATATATATATATATATATATATATGTGTGTGTGTGTGTGTGTGTGTGTGTGTGTGTGCGTGTGTGTGTGTGTAAAAATATATAGAAAATAGGAAAGAACTCGTTAGGTAAATAATCCAAAGTTCTTTACTATTTTTATTATTTTTAAAAAACAGTGCTCGATAATAAAATAGAGCCTAAATATTTATTTAAAAATATGATTCTATCGCTACATAAGAGTTCTCATGTTTCAAAACAAGAGCCGAAAACTTCAATATAATTATTTGAATTAAATTGAATTAAAGTACCAAGCTCTGTTCCATCTTCAAGCTTTAATTCAATTTAATTCAAATAATTATATTGAAGTTTTCGGCTCTTGTTTGAAACATGACAACTCTTATGTAGTGATGGAATCATATTTTTAAATAATGATATATATATATATATATATATATATATATATATATATATATATAGTGTTATGGTCCGGTTGCTTGTACCACGGTGATAGTCCAAGGTAGAACGAATAAAGAAGAACTCGAACACAGGTATGGAATAACACAGATATATTACAAACAGGAATATATACAGCGAAGTAGAAAGTGTTAGTATCACTATTCCAATGTCTTGCAGTAATTGTCTGAACGCGACTCTGTTTCGGACTGCCTCTGACTCGACTCTTGACTCGACTTGAAATACTGACGATATTCAGTCACCCCCCTCCCACGAGGGCGTCATGTGGCACAAGGCCTTTTTAACGTGGGCTCTCTGAGCCCATGGGCTCGGCCAAAAATATGCCCATTGAACCCGTATAAACGGGTTCAGGTTCAGTTTACCTCCCCGAAAGAGAATCCGCCCTTCGGCGTAGCCTCTTTCGGGTTCCTCCCCGCCCGGAGGCAGAGAGTTCAACCGAACAGTCGCTTCAGAGTTGAGCGACTGACTCCTTGCCTACTCCTAAGTATGGAATAGTCCATTATTATTATTATGGGTAAGATCCCATAACAATATATATATATATATATATATATATATATATATATATATATATATATATATATATATATATATATATATATATATATATATATATATGGTGAAAATACTCGGTTGGCTCCAGCAAGAAGTTTTTCCTCAAATTTCCGATGTTGAGTCATTTGGTCAGATTTTGGAAAGAAGCTCGTGCCTTGTATAAGGTGAGGATGTGCGGATGGTGTAATAGATAACGACTTGGAATGAGAAATTTGAAAGGCGAGATTTAGTTCTAGTCACGTTTGCCTCATGCACTTACACGCTAATACCCCTGGGAATGATATGAACCCATGTCTTCTGCCCTCAGCTATAGGTTGATAATAGGATTTGTATCGGGAAAAAATCACATTTGAAATCCACAAAAATGTTATTAGTTTAATCAATATTAACTCGGAAAAACGAAAGAATTGTTCTTACAATCGAAAATGTGTTTTTGGCTTTAAATAATCCACAAGTTTGATAAGATGTAAAAAATAATTATGTATAGAATAAACCTAAACGTCCATAGTTTAATACAGTGTCAGTTGTTGATGTTTTGATCTGAAATATTCACTGTATAATGTCCTAAGTGCATTAAAAAAGAAGTATATTATATTGAAAAATATCCGGTTTTTCACTTTCCCACAACTACACTTGGGAAAGGTATGAATACGTCTCTTCTTTACTCCAGCTTTGGTTAAATCGCAGGGTTGACTATCTCTCTAGCCTTGTGTGGTAACTCGTGTAAGTGAAGAGAACATTTCATTCTAAACCGTGGAAAAAAATAGAGGGAGCTACACGGTTGTATTTCCCAAGAATACCTGGTAATTTACTATAATAAAGAAAAGGAAGCTGTGGAGAATCATGATCGCCTATGTCCTACAGAAGTATAGTGTTTTAGTCTTAGTCAAGCAGGAAAAACGTGGACAAAATTTTCATAATAAGAAAACGGAGTTTTTATAGTTCTTTCTTTTTATGTGTCATGTCCTTTCAGGACGTAGGCGATCATGGCTCTCCACATCCTTCTATCCTTTGCAGCTCTCAACAAGTTACTTCCCTCTGCTTCTTCCTCCAGACTATTCACTTGCTTAAACCCGCCAGGTATGTCACGCGTTGTTTTCCCTTGTCTCTCTTTCCCTCTATTCGACCCGTGAGTATCAGATTCTCAAGGCTCTCCTTCCTCATTATGTGTCCCAGACACCTCAGCTGCCTCTCCCTCATATTAAGTATAAGCCCCATCTTTGTTTGCAAACTCTGTAAGACCTCATCGTTGCTCACATGCTCGGCCCATTATATCCTTAGCATCCTCCTGTAGAACCATATCTCTGTCGCTTCGAGTCTCTTCTTCATCTTTGAGGAAATCGTCCAACATTCGCTGCCGTAAATGTCACGTAACAGCTCAGTATTCTATTCTTTGTCACCAAAGATACCCTCCTGTCTTGCAGTACTCTGCACAGCTTTTGAAATGTGCCCTTGGCCATCCAAATACGTCTACGGATCTCAGTGTTGCACTTACCGTCTTCTGTCAAGACGCTAACCAGAAATTTAAACTTCCACGTCTTCTTGATTCTAGAGTTATTGACCTTCAAATCGCATGAAATCCAAAGAAGAATCTGCTACGTTATTGGTCCTGACCTGGCATCTCGGCTCCACTCCCTTTCCCAGCGTCGTAATGTAGCTTCCCTGTGCCTTTTCTATAAATACTTTCATGGCAATTGTTCTAATGGAATTTGCTCTATGGTACCTAGACTTTATGAATGTGAGTGCAGTACTGGATTGGCATTAAGGTCTCATACATTTTACATTTGAAGTCGCTAGATCTAACCGTAAATTCTTTACTAACAGCTTCTGTTCCCGTCTTTGGAACTCTCTTCCGGCTACATGCTTTACAGCCAATTTTGATCTTCAAAAATTTAAATACAATGTCATTTGCTATTTTATGTCTTCTTAATTCCTGTTCTTTTATTTTTCTCTCTAATGTTTTTCATTTTCTCATATTCTTTCATACTCAATAATCCCTTGTGTCTTAGTGGCTTTATTGCCTTGCTTGGAGTGAAATGATTAAAAAAATTCATTTGACTAGTGGAAATACAACTGAATCTGTAATACCATTTAAATTTTCAATCTGTATGTATAGAAAATAACTTTTAAAAAAAAAATTAGGAACCTTTATACGTCAAGGTCAAATAATTGCTTAACTCGTCTTAAAATGAAAACCAATATTTTCACAAAATAAGAGTTAATATATTTAATTAATATATAAATCGTATGGTAGATTTTAGTAGATGTTTTAGAAGTAATCTTATATTTAGGTATGGATTTTGTGGAATATATATATATATATATATATATATATATATATATATATATATATACAGTAGCAGCCATAATATAAGGAACGAAAACAACAACGACATAAATATGTGTATTACTTAAAAAGTAATGCATGATTAGCAATGAAATTTTTACCGAATAAAGATTAGGGTGTAATGCGTAAATATTATACAAAATTTACATAATAGATTTTTTTTATTCATTTTGTCTCTTCTACAGATGCATTCCATCTGAGAATGTTTACACACACACACACACATATATATATATATCATCATGATTTGAGTCTGTACGCATCGCTTAAATATATATATAAATATAAGTATCACTATTTTATTAACATCAACACTATATGTCAGATATATTATATATATATATATATATATATATATATATATATATATAGAGAGAGAGAGAGAGAGAGAGAGAGAGAGAATAAACGTTATAAATCCTATTAATATAAATATTAAAACTGATCCACAAAAAGAGCTCAATTTATTTATTATAACAGAGCCAATAAATAGTATTACGCAACAAAATCCAAAATTGCCTCAGATGGGGGTGGGGGCAGATCTATTTCTCACCGACGAAAACTTCGTTAGTCTTATTCAACCCCGGTCTACAGACTCATTTCGTGTCGGAATTAGAAATTGAAATGTGACAGCCGTCGAAAAATTAATACAGAATTTATCCATTTCAATGTTTCATCCAGACGAAAGGCACAAGGCAGTGATCAGGGGGAGGGTGGAAGGTATTAGTTTGTGTGTGTGCGTGCGTGTGTGTTTGTGTTTGTGTGTGCGTGCGTGTGTGTGTTTTGTTTTTGTTTTTGTTTTTTTTTTGTGTGTGTGTGTGCGTGTTTCTGTGTGTGTGTGTGTGTGTGTGTGTGTGTGTGTGTGTGTTCGGCCTGACACACAATCCAAAATCTGTATTTCAATGATCAATCCTCAGAATACTGCTTTTGGGAAGTGGGTCGAAACGAATAATTTTCGGCATCTCCTCATGACCTGTTACCGAAACACATTCGAGTAATATAAAACCAACGGACCAATCGATTCATATGTCAGCCTGCACTGGCATTTCCTCTGATTTGCAGGACATGTCACGAATCGTTTGAAATCAATCCACCAGGAAATAAAGAACATCGGCTTCTATTTAGAAGTAAAGCATTTGTCGACTTAATTTCCCCGAACTGTTGGGTGGTATCTCAAATGGAGTGCTTCTCTATATACTCGCGGTCTCAATATCTCTATAATCGCAGTCTCATCATCTCTATATACTCGCGGTCACATCTTCTCTATATACACGCAATCTCATCATCTCTATAAACTCACGATCTCATCATCTCTATATACTCACGGTCTCATCATCTCTATATACTCGCGGCCATCTTCTCTATATACTCAAGGTCACATCTTCTCTATATACTCGCGGTCTCATCTTCTCTATATACTCGAGGTCTCATCTTCTCTATATACTCGCGGTTTCATCATCTCTATATACTCGAGGTCTCATCATCTCTATATACTCGAGGTCTCATCTTCTCTATATACTCGAGGTCTCATCATCTCTATATACTCGCGGTTTCATCATCTCTATATACTCGAGGTCTCATCATCTCTATATACTCGAGGTCTCATCATCTCTATATACTCGAGGTCTCATCATCTCTATATACTCGAGGTCTCATCTTCTCTATATACTCGCGGTTTCATCATCTCTATATACTCGAGGTCTCATCTTCTCTATATACTCGAGGTCTCATCATCTCTATATACTCGCGGTTTCATCTTCTCTATATACCCGCGGTTTCATCATCTCTATATACTCGAGGTCTCATCATCTCTATATACTCGAGGTCTCATCATCTCTATATACTCGAGGTCTCATCTTCTCTATATACTCGAGGTCTCATCATCTCTATATACTCGAGGTCTCATCATCTCTATATACTCGAGGTCTCATCATCTCTATATACTCGAGGTCTCATCTTCTCTATATACTCGAGGTCTCATCTCTCTATATACTCGAGGTCTCATCTTCTCTATATATACTCGAGGTCTCATCATCTCTATATACTCGAGGTATACTCGCGGTCTCATCTTCTCTATATACTCGAGGTCACATCTTCTATATACTCGAGGTCTCATCTTCTCTATATACTCGAGGTCACATCTCTATATACTCGCGGTTTCATCATCTCTATATACTCGAGGTTTCATCATCTCTATATACTCGCGGTCTCATTTTCTCTATATACTCGAGGTCTCATAATCTCTATATACTCGAGGTCTCATCTTCTCTATATACTCGAGGTCTCATCATCTCTATATACTCGAGGTCTCATCTTCTCTATATACTCGCGGTCTCATCTTCTCTATATACTCGAGGTCTCATCATCTCTATATACTCGCGGTCTCATCATCTCTATATACTCGCGGTCTCATCATCTCTATATACTCGAGGTCTCATCTTCTCTATATACTCGAGGTCTCATCATCTCTATATACTCGAGGTCTCATCTTCTTTATATACTCGAGGTATCATCATCTCTATATACTCGAGGTCTCATCATCTCTATATACTCGCGGTTTCATCATCTCTATATACTCGAGGTCTCATCATCTCTATATACTCGCGGTCTCATCATCTCTATATACTCGCGGTTTCATCATCTCTATATACTCGAGGTCTCATCTTCTCTATATACTCGCGGTCTCATCATCTCTATATACTCGAGGTCTCATCATCTCTATATACTCGCGGTTTCATCATCTCTATATACTCGAGGTCACATCTTCTCTATATACTCGAGGTATCATCATCTCTATTACTAGCGGTCTCATCATCTCTATATGTTCGTGGTCTCATCATCTCTATATATTCGTGGTCTCATCTTCTCTATATACTCACGGTCTAATCTTCCGCGTTTACAGTCAACCGCCGTCAATCTCCGATGTAAACAATTCGTAAATTTTACTTAATCTTCGTCTATACGCCATGCCCTTTCTATACGTTGATCATGGTTCTCCACAGTTCCTTGTCCATTGTAGCTCTTAGTAATTTTTTTAATCTCCTAAACCTTGTTCCGCTATCCATTTACACAATCTCGTAAGGTAGGTTAGGCCCTGCTTTCCTCTGTTCACTTCCCTTCAATATGTCCTGTGAATGTCAAATTCTCCGCTCCCCCTTTCCTCATTTCAATTTCAAATTAGAAATTTCAACAGTCTCTTTCCGATGTTAAATAAAAGTGCCCATTCTGTTTACATTTTCTCTAAATGTTCGTCAATGCTCACATGTTCAGTGCATGCTATTCTCAACATCCTTCTGTAGAACCATATTTCTGTTATGTGAAGTGTCTTCTTCATCTGCAAGGAGATTGTCCAGCATTCACTGCCATATCGGGAGGACTGATATTACATAACAGTCCAGTACTCTTTTCTTTGTTTCTGTTGCTTCAAGTCTCTTCTTCATCTGTGAGGAGATTGTCTACCATTCACTGCCATATAGGAGGACTGATATTACGTAACAGCTCAGCACTCTTTTCTTTGTTTCTAATTAGATTTTCTTGGTTCTTAATTCTTTGCTTAGGTTTTTGAAGGCATCTTTTGCTATCTCAACACGCCTTCAGATTTCAGTGTCACGCTTTCAGACACTTCCCAGATATTTAAATTCTTATCCTTGTTTAATGTTGGTATCCCTAATTTGTAATTTGCATGTTGGGCTGTCCCTTTTGTTAACATAAAGGCTATTTGGAGCTCATAGACACATTTGGAATTCCGTTTTCGCTAGCTCTCTTAATCTTTATTCCGCCAATCATTTGCCCAAGGACATCAGGTGGGGTTATGCACGGCTTTACTCTCTCCCTCTTGCCTTCAATATGACCCTGAGAGTATCATATTTTCTGAGTCCAGTTAGCTCAGTATGTGCCCTGTCCCTGTTTGATGTTAACTATATATATCCTTTTTCTTTCTGCTTTTTCTAAAACTTCGTTAATGCTCACGTGATGTTATATCGGAATAAAATGTCGCTGCCGACACTTGAGTTTCAACATAAATCGCCACTGGCGATCCCATTATTGAATGAAGTAGACCACGTGACCATAGAGGAAACGCATATATCGTGACGTCTAGATTGATCGCCATTTCTAGTCTATCCTCTATTACCATACGGATCCCTATTTCTATTCTATCCTCTATTAGTATTTACGGATCGCGATTCTCTTCTCTATACTGATCACTATACGGATCACTATTCGATGGTTACTTTTCTCTACTACAACGAGCATTACGAAAGTGGCAACGAGTATTCTTTGACATCAGAAAATTGGCAATGAGCATTCGTTGACTTCACAAAAATATGCATCCATCACTTCTCGTCCCATCTATGGATTAATTAGTAAGACTTGTATCACTAAATCTCCCTACCAAAAAACTTATAATCTAAAAAAATCTGGCTTTAAATAACCCGTTAAGGGTTGATAAGCCGTAAAAAAGAATCAATCATTATTTTCATTCAAGCGACAATAGCTTAATGAATTAAAGCGTTGGTTCATAAATTTCGGGGTATAGTAATTGTGAGTTCAAGCACTGCGTCGGGTAACGCGGACGTAGACGTAATGAAAATCGGACGAGCAATAACTGGCGATATATCCCAAGAAATCTCTAGAAATGGATCGCAGAACGGGATTAAAGAAATGATTCAGTTCGAAATACTCTGATGGTTAACCCAGTCGGCAAACGTTTTAAATTGAGATAAAATTATTTACCATGCCGAGGTTATCTCGATCACAACTCTAGTGTCACACATCGCATGACAGCATTACAGATGTTCATAATATCGGATAGGTTAAAAAAAGAAATTAATTAAACATTCTCAGCATCCCTGGTTCGTGCGCACGTGTAGTCGCACCAACATAACAAATTTAGTCCAATGACATTCTAAAGGACGAAATGCGTTCCAAGAAAACATTTTCATTTTGTCATATATTTTTACACACACACACACACACACACACACACACACACACACACACACATATATATATATATATATATATATATATATATATATATATATATATGGCAAACAGGAAAGTTTTTTTTGTGACGCGCTTCAACCGTTAAGGATTTCATCGGACTGGGTTTTGATGACATCGCCACGTCTACACATGCACACGAAACGGGAGACGCAAGTAGTTTTAAAATTTTTTTAAAAGAATTTTTTTTTCTTCAATCTAGCCGAAATTATCTGCATTCTTTTTCTTTTTTTTTTATCTCTCCAACTACCTGCGTCTTTCGTTTCGTGCGCATGTGCAGACGTGGCAACGTCTTCAAATAACAGTCCGAAGAAATCCTTAACGGAAGAAACGCGTTACAAAAAAAAACCTTTCCAGTTTAACATATTTTTCTAAATATATACAAAATTATATATCGTTATATATATATATATATATATATATATATATATATATATATATATATATATATATATATATATATATATATATATATATATGATATATATGATATAACGTTATATATTATAATTTAAAAAAGAAAAATGTCTCCATCACGACACAGAAATTACTATTTCGAAACCGAAACTTAAATCTTAAAATTTAGCTTAAAATTAAACTTAAAATTCGAAGCTCAGTTCCATTTTGAAGCGATGCTAAGTATATTTATATATATATATATATATATATATATATATATATATATATATATATAGTAAATAATATATGGTATTTTCTCTCGGTCACGCTGGAACTCACTTTTCACTAACTTTCTCTATTTATCTTCCTTTTTCGCTTTCTTTTATCTCTGGCACTCTCTCTCTCTCTCTCTCTCTCTCTCTCTCTCTCTCTTTCTTCCTATTACTTTGCCACGCTATCTGTTTGTCACTCTAGGGCTCTTTCATTTTCTCTGGCATACTTTCTATCTTCCTCTCTTTCTCTTTCGTTCCAGTGGTCTATCACTCTCATTCTCCCCTCTCTTTCTCTTTCTCTCATGCACAAACTATGCCGGGCGAAGCAAAGATCACCTTGCTAGTCTAAATGATATGAGAAAATGAAAACGGATGAAAAAAAAGGAGAAAAGTTTGAATAGCGGGGTTTGGCAAGAAGAAGGAGGTGGAGGTGGAGGAGGAGGTGAAGAAGAAGAAGAAGAAGAAGAAGAAGAAGAAGAAGAAGAAGAAGAAGAAGAAGAAGAAGAAATGGCGTGTTACAGGTGGTGGCGCCGAGATGTAATGGAACTCGGGATATGGATTTCGGTGGTGTACATGTGGGTGGAGGTGATGATGATGCAATTGAAGAAAGAATGAAGAAAAGAAGAAGAAAGAGACAGAAGCAGGATGAAAAGAAAACAAAGGAGAGAAAAGGCGGTTGATAATAATAACGTTATTGTTACATTAAAATTTGGCTGAGTCATAGTGACAAGGGCAACTTGATATGCAGTTACAAAGAAACTAAGTATCCACCCTTTTCTCTTATATATATATATATATATATATATATATATATATATATATATATATATATATATATTATGTGTGAGAGAGAGAGATGGAACACAGAATAGATCAGTAACGCTCACCACAATTGTAATTGACATACCTTTCACACGCAAAAACATGTCTGTCTATGTATATATTAATGTAAGTAAAATTTCATGAATACAGTTCTGGGTGCAAACAATAAATATTCATAACCCATATAACTGTACTAGATACAAAAAATGTGCAAGGACATGTATATATATATATATATATATATATATATAGTCATCCACAGACAGTTTCGTCGTATCACAGCTCATCAGTGTGGCTAGACATGCGGTTGCTTCAAGCTGGGATCGAAACCTGACAGATTTGACATCAGTTGGAGTATCTCCCCACTTAAGCTATCAGCACAGGCACTAGAGAAAGTTAATTTTAACGCATTATATACAAGATATAAGCATTCCTGCTACCAGAGTTCTCAATTCATTGCGAAGATATATATATATATATATATATATATATATAGTTTCTTATACTTATATATATATATATATATATATATATATATAGAATGAAGAACAAATAGGAAAGGTTTATCAATTTAACATGTTTCACTTTTATTTAAGCTTCAGCAGATATGGAGAAAAAAGAAGAAATTTTGGTATTTTTATTTGAAAATTAAATAACAAAAATAAAAATACCAGAATTTCTTTCTTTTTTTTTTTCCCCATATTTCCTTCTTTGACGTAGCTTTAACAGAAGTGAAACATGTTTGATTAATAATTTTTATATGATTTTTATTTATATATATATATATATATATATGCTGTGTGTGTGTATTCCAAACCACTTTGATTAAAAAAGAATCGAAAATGTCTGTTTAAATTTTCCAATTTTCGGATAAAGAGTTGAGTATTGTTCACGTACTTTCGACTATTGCCGTCATTATCAGGAACCAATGTGGTGTCTGTGTAGTAGGTTATTTAAAACAAATTTGTTTGGATAAATACTTGCTGCATATATATATATATATATATATATATATATATATATATATATATATATATATATATGTGTGTGTGTGTGTGTGTGTGTGTGTGTGTGTGTGTGTAGCCTTCCTCGCTCCATTTGTAAAAATTTAAGTTTCAGATAGCTCCTCAATTTGCCTCTGACAATAATGGATGCTATAATATTCATTTTATTATAAACAATACCCTGATGATGACATGGAGATGTCGAAAGTATTTGGTAATAAAACAAATATATATAAACACGGCGAAAATGAGCAGCCAGAATATTTCTAAATTGTACAATAAAACGTGTCTTTATATATATATATATATATATATATATATATATATAGATATAGATATAGATAAGTGAATATTGAAGAAATAAATATAGCGCACCTTAAAACTATCTTTCTTCATATATATACACAACGCTATAATGGTATATATATATATATATATATATATATATATATATATATATATATAGATAGATAGATAGATAGATAGATAGATAAAAACCTAGTGAGCCAAACAAACCTACCCAGGTTTCACTAAGCATATTCCCCCCGCTTGTATTGTCATTCCACCTTTATTGTTCGTGTTTTTTTAAATATCCCCTCCTTTTAGTCATTTGGATAAATCTTTACCCCCCCCGGTGTTGTTTTTTCTTGTATTTTTTCTTGTTTTTCTTTGGTCACGTGGTATGATTTGATTATCGCCTATAAATATGCTGTTTCTATTTTACCTCTTTAGCCAGCTTTCCCTGACGATCCGTTTAGGTGAAACCTGGGTAGGTTTCTCTGGCTCACTAGGTTTGACTAGGTCTGCTCTACGGTTGTATTGAGCTCTTTTGTTAATTAGTTGTTTACTCGTATCGGGGTTTTTTCTTTGGGCTTCAAACCTGTATCTGTGCGATTTTTTTTCGACAGACTTTCATGTTTCTAGCTCTTTCTTTTTTTAAAAACCTTTTTTTCCCTCGAGATTGATTTGATTATTGGCAAATCAAAAATTCGAATGTTTTTCGAAACGAGTATAGTTACCTATATATATATATATATATATATATATATATATATACCATTATAGCCATTTACTAAGCGTTGCTTAGATGTGGCACAAGGCCGAAAATATGGAGCACCCAGTGACGAACTCACTCACTACTCAGTTGTAACTGATTTAACAAGACAAGCTTGCAAACTAATACACTACGTTGAAGTACCAATACTTACCAATATATATATAAGCATATTGACGTGGTGTAATTGTTAGCAAGCTGTTCTCTCGAGAACAATTACGACTGAGTAGAGGGTTCGATCTTCACTGGATACCCCACACTTTCGGCCTTGTAAATCACTATAAACTCCCAGGGTAGGGTGGCAACTGTTTCAATTTAGGTAGCAATGACCATCTGTAGGTTTGGAGATATGGTTGTTTAGACCTACCAGTACATTCAGAAACGGAATGGAAGTATCAGAATATTTCATTCTGAATTTGTCGGAAATGTCATGGTGAGTGTTCTTATCATGAGTCCATATAAATAACATATCGTTCCTGTACCTGTGGTAGTGGAGAGCTTTTAGGTGGTAACTAAGTAACATATTTTGTTCGCAATGTTGGGGGCTATTGTCATTCCTAACACTGTGCCTCTTACCTGAAGAAAATGATGGCCGCTGAACTGGAAATTGTATCAATTTTATGATATAACGGGCGTCTTCTGTTCTGTTCATTGGTACGTAAGAAATTCCTACAATTCCTTGTGTGGGATGTTGGAGTATAGGGATGGCATATCTATTGTTACAAAGAGTGAATCGTTTGGAAATCTTTCTATTTATGTCAAATTTGTAAGAAATGGCTTGTATGTTTGATGTAGCTAAGAATCATGGGTAGTAAAGTTTTGAGGACGGGGTCAAAGAAACCTGAGATGTCCTCTAACAGAATTCCGATACCCGAAACTATTTATCGACTGGGTGGATGGATCTTAAAAATTTGTACATTTTGTGTAGGTTGGTGGTAATGTTTTCGACTGAAAAATTGATCGTTTTCTCTGTGATTAATTTGGGAAGCTTATATAATTAGGGATAGTGTAGAATGTACCTGGTTTGGGTTTTACTATAACTAAAGCTTTAAATTCTGCTTGTATACTGTGGTCTAAATTGATAATTAGAGCGTAGAGTCCTGTTGAAAAAAGACAGTCATGGCCGAAAATTCTGATTTTTAACATCTTTCTCGTCATGCTTGCAATAAATATTATTCGTCTTATTATCAACATTATTATTTTGTTGATTTTTTTATCTCACGAATTTCTTTCACCTGCCTATACCTAAATATTACAGTGATCCCTCGCTAATTCGCGGTTCTACTATCGCTACTATTTTTAAAATATATATATAGAAAATATATCGCGGAGTTTCTGGAAAATTCTAGAAAAATCGCGATATATGAACACCTTAAAATTTTTCATTAAACCCATTAAAATATTAGTAATAAATATTATTTCCTGTTCTAGAAACAACAAAACAAGCGTAAAATAGCAATAGAAAGGGCAGCGCCGTCTGAAGAGACGAAAAATACAATTATCGGCTGCACAGTAGAAGTCATCATCAGCTTCATCATTTCTACAGTGCAGCAAATTCATCACCATCATCATTGAAATTCTACTACTTCAACTTCTATCGTGTTGAATACAGTAACAATCTTTATTTTTTTTTAAATCTAAAGTGTTATTGCTTAAGAGTTTTCCTTGTTATTAATAGAGTACTGTAATGGGTGAGTTGTTAACAGTACAGGGAGGGTTTTAAAAGTCCAAATACACGTTAAATTAGTACTGTAAATATGGCGTCCCTACTTCACAGAAATTCAGTTATCGCGGCCGGTCTCGGAATCAATTTACCGCGATAAACTAGGGATCACTGTATATCTTAATCTTCGTTTACTATTAATATTTTCGACTGAAAAGTTGATGACTTTGTCTATGATTAATTTAAGATATTATTATATTTAAGTTATTCGGGGATAGTGTAGAATGTACCTAGTTTAGCCGTTTCCAATACTAAATCTTTGACTTCTTCCTGTTTCCCATGGTCCAAATTGCTAATTAGAGTATAGAATTCTGATAGGAAATGTTTGGTGGGACCTTGGGTGAGTTTTTCATAAAAAAAAAAATCTTAGTTTTTGAGCTGATCTCCGCTTCTACAGTTCACACACACACATATATATATATATATATGTATATATATATATGCGCTTTTTGTCTCTGTGTGTGCGTGCACAAAGAGATACATATTGCTCCGAAAGTAGTGCCTCCATTGTTACTACGTTGGCTCAGAGTCCTAAAGACGAATGTTGACAATACGTTAGCACTAAGTGAACCTTTCTATCAATAACAATTTATATTTTAAAAAAATATTTTAAAAAACAAAAACAAAACAAAAACAATTCTATATATTTTCATATCACTGGGTGTTTTAGTAGGCACCCTGTGAATATGCGGTATTATGGTATGTATTGGATTCAATGGCGATGAATGAGTTCTTGTGTTGCATGAGTAAATTGTAATGAATGAATGGGTCGTGAACCAGATTAAATAGGTATACGATAGTCAGTGACGACCAACCTTTTCCCACCCCCGTTTGCTCTTGGGCCACAGGAAATGTAATATTTCAAAATAAGAAAAAAACATTGGTCAACTGCCAAAATGCCCATAAAACAAATGAAGTCGATCGAAACGGATTCTCGCTGTTGTTTTCATAGTAAAGATGGTGATATCTTTTTCTGTCTATCACGTTGATTCATCTTCGTATGTATTCGATGTTTAAGTCATTGTTTGGAGACATACTACTACTTCTGGGCGAGGCTGTTCTGTATGAATTAATCCATGTATTTTTCTGGCACTTGTTGAATCAATGTGGCGATTTTTTTCTGGCACTTGTTGAATCAATGTGGTGATTTTTTTCTGGCACTTGTTGAATCAATGTGGCGATTTTTTTCTGGCACTTGTTGAATCAATGTGGGGATTTTTTTCTGGCACTTGTTGAATCAATGTGGGGATTTTTTTTCTGGCACTTGTTGAATCAATGTGGCGATATTTTTCTGGCACTTTTTGAATTAATGTGGCGATTTTTTTCTGGCACTTGTTGAATCAATGTGGGGATTTTTTTCTGGCACTTGTTGAATCAATGTGGTGATTTTTAATGGCATTTTTTCTGGCTTTGTTGAATCAATGTGGTGATTTTTTTTGTGGCATTTGTTGAATCAATCTGGCGATTTTTTTTTGGGGGGGCACTTGTTGAATCAACGTGGCGATTTTTTTTCTGGCACTTGCTGAATCAATGTGGCGATTTTTTTTTCTGGCACTTGCTGAATCAATGTGGCGATTTTTTTTTTGTTGGCACTTTTTCTGCTGAATCAATGTGGCGATTTTTTTTTCTGACAGTTGTTGAATCAATGTGGCAATTTTTTTCTGGCACTTGCTGAATCAATGTGGCGATTTTTTTTCTGGCACTTGTTGAATCAATGTGGCGATTTCGTCTATTTGGTGAGCTCCAATATATGGATTTTTGTAATTTTTTGTATATTCTATCATTTGTGATAGAAGGTTGGTTGTTGTTACTGTTTATGGAGAAATCTCCCTTTAATTTAATTCTACGGAGAAAATATCCCAACTCGTCACACAAATCGGAGTTCGAATTTCTGGACGGGCAAAATGAAAGTCCTTTGAATAGAATCATTTTTTCATCTTCAGATAGCTTGTAGCTGCATATGCTCATAAAGTTGGTTTGTAGAGCTTCATAGGTGTTGCTTTGGTTATGTTGATAGCGATGTCAAAGCAGTTTGTTAGTCCGGATTAATTTCTGTATATTGTTAAGATGTTGCAAGAATTGGTCATTTTTAATTAAATTATTTAATGTGTCTTTCTTACGCGTTAGACATTTATCAAGATGTTTATTGTAAAAGATATTTAGGGCATGAAAAGCCTCGTTGGAGTGGTTGATAGTGAGTGAATTGTGCAGAATAGAGTCTTTATTGTTGCATAATTAGGAAAGTGTGTATTGTTTAAAATAGGTAGTCTTAAGAGCAAATTTCCGTAGGTAGAGGTTCATAGAGATAGAGTCGTAGATTTGCTGCACCTTGGGTCTATAGAATGTGTTCCTGGACTACTGACAATTGTTCCCCGATTTAAGTCCTTTTGGGATAATACCTAATTTTTTTGTAAGGGCTTAGGAAGAGAATTTCTGGTCTTGATTGTATTTATTTTTTCAAGTTAGTTAAGTGTTCTATTCTTGTGTGGCATTTTGTCAGTTGGGATCCAAAATTCATAATTGTAAAGGAAGATTGTCTATGTATGATTCTTATAATATTTAGATATTTAATATTTATAATATGTAGATATTTAATATTTATAATTAGATATTTAATATTTATAATATTTAGATATTTAATATTTATATTTAGATATTTAATATTTAAAATATGTAGATATTTAATATTTATAATATTTAGATATTTAATATTTATAATATTTAGATATTTAATAGGCCGATGAAAGAATTTTGTGAGATAAAAAACGAACAAAAATAATACTATTGATATTAAGACTAATAATATTTATTGTATATAAGTAGGTCTTTTGACCAAATAGAAGCATAATTAGAAAGATATTAAAAATAGTGCCTTTTCTCAAAAACAAATAAAAAATGAAGTGGGAGGCGGCGGAATCTTTTTTTCATATTTTATATAACTGATAAGATCTAGCAGTAATTGGGCTAGTTGTTCGCCGCTATTATGATTGTAGAAGGTTTGTAGAAGGCTTTTTGTGGAAATATTGTGGGTATATAGTGGGTATATACAGGGTGAAATAGATAAATTGTCGCCTGAATTACGCAAGAAATGAAAATAACACTGACATCTCATTTTAACAGATATATTTACCAAAATGACACAAAAATAGCTTGAAATACTAAAGATGAAATTTATTCAACAAAATCGCCATTGGCTTCAACCACGGCCTCCAGACGACTTCAGAATCTCCTGCAACTCTTCTGGACTGCCTTTTTGCTTAAGTTGGTGAATGCTGCTATAATCCTTGCCTTCCATTCATCTTTGGTGTTACAAGGAATTTTGTTGGTCTCTTGCTTAACTGCACCCCACAGAAAATTATCAAGGTAGTTGCAGAATGAGGAGTTAGGTGGCCTAATGTAAGGGTTGATGTGATCGCAGAAATTGCCTGACAACTATGACTGGGTTCTCCCGCTTCTGTGGCATGGTACAGAGTCCTGTTGCCAGACATAGGTTCTTCCCATGTTGAGTCTGAGGCCCCGTGGGAAGATGAATGGAGACATAACGTCGCCATCACTAACGATCACTCCAAACACCTTCAACATTAGACATATCCAACTCTTAATCCTATGCACTGTCCTCAGATTGACACGCAAACATTCTCCAGTGTTCATATTGGAGCTTCCAGCGTGAATGCCAAGCAGAACAGCATGCCATTTCCAAATTTCTGGCAGAGTGAATTGCATGATGGTGCTCTTTTTCTCACAGTTGGTGCCCGACAGATCCGACTATACTGTGCCGTCGACAAAAAAAAACAAAAACAAAAACAAAAAAACAAACAAAAAAACAAAAACAAAAACAAAAACAACGCGCATGCACGAAATTAAAAATATTATATATATATATATATATATATATATATATATATATATATATATATATATATTTAAATAAAAAGAAAGAACAGTAAGATATGTAATCCGGTGTTCTTATTGATATTTTTATTTTTTACAAAATAGTGCTCAATGTAAATTTATAGAGCATTAAGCTTTTAGACTCCAAAATTCGCTTGAGGATGAAATAGAACTAATGATTTTAATTTAATTACAAAATTGAACTTAAAGTTTTTAGCTTCCGTTTTTGAAACATGGTTATTACTGTGTAGCGAAAAAGCCATATTTTAAATCAGTTAATTTATAATATATATAATGTATATATTACTGATAATTTTATGTAGCCCGCATTATTTAAAAAAAAATCTTCTGTCTCCTTAATTCCTGATCTTTTAATGTCTTCTCTTCATAATAACGTATTTTTCTCAGATTCATTTACACTCAATAAAACATTGCGTGTTAGTGGCCTTATCGCCTTGTTTGGAGTGAAATGATTAAAAAAATCTCCATTAATAGATTTTGGTATTTTTTGCTTACATGTTGCATAAAATAGTAATCGTCTTAAAATAGGGCTATATCACGTTGAATATCATCTCACCTACGTACGAACATCGAAGTTATGCAACGTCGGGCCTGGTCTGTACCTTGGTGGGTGACCGCTTGAGAATACCAGGTGCTGTAGGCTTGGATGTTTAGGTGGTGTAATAGATAGCGGCTCGGAATTGGAAATCGGAGAGCCGTGTTCCAATTCCAATCGGGTTCGTTATATTCACTTATGCGTAAATAATTTTTGGAAAGGCATGAAACCACCTCTTTTTCCTTGAGCTATGGATTAATTAATAGGATTTATATCAGTAAATTATTATTATCTCCAAAAAATTCTTAAAATCTAAAAATATTTTTTGGCTTTAAATAACCTGCAATGGGTTGATAAGCTGTAAAAAACAGATTCAAAACAGGAATAAAGAAAACAAAGTTGCAAACCATAACTATTTAATGGCAACCCCAATTTTTAGGAAACTCGGTTCCGGCAAAATCAACTTTTCGTTTTATGTACCCACTGCTAGGTACCTTGGCTCGCTACGTCAGACATTTTGTTGATGTCACCACTCAATCATCGGCGTATTGTAATCTGAGATCTAGGTGCCTGTCTGTACATAGGATGACATTGCTATAAACGTTTCACAAGATTTATCGAGAATTTATTATTGGAAAAACATAGAGGCAAATATATTAACTATGAAACTAATTTTTTCTTATATTTGTACAACCTGTTCACAAAATGGGTCAAATAAACAAATAAATGTGCAAATAAAATGCACATGTAGGAATGTTATTTATATTGTGGCTGTAAAACTCGAGTTGTTATTGTGATACGATCTACTTTGCACACGGTCGACAATAATTCGACTGTTTAGGAAAGTGTTCACTCAACCTTGTTTGGGTCTAGGAAATCACTTGATCTCTCTAGATCTACACTCAAACAAACAAGAAATACTACCCTAACGCTGAACTCCAATAACGTTGCTTCGATCAGAGAAATGTCAGTTTTGAGATGTACAAATGTCTCACCAAGTTTAGTATTCCCATAACTCTCCTGGCTCAAAACAGCAACAAAGGACTTCACTCGAGAGCCAACGTTGGCTTCGCAGCAAAGAAAGTTCAAATAATCGGTAAATGATCGGGGGAGGGATATAATTGTTAAGCAGATTTCTGCTCTACCCTTGAGGAACAACCACATGCGAATTTTAGTATTAAAAGACTTTAAAAAGTGCGCGTTATACAGAAATAATGACTGCACATTGAAACCTTCTTTCAGGGTTGTTTAATATTATAATGTCTACTGTTTGTATTTTTAAAAATCTACCTGTCCTATTTTATTCATTACCAAAAACCAGAGAGTAATTAAAAAAAAAAAAAAAAAACTCAAGCAGCTTGAGAAATACCATTCCTTTTACGACACTCAGTTGCAGTAAACCGGCGGTCTTTTTACGATTCCTGTCATCTTTTTGCACATTCAAACTTCCTTCCGTATGGCTACAATCTCCGTGTAGAACGAACTTATTCACATCCTTTCTAAGTTCTAATTTGGCTTTGAAACTCTACTCCGAGTTTTATGTCGATTACGTCCACTCTTCAGGAGATCCAATAGTAAAATTTTATAATCAAGTCTTTTGAAAAGTCTATGTAATCTCCGATGTAATTTCCGAGAAACTCAGAACAAAGACAAGATAAATGAAGATATAAATTTATTTATTTACACGCGGAATAATATCCTTGTAGCTTTTCTATGAATATAGTAGCTTCTCCTTTTTTTTATTATAAATATTTTAATTGTAATTGTTCTGATGAGCTTTTGTCATTGGTAAATAGATTTTATGAATTTAAGTGTACTACTAGATTGGCGTCAATTTCTCATCATTTTACAGTTGAAATTGCTAGATCTAACCGTAACTCCTATTCTAGAAGTTTCTTCTCTCCCCACTTCTCGCTTGTGGAACTCTCTTCCGTCTTCTTGTTTTCTACCCAACATTGTGAGAAGATAAAGAGATTTAAAGGGTTATCAGGAACACGGTTAGGCTTATCCACGGTCTTTGTTAACTTGCAATCGGCGAAGAAGGCCTGAGAGTATTTCCCTTTTTCATCGGTTACGTTTGAGTGGACTCCTTGTGACGAATTTTGAAACCTCCACAAAGGTAGCTGTGGGATGATCTGAGCGGATACCATCAATCTTCTTAGATATTTTGTCAACCATTGCAATACTATAATCCTGAAGGCAATAGACGGTGAAGATGAAGTACATGCTACGAATGAGGGCCCCACTCGAAAGTATGTAAATGGGAAGCCAGTGTCTTAGTTTTGGGCGACTCTGCCACACAGGAACCCACCTTGATATAGACCCCAAGCTTATGACTATACTGATTTAAAGTAAGGACGAGTTCTAACAGAGGATGAAAAATGAGACACCAATATCCGAAGCTAAAAATGCCTTCCAAAAACTAAACAAGGTATAAAGAAAAAGAAAAAATTCGTTGGAAATATAGAAATAAGTGAACGGTTATGTAATATTGGTACCTCCATATGGCAGTGAATGCTAGACAATCTCCTCACAGATGAAGAAGAGACTTGAAGCAACAGAAATGTGTTTCAACAGAAGAATGTTGAAAATACAATGGGCAGAACACGTGAACAACAACAAACTTTTAGAGAAAATGTAAACAAAAAGGACACTTATACGTAGCATCAGAACGAAATTTCTTGGTCACATGAGAAAAGAGGGCTTGGAAAATTTGACACTCACAGGACATACTGAAGGCAAAAGGGACAAAAGGGAAGCAGAGCATAAACCCTGAATAACGAGATTGTCTAAATATTTAGATAGACAAAATTTACTAACAGCTACAAAGGATAGGAAATTGCGGAGAGCAGTGACCACCCACGTCCTGAAGGGACACGACATACAGAAATAGAAGAAGCCCGGAATTGTGGATTATTGAACTGGAAGAGAATGGTTGAGTCCAGTTTCAGATATAAACATGATGTCGATCTTAACCTCTTGAAAATCTTGTTCAACCTCTTAATAATTGGAATGTAGACCCATTGTGTTAGTGTAGGATATGGATAACGTATAATACCGACAAGTTAGATTTTTATCCTTATTTATTGTTAATGAGATTTTTCAGCTGGTCGTAAATCCGGGGTCGTTAAACAGGTAAGTCATTAAATGAGGTATGGCTGTATTACTTCTTTATATGCCGTCTCCCAACGTAGGAGATCATGGATCTCCACAATTTCCTATCCCTTGCAGCTCTAAATAAATTCTGTCTTTTCTTGTTTTCTAGACCCTGTCCTGACATCAATTCACACAAGGTTGTCAAGTATGTTATGCGTTGTTTTCTTATGTCTCTGTTGCCCTGAATCTGAGTAACAGATTTTAAAAGCCACCTTCTTCATTATGTGTAATAGGAATTTCAACTGTATCTTTCTGATGCTAAATATGTTTCCATTTTCTTTAAAAGCTCGTCATTGCTCACATGTTCAGTCCATGGTATCCCCAGCATCCTTCTGTAGAACTACATTTCTGTTGCTTCAAGTCTCTTTTTCATATTTGAGGAAATTGTCCAGAATTCAGTTCCATACACTAGGACATATATGATATAAAAGTAGGGAAGATTGATTTTTCACTTAAATCAACATTGCACTCAGTTTAAACACTGGAAATTGATGTAATAAGTAGTGACGCCAAAAATTGCATTCATACCTTTCACCAATTTTTGAGCATTTAGTTTTAAATATAATCTGAGAAATGTACAGAAATACAAAATTCCAAAGGTTTTTGCTTACAAACTGACTTCAAATTTTACTATTTCAAGAATAAACCCAAATATAGTTAATATCTTTTGTATTAATTTCATTGAATGGAAAATATATTAAAACCAGAATTCTGACTAGGAATCATGACAAGCAAAATATTTAATTTTTTATTGTAGTCGATAAGTAAAAACTGTGTAAAAAAAAATATGTAAACGATTCTAAAAAGGTTACTCAATGAATAAGATGTGTTAAATCATAATTCATAAAAACCGAAAATGAATAAAAAAAAAACTACTACAGACGCCCACTCAAGCCACCCGTGGTTTTATACTACAACTAGGCTGAGCAGACTTTAGTTACAGTTTCTGGAAGAGAGCCCATAATTTAGTGTGATCAATTATTTGAATAAAGCCAGTACGCCCAAATCCTCACAATGACTTGTGACTTCATGCTAACACAGCCCTTGACAGCTTCCAAAAAGGATTGGATTAACTCGTGGTTGGGTTTTCAAGCTCTTTCCAAAGTTGCTGCACACTGGGATCATCTTCCCCAGGTTGATATAATGAAGAAGTCACCTCCCTGATAGATCAACCATGATGAGATTTCAACCTGAGTTTCATGGCTAGAAAGCAAATGTTCTAACCACTCACCCACATGGACATAACACATACATATATACACACACACACACACACACACACACACACACACACACACACACACACACACACACACACACACACACACACACACAGAGATGTGTTTGTGTGATGTCAGTTGTGCTCTGACATTTGGTGAGTCATTCTGAATATCATCTAAGCTGCTCATGGCAAAGTGACATGAATTCGTAGTTTGTGTAGGAATTTGACATCTGCAATGAAAGGGCAGTTTGATTTTTCACTTTTTTAAAAAATCAACATTGCACTCAGTGTGAAAGCTGGGGTTTGATGTGATAAGTATTACCACTGAAAATTAGATTCATAGCTTTTACCAATTTCTGAGCATTTAGTTTTTAAAATTATCAGAAAAAATGTACAGAAATACCTAATTTCCGCAGGGTTTTTTTTATTACAAACTGATTTTAAAAAAATTAACTATTTCAAGAATAAATTCAAAGTCTATATCTTTTGTATTAGATTTATTGAATGAAAAATATATTAAAACCAGAATTCTGAATATGAATCACCATAAGCAAAATGTATCATTTTTTACTGTATTTGATAAGTAAAAACTGTGTAAAAAATTGTAAACGATTCCAAAATGGCTACTCAACGAATAAAATTTATTAAATCATAATTAATAAAAACCAAAAGTGAATAAAATTGTATATAACACCATGATATTGCAGGGCATAAATTATAAGACAAAATATTTTAAATTTGCATTGTTTATTGAAAATCACACTAAAGCTATAAGACTGTATAACCTACAATAGCTAAACTGTTCAGTATAATTTCCCTTTAAAATACATATGAAATATAAATGAAGATCTTATTTGATGGCACAACGATTTAGCAATAATTTGTTGTGTCATGCATGTTGTCGATATAAAAATTGTTTAGTAAATTATAAATTTTATAAGGCTGGGCTTATAAGGCTTTCAGTGGTTACCAGAATGAAGTTCTAACGCTACGATTTTGAGCCTAAAAGTAATCTTTAGACTCATTTACCCAAAAAAACTGTAACGATTTGGAAAAAATATATTTTGTATCATTATTTATCATGTGAAGTTTCAACTTTCAAATTGAGTGCAATACTACGGTTGCAAAATCGACCTGCACTAATCTAAAAGCTCAATACTGTATTCTTTGTTTCTAAATCTTTTCTGCCACTTAATAATTAGCTACAGTTATCTAAAAAGCCGTCCGAGTCGGATCACCATCGTTACCCATCTGTGTCCGCCAATGGGGCAAGAGCTACACATTATAAAGTATCTGATTAATTTCTTTAGTACAGTAACCCTTTACCTTGGGTTTTTCTTGATACTTATATTGAGTGGAAAATAGTATTAAAAATTCACTATAGTTGCGCTGGTCTTTGAAGGCCCACTTTACTATCCAGCAACTCTTGTCCGATAGTCAATTGTTCTGTCTTGATACGCTTCGTGTAAGTTTCTTTTCTTAGTTAAGAAAAACACGTAGAAAATGATAGGCTTTATTTGTTACTCGATATACCATATGTTTCAGCAAAATAACCAGGTGTCATTCTATATTGGTTCGTATTCCCCAAATGCTTCTATTTTCCATCCACTATTCATCAATCTTTTACAACATGTTTGTCAATGCAACTTTATTGAAACCCAAGTTAACTCACGCGACAAATATAACTCAGTTTACATTAAAATTATCCAATTATGCATATCCCATAGCATTGTAAACTCGTCGTCAAAACATAGACTCTATATAGGGTGTGTCAGTGTAAAACAACCCACTTTTTATAAGTTGAAAACAAAAAGGCAACGATATTTAGAGAACTTAAAAAGATTAATTGGTTACTTATTTTAGTGCATCATTTTACTTACAATTATTAGCAAGTGACACGAACAATATTCACTGCATTATTTAAACAAATTAACTGTATACAATCAATAGCGCCTTTTTATAGACATCTGTCACTTATTGTCAAGACTGATCTTACATAAGTCGAGAAGTAATCATTCTAAGTAACACGTTAATCGAAATAAGTACTGCGTTATTTGCTGCGAAAAAACAAAATCCAAAACTATGTATAAAGTGTTGGGTCGTTTCTGTTACTTCATCTCAAAATATTATGCTTACTAAAATTCACACCAGATTCTCCCAGAGCGGGACATTGCTCTCCAGTTGGGTTGACCTTTGCGATCGCCCCAAATGTGGGCGACACGGGTGCACTATTTATAAGTGTGGGGTCAACGTTCGCGCTCACCCCGATAAACAACCCCAAAACAGATTTTAAATTGAAAAAAATTCCTTGTAAGTACCTGGAATATCATCCGTACTTATTAAATGTTAATAACTTCCTTGTTTTTGGTAATTTTTCATTCTGAGGGTGGGGTTTTTGATTTAAAATTTATAATTTCTTGGGGTGAATTAATATTTAGGATAAGTAACTTTACATTATTTGGGGTGAATTAATAGAAAAGATCAAAGTGTTTTACTTCTTTGTTTTTTTTTTTTTTTTGTTTTTTTAATGGTAGCTATTTTTTTATGGTAGCTAGTTTTAATGGTAGCTATTCTAGATTCTGGATAGCGGCTCGGGTTGAGGAATCGGGGAGCTGAGTTCGAATTCCAGCCGAATCCGTTATATTCACTTACGTGCTAATACCCTTGGGAAATGTATGAATCCTCTTCTCCCCCAAGCTATGGGTAAATAGCAGGACAGATGGGGTTCTATAGCCTTGGATGGCAACTGGTCGACCGTAAAAAGAAATGGCAACTTACTGCAGTGAAAAAAATCTGCCTCGTCATTTATGTATCGAAAGATACATGATCGCCTAAGCGTGTATCACGCATGGCACATAACTGATTCTCGATACACAGTTGCAGCCTATATTTTAGATTTTTCACTACCTATAGAGTCATTTCCAGCGGTATTTCTGGGACTGGTTAGCGTATAACAACCTTCATCTAGCCACTTTTTGTTGGTTTAGGTTTGTAAACCTTAGCTATTGGGTATCGACATTGGGAATGATCAGGCAGGCTAGCGTGTCATCGGCTCATCCAACGTCAGCGCGTAAGGAGATCAGGTGTCCTGGAAACAGTTCTCTCCCTTGATCTCCTCTCTGTGTGCAAGGTGATTCCATCTTGTTGGAACCAGACACCCGAATTACCAACGTTTGTGAGTTTTGCTTCCAGAAAATTTCGTAACATCTTCCCATACCAATCGGAACTTTTCTGAGACCACTCGACTTTCCTCATTATCAAATAAACATAAAGAACCCCAACATTTTACCAACTGCTCACACCACAGTAACTCGTTCGTGATGTAAAGGTATTTCATGAAACTCATTGGGCTTGTTTGTCGCCCAGTAGCGAAATTTCTGCTGGAAAGATATTCTGAAAGATTTATTATTTATAATAGAGAACAGCATTTGCCGGAACATTCTGAAGAGTATAGCAACACAAAGGATACTAAAAAGATGGAATAATATTAGCTACATAAAGCAACCATTTCAACCTGCCTGGCTTCATTAATATCACAGCAATAGTTGTAAAGATTTGGAGGTTTTATTGCTCTCCCTGTACGTTTTAGTATTATCCACCGTTTCAGACATTTACTAATAATCTTAGGACTTGTTCCCTACGAATAAAAGAAGACTACTCTACCTGTGTAATAATCACTTTTTAAAAATCATTACACTCCACGCAAGTCGGGAATGCCACTAGTACACAGGGGTTACAGTGAGTGAAAGTGAAAGTGAAAGAAAAGACTGAGTATACAGAGAATTGAAGAAAGGACAAAAGATGAACAGGTTTCAAGAAGACAGAAGATGGCGATTGACACTGCATGCGAATGTAATGGATTCGACTGGAATTCGGCTCTACAATCCCTCAATCCGAGCTGTTATCCATTACTCCACCGGGCCTCGCAATTCAAAGTAGTTAGTCTAATAAAGATAACACTAATATTAATGATGATAATAATAATAATATCCAACATAATCAATTAAAATACAATAAAGTAAAAGAAAAAACTAATGGATAAAAATAAATAAGTAAATTGTATTAAAATATATATATATATATATATATATATATATATATATATATATATATATATATATTAAGAAATATATCTAATATCTTACATTAATTGTACAACTCCGAGTTTCATGCCGGACAATATTAAAATTTACATATTTAAAATTTACTCTAATAATAATGATGATAATAATAATAATAATAATAATGATAATAATAATAATATCCAACATAATCAATTAAAATACAATAAAGTAAAAAAAAGATTAAAAAATAATCGATAAAAATAAATAGGTAAATCGTAGTAAGAAATATATATATATATATATATATATATATATATATATATATATATATATTAAATATACATAAATATACATAATATCTTACATTAATTGCACAACTCGATCCTAGCTAGAGGCAACCGGATGTTTAGCCACATTGATGAGCTGCGAAACAGTCTGTGGATGACGTTATATATATATATATATATATATATATATACTTAGCATCGCTTGAAAATGGAACTGAGCTTCGAATTTTAAGTTTAATTTTTAAGTTAAATTTTAAGATTTAAGTTTCGGTTATGGAGGGAAGTTGCGAGTACCTACTCCGAAATTCAAGGGTTGAAAAAAATAAGTAATGCCGACGTTGCACTATTTACGTTAACTCGTCCACTGGTTAAAAAATAGGGTAAATTATTTTTGAGTGGGGAAATAATTTTTGTAGATAAGCATTCATTAGGCCTTCCTTAAGCCGCGACATTTTTCAGAATGAAAAAATATTGATTACTATTATCATCTTAGAGGAAAGCAGGTTCTTAAAATTTATGTCTATGTCGGCACCCTCTGGCATTGGACCATCGGGATCGTCATCCTCTCTTCCTATTCTCTTTTTCTCCTCTCTTCTGATGGCGTGTGCGGAGATGACAGTGAATCAAAGAGAGTTTGACAAGACCATTCGCGTGAATTTGATTTTGGTGGACAACTCTGGGCGCGACGGAGAAGCCCACACACTTGGCCAGAAGCGTCTCCCTCGCAGATCGAAGTAGTTTGAGACAGGCGAGATCTGGCTGTCGGAATATTGTTCCTAATATCGATACAATGTCAAATCGATCCCTGTGTTTTACAAAGGTATTGGAAATTAGCTGTTTGTTCATAAACATCAACTTTGAAACCGTGTTTACATCACTGACATCTACGGATGAAAATAGACTTTTTTCTACAAAAAGAGAACAAGTGGATATATACATTTTATGTGTTTTATTCTAAGAAAATACTTTAAAGAAGTAGCAGTTTGGCAAAATCGATTTCAATTTGTTTTTTTTTTGTTTTTTTTTTTACAAAATTAAAGAACAAACAGATGTCTAGGGTTTTAAAGCAGTGTCGCATGTTTAATTGAAGAACAAAAAATGTGCATATAACGCTGTAAAAGTCAGGGATCGATTTGATACTTTATTAATATAGTGAACAGAAGCCGTATTCTAAATCTATAAAAAAATATTTTTCGATTTTGGCAAATGCCGTGGTTTGAAAATGTTTAATGAACACTAATCTTTTTTTTTACAAGGCAATAAATCCACTAGACACAATTTTGATTGTGAAAGTATAAGAAAAAAAGAGAAACATTAACGAGCGTTAACCAATATATGCGATAGAAGAGACGCTCTCATGCATTTTTCAATGATGTAAAAGTGATTTTTGTGCAAAAGTGCATCCACCGACCTCAACCAGAATTCTAACTCAGCTCGCCGATTTCTCGTTCTTAGTTTCTAAGCTACCTATTAACTCTATTGACACCGCTCCATACTGTGATCACATAGGCATTTATTAATGGGGATGTTTGCAGCACGCTTTCCTTCCAAAAACAGAAATTCTATAACAGAAATTCTATGATGATTGACATTCTATGATGAAATTCTATGATGATTAAAATTCTATGATGATTAATATTGCATTTATATTTTTGAAGATCAAAGTTGACAGGAAAGCAAGAAGCCAGAAGACAGTTCCTCAAGCAAATGCTGAGTGAGTACAATAGAAGAGTAATCAGGGAAACAGTAGTTAACGATTGACATTGCATTTAAATTTTTGAAGATCAAAGTTGTCTGGAAAGCAAGAAGCCGGAAGAGAGTTTCACAAGCGAAAATTGAGTGAGAACAATAGAAGAGTAATCAGGAAGACAGTAGATAACGAAATTGCATTTAAATTTTTAAAGATCAAAGTTGTCTGGAAAGAACAAGAGTTTCAGAAAATTGAGTGAAACAATAGAAGAGTAATCAGGAAGACAGTAGATAACGATTGACATTGCATTTAAATATTTGAAGATCAAAGTTGTCTGGAAAGCAAGAAGCCGGAAGAGAGTTCCACAAATGAAAATTGAGTGAGAACAATAGAAGAGTAATCAGGAAAAGAGTAGATAACAATTGACATTGCATTTAAATTTTTGAAGATCAAAGTTGACTGGAAAGCAAGAAGCCAGAAGAGAGTTCCACAAGTGAAAATTGAGTGAGAACAATAGAAGAGTAATCAGGAAGACAGTAGATAACGATTGACATTGCATTTAAATATTTGAAGATCAAAGTTGTCTGGAAAGCAAGAAGCCGGAAGAGAGTTCCATAAGTGAAAACTGAGTGAGAACAATAGAAGAGTAATCAGGAAGACAGTAGATAATGATTGACATTGCATTTAAATTTTTGAAGATCAAAGTTGACAGGAAGGCAAGAAGCCGGAAGAGAGTTCCACAAGAGAAAATTGAGCGAGAATAAATAGAAGAGTAATCAAGAAAACAGTAGTTAACGATTGACATTGCATGTGAATTTATGAAGATCAAATTTCACTGGGAAGCAAGAAACCAGAAGAGATTTAATTTACATTATGTACACGCGAATTTCCCCATCTTTGTTGTTATTTTTGCTTTCTGTGGGTGTCGAGGGGAAATTATGGATAGGTAAAGAGAAGGTATGGTTTATAGTTTATTGCTTTTATGAAAGCAATTTTAATACTTTTTAAATTAAAATAGAACAGACATTACTTTTTGACTAACCTTCGTATAAAGCTGGTACACGAGCTTAGTCGAAGTTTGTTTATTGATAAATGTACAGTTGGCAGAATGACAGATTGAATGACAGACACGCCCACAGATACAGTAATGTAACAGAGCCTGTCAAAAGAATGACAAAACTACGTGGTTGTCATTGATATCTTGCTTTAGTCAAGTAAATATCTTCCTTTTGCCGTATACTGCACATGTATAAGCTATGTGTTTCGGTGCAATGTGACATTTTTGGCGCGTTGAATTTCAAAACTGTTTGAAAGGAAGAATATAACTTGGCGTACAGTAACAGCTTCAGATAATGTTACATGTCATGACAGTAGTCAGGAATTGTGATATTTAGTCAAGACGATAAAAGAAATATTCATCAAGCGCACCAATCTCCCCCCTCTCTCTCTCTCCCTCTTATTTTCTCTCTTTGTCTCTGGTTTGGGTATGTAGCACAAATGGATGACAGTAGACAATCAAAGAAAATCTTCAATGGAGAGCTAGTCTCTGGCAAGCGTCCATCTAAGGTCTTTGATAGGGAGACGTCAAATCCACAAAAATCTCCTGAGCCGACCAAGCATAGAAATAAATACAATATGGGAACCAGTAATAAAGAGTCACAGAGAAAAGCAATAATAACAACGAAAATTGCAATATAAGATCTGGTAAAAAAAATGCAATAATAACAGCAAAAATTAACAAATTAATACATTTTACATTACTTTTGAAAAAAATGTCATCAATTTATGACACAGGAACATAGGGTTACAAGAATTTCATGATCCTAATTACACTCTTATAACTATAGCGGAATATACAACCTTACAAATAAACAAAAATTGCAAACTTGTAAAAGCTTTATGTCTCAATTTTCTCATGATGTAATTGGATAGCACTTTATTTTTAACGCATTTAACAGTTTATAGCTATAGTGTAATATACAAACTTAGAAATATACAAAAATTGCAAACTTGCATATATAATTAGAAATTTACATCTACAAGCAAGAAAAGCTATATAAAGAAAAAGTATGTGAAATATTTAGTATAATTATAGCACAATATACAATGTATATATAAATGTATGATGACATTTCTCCTTTTTACAAACGTCATAAAGATCTTGAATGCACTTGATTGCCCGTTCTTCATACTCGTTTGATCTCGGATGTTCCCGTTTTGATGGTTCTGGATCCCAAAACTTTTCCACAGAGTTTAATGCTTTTTTTGTGAGATTGCAAACTGCTACATTGCTTCTGATAATCACCTGCATTGTAGATTTATCAATAAACCAATGGTCCACTCATCTGTAATTGATGACACTACAGATTTCGAGTAGCAAATCTCTTTTCTCTGGTAGAAAAATAAATGCCAAAATCGCTAGTATTGTTCTAGAAGTTCATCTTGCATTTTAGATATTTTAGATCTCACTTCAGGAAATCTTCCGCTTTCTTTGAAAAAACGGAAAACTCGTGTTAAACGAAATAGAATTTTCATATCATCACGCCATTCTGCTTGTTTTAGTAATCTCTTCTTTACCATTCTTGAAATTCTTCTTGAGCTGTTCGTAGTTATTTACAAGTTTAAAGGATATTCAATATTGGGTGAAGTGATGTTTTCTCCAAATTCGTCACCTACGCGAAGCACTCGGTCAAGAACATAATATTGACAGCCAATAAATTGTAGTTTTTCAAGTTGCTTTTGAGCAAATAGTCTTTGTAATTGGGTGGCAATCCCATTCCTACCTCCAGTGTTGTATATCCAAAATATCCTTTGCTTTCGATTTGAAGATAATATAACCACATGTCCCCAATACACAGTCATTCAGCATTTTCTTTTGTGATGTTAAAAGTATCATTCAGTGAATCATATGTGCAAAATTTAATTTCTTTTGCCATGAACTAGTTACTTCTTTAACGATTTTCTTTATACGGTCTTTCCTTCCTTTAATGGATGCTCCAAGGAACAGATAGCGACCAACAATTTAGATTTTGAGTAGTATCCTGATTTTGTTTTCCAGTGATTGTTCTTCTAGTGGAACAGTTCTTCTTTTCTTATGAGATTCTTGAAATCTTATGAGATTCTTCGTAAAGTTTCTTTCAGTAGTAGAAACCCTTTTTATGAGACAATATGATTAAAAATGAATACTTGAAAATCTTTCAGCAAATCAATCAGCGTTACTCAATCAGGAAGCTTATAGACTATGAAACAAAGCAAAACATTTGATCACAAACACAATACACTTTTCCCATTCACCTATCATTGTAAAATAGAATAATTGCGGCACAAGACCAAAAAAGGGGGAAATGGGCCGGCTGGCCAACATTAACTATCTTATACCTAGCTAATCAGATTCACGGCCCATTACAATTCATTACAATTGGCTCATTCACCAAACGAAGTCATCCTTCACCATTCACTACTATATATACCACAATACCACATATTCAAGGGAATCTACAAAAACACCCCATGGCATAAAAATTTCTTTATGTACAAATGTCCTTATACAAATATATATATATATAAAATATAAAATATATATATATATATATATATATATATATATATATAATATATATATATATATATGAAATATATATATATATATATATATATATATAAAACAAATATAAAATATATATATATTATATATATATTTATATATATATATATATATATATATATATATATATATATATATATATATATATATATATATATATATAAATAATATGAATATAAAACAAACTAAAATATAATATATGTATATATATATATATATATATATATATATATATATATATATATATATATAACATAATATATATATATATATATAATATAATATATATATATAATATATATATATATATATATATATATATATATATATATATATATATATAATATATATATATATATATATATATATATATATATATATATATATATATATATATATATATATATATATATATATATATATATATAATTCAAACTAATAATAACAGATATTAGTAGGACCTGTCCATCCCACAAAAATAAGAGTAGCCGCTGTATTCTGTCTTCAGACAGAATCAAGCAGCTCACTCATTAACAGAGAGGGAAGGGTAAAATAAATATCGGTGTGTGAAAATTAAAGACCGCCACAGTCGAGATGAAAAAGGAGGCCAAAATCAACCTGAGGAGGTT
>CAHIKZ030005487.1:1322500-1335000 GCA_903632075.3 Acanthosepion pharaonis | reverse complement strand
CTTATATTCGGGTTACACTATATATATATATATATATATATATATATATATAACATGTTAAAATCGCTACACAAAATCTTTCATGTTTCAATACTTTGATTGTACGTCTTCAGGCGATAGTAAGTAACTGGTGATTAAATGATTTTTTAAAAATAAAAATAAAAACAAAGTGTTAGCTCTTTCCGAAAGTTAAAGGGGATGAATATAAGGTCAAAAATAAAAATAGACTTTTGGGTATGTCTTCATTCTCCAATTAAATCTCAGATCTCTGCTAAATAGAAAACTAAGCTCAGGTGATGGATGTGAATGAGTTATTTTTTCATGCCATGATAAACCGGAACATAGACAGTCTATCATTGACAGATACGGAAAATATGTCAGCAACAAATGTATCGTGATTGCAGACAAATATGACCTGTTCAGTTTTTTTTTTTTTTTTTAAAGAACCTTGATAGAGACGGGTAGTATAATCAGGCGTAAAGTTACCAAAATTTTTTTTTTTTAATTTTATGTTCAGGAAGGTTATAAAGAGGCCTGCAGATAAAATTACCGAAGTGGAACATCTATATAAAATATTAATAATACTAACTTGACAGCAATAGATAGTAATATTAAAAATGAATAGATAAAATAAGGTAATTACCCGTAGATGGTGGAACATTATATACTAAAAAATTATGGCTATAAGAAATGGCAATACGTAATCTTTAAAATTTAACTTTATTTTAAGGTAAAAGATAAACTGTGTCGGCAATTTACAGTTAATTCACTCTTTTTGTTTAATAGGGATTTCTTTGTCAGCAAATTTGATAATTTCTAATTTTTCATATAAACATAAGAAGCAAGGTTCATTTAAAGATTTACAAGTTCTAGATATTTTTAGTATATTCCGTCTTACCGTAGGGGTTCATTAATTCTTTTAAATTCCAAAAATATTGAGAAAGGAACGTCCTATTTCTGTATGCGTTATGGGTGAAAGATAATATATGTTGGTACCAACATATATTATCTTAGACATACCCACAATTCTATTTTTAATTCTGACCTTATATTTCCCCCACCTTTAACTTTCGGAAATAGGTAACACTTTGTTTTTAAATTTTTTAAAAAATCATTTAATCACCTCTTACCATCGCCGAAGCGTATTGACACATGAAAACTTTTGTGTGGCGATTTCAACATGTTTTTATTAAAATCTCTTATAATAAAATAATAATAATAATAATAATGTATTGCTCTACTGTGTATTGCGCACATTTTTTTAAAAGTAAATGCTACGAACAGTGGAATTTTACTCCATCTGTTCTTTCTCTCATTTTGTATATTTGATTGAATAAATTACAAACATTGTGTCTGCTTATTTTTATTATAATCCTTTCATATTCACGAATATTTTCTCGTATAATTACAATTAGAGAAAAAGAAAAATAGATAGATAGATAGATAGATTGCTTGAATTTTATTTTTAGTTGTTACCAATCTCGAAATATACATATCTTCCCAGTTTAGCATCTTAACGTGAATAAACTTTTGCGTAATAAAATAAGTCGGATTAATAAAAAAAAATCCATGACTTCTGAAATTGGTTTGTTTACGTTAGGATACGAAACTGGGCGGATATGTATATTTCGAGAGTCCGCGAAGGATTTGAGTTTATAAGGCATTATTCAACTTTGTTCGATCATCGATATACTCTGTGGCAGAGCCGGTCTAAAGCACGATGGCTCGTAACGATGGTTTCTCCTGCCAAGGGGGACGCAGATTCGAATCCTACCGAATAACACATAATTTTCTTTAATAGGATTTCTCGAATATTCAGGCCAGAAGACGAAAATGAATAGATATACTGTTTAATAAACGGAGTGTCTACTCAAATATGGATTTCACTAAAAATAACTTTTTAAGTGAGATATATATATATATATATATATATATATATATATATATTTTGTGTATTTGGGCAGCAAGCCGAATGACAACGCGATTAAGCTTTTTTATTATATTTTAAATGTATACGTGTAAGAGATTTCTATTTTGGACACATACACACACGCGCGCACACACACGCGCGCACACACACGCACATACACACACACACACATATATATATATATATATATACATATTGTTTTTAAGTTTATAAAATTATTCTTTTTTTCCCTTTGTCCCAAATTTTTGTATAGAGTCTCAGGAAGATTAAATATCTTCTTTGCTACATTTTTTTTGTTTTTTGTCGATTTTAATCTTTTCTTCTCGGTATATATATATATATATATATATATATATATATATATATATTGTTAAATATAACAGAAATGAATGTCTATTATATTTGATCATAAGCCGTTCTAAACTTCATATGGTTGCTTTATTTTCGAGTGAAAATAAAGACAAAAGTTTTTGCCTTTATTTTCCTCCGTAATTAATTAAATTAAAATTTTCACCCGAGTTTAAACAATACGAAGTTTAGAATGGCTCATGATCAAACATAATAGACATTCTTGTCTGTTATACTTAACAGTATATGTTTAAATTATGATCTGCTACCCTAATATCCAACGTCGATAACCTTAGTTTCATGCAGGTGTAAAGACTGCATGAAACTCCGAGTAGTGTTATCGACGTTGGATATTATAAATATTCACTAATATATTCTTAAAGCTCTATTTCATAACATTGAGCATTGTATTTATAACACCTGAGGAATAAATGTACTTATGTACCTGCAAGTATTTGTGCGTGTATGCACATTTTTAACCTAACTATATATATATATATATATATATATATATATATATATATATATATATATATATATATCCGAATGTAATGGGAACGAAAATAATATATAAATTATAATGTTCACAGCATTAATTCAAAATTGGGCTCAATACCAATAGTAGAGCAATAATTTTTATTATAATTTTTTTCATATCGGCAAAAAACAATTTACTCACTACAAAGATGAAACTTCGTTTCAGTACTTTTAAAATTGCACTTCGACAGGTGAGAACCAAAATGGTTTTTGATTCTCACCTGTCGAAATGCAATTTTAAATGCACTGAAACGAACTTGCATCTTTGTAGTGAGTAAATTGTTTTTGTCTGCATGAAAATATATATATATATATATATATATATTATCATCCACAGACAGACTGTTTCGCTGTATCACAGCTCATCAGTTTGGATGGATATCCGATCAAACCGTGATCGAAACCCGACCGATTTGGCATCAGTCTTAGATTCTAACCCCTAGGTTATCGGCGCCAGGCAGAGAGAAAAACGAATTTTTGCGTAATTATTTTTTTCATAAGTACACCAGTGGCCTAGAGAACTCAATCTGTTGGGGAGTCTTGCATTATTAGCAGTAGCGGTCACTGTTTACAAATTCGCGCTCGACCATTCGTATTTTTTTTTCGGGACCAAATACATACATACATACATATATATATATATATATATATATATATATATATATATATATATATATATTTATTTCTGGAGGTATATATATATATATATATATATATATATATATATATATAATATATCAAGTTTTCAAAAACAAAATACTATACTTTCATACTGTCAACATTTTTGCCAGTGATGAACAAGAAGCGATATGCTCCATGATGCGCTAGGAATGCGTTACCTAAGACCTGACTGCGCTCATAGCCTCTGTTTGGTCGTCATAAAGGTTCATTTAACGTTGAAGAATGTCAATAGATTCAATTATTTCTGCATGCAACAATCCAATAAAAATCCTCCGATTCGTACGGATTTTCTGATGTCTGACTCTATTCTACCGCTCGGCTGCTATCTGTAACTACGCTAAAACAAACAGAAACTATTATGGTGTATTGACTAGTAAGTTGAACCAATATCATAAAATAGCAAGCATTGCGACCGTCGTAAGCAAAAACAAACAAACAAAAGAAAAATAAACATAAGACTCAACACTTAACAGTAATACATAAGTTTACTTACTTTAGTGGTTAGTAAATCTACTAAGTTTTCCTAAATCTAAAACAAGACCCCAAGCTAAAGCTTCTCATGGCATCCGCTAATTTTAAGCGGTATTTAGTCGAAATGAATATTAGGATTCTATTTTGAGAGTCACAATGCAATAGGTACAATGGTGTTGTTTATTATTTCTTTAAAAAAAAAAAAAAATCAAGAGAGAAATACATAGTTAATCACCCAGAGTCCGGGAAGTCTACTTTCCATAGTTCTTAGCGGTCCATGAAAACAGACTTTTCAAACGCAGTCGAGCTTGACATCACGTGACATTCTTTGAATTTTCTCGACCAATCGGAATGCTCTTGGTTTTACGCAAGCCGACTGCCCGCTAGACAAGTATTATAACAAACAGGAGACACACCCAGAACAGAAGCTAGCAATAAACGAAACGGTATATACATATATATATATATAAATATATATATGTGTGTATATATATATATATATATATGCACGTACATATGTGTATATATTATGCACGCGACACAGGTGTATGCGTTTATGCTGTTAAAAAGTATCAAAAAACTATTGTTCAGTGGACGATCTTCGATTAACAAGCGTTTGGGCGATTCTAGATTTATTGCTATCTTTCTTTTTTTTACTTATTCCGACATTTTTTAAAGTTTATAAAATTATTCTTTTTTTTTTCCTTTGTCCCAAATTTTTGTGTCGAGTTTCAGGAAGATTAATCACTTTCCTACTTAGTTTTTTTGTTGTGTTTTGTTTTCATTTATTTTTATTTTTTTTGTCTTTCTTTCGCTTTTATTTTATTTGTCTCTATTCGTTGTGTTTTCTTTCTTTCTTCTATATTTTACTTTGTTTATTTTCGCTTCTTTTTTCTATCTTTCTTTGTTTTATGTTTTGCTTTTTTCGTCTTGCTTCTTTCTTTCTTTCTTTTTTCTATGTCTTGCTTTGTTTATTTTCGTTTCTTTCTTTCTTCTATGTTTTGCTTTATTATTTTTCGCTTCTTTTTTTCTTTCTTTCTTTTTCCTTTCTTTCTTTTCTTTCTTCTATGTTTTTCCTTTATTCTTCTCGTTTCTTTCTTTCTTTTCCCCTCCGCAGAAGATTTTTTACATTCTTTGGTATTTTTTATTTTTCTTTAACTGTGCTTGATCCCGCACAATTAATTTAATGTCGTATTTTCTCCTTCAATTGTTACACTAATTCTTCTTCTTCTTCTTCTTCTTCTATTTGGTATTCTCTTCTTTTGTACACTTCTTTCTATTAGAGAGAGACAGACAGCAGACTGCAACATAGATAGATAGATATTTAGAACTAATCACTAAATTAACGCCAAAAATATATATGGTGAGAGTCAGTCTAAAACATACCCAAAGAATTTTCGAAGCTGTTTGAAATTCTTAGATTGAAGAAAAATGATTCCTCTATCTCTGTCTCTGTCTCTGTCTCTGTCTCTCTCTATCTCTCTGTCTCTGTCTCTGTCTGTCTGTCTGTCTGTCTGTCTGTCTGTCTGTCTCTCTCTCTCTCTCTCTCTCTATATATATATATATATATATATATATATATATATATATATATATATCATAGTAATAAAAGAAAGAACAGTAAGATATATAATCCGGTGTTCTTATGGATATTTTATTTTTACAAAACAGTGCTCAATGTAAATTTACGGAGCATAAATATTATAAATGAACTGATTTAAAGATTCCAAATTTCGCTTGAAAATGAAACAGAACTAGTGCTGTTAATTTAATTATATAATTGAATTTGAATTTGTTAGTTTCCGTTTTGAAACATGCTAATTCCTGTGTAGCGATGGAACTATATTTTTAAATCAGTTAATTTATAATATATATATATATATATATATATATATATATATATATATATATATATATATATTGGATTGATGTGAGTTTGTAACCCTGGATTTCACGCTACGAGCGATCGTCAGACAAATTGATTAATTTTTAAAAATTGTGGGCTTATACATAGTTGTGTATATCGGTATTTTTATGGTAGTGCGAGGAAAAATTGTCGTCGGAATGCCACTCATAACGTACGCAGACATACATACATACATACATACATACACGCACGTTTACGCCTTGTAGCTCACATAACCATAAAAATATATGAATAGTGTGGAACTGGGCGTATATGTGCATCCATGTGTTGTTGCGTACATACATACGCAATTGGTCGCTGTATTCAATGTTGGATTTTGTGGCGAACATCTTTCGTCAGTCGTAGTGTCAACGCGCAGATGGCTCGTTTATTTTGTTCCCCGGAATATATATATATATATATATATATATATATATATATATATATATATATATATTAGAAAGACAGAGAGCAGACTGCAACATAGATAGATAGATAGATAGATAGAATTAGACCGCTCGTCTATTTTGTTCGCAGAATATATATATATATATATATATATATATATATATATATAAAAAGGCAGGATGTGTGTGTGTGTGTGTGTGTGTGTGTGTGTGTGTGTGTGTGTGTGTGTGTGTGTGTGTGTGTAACGAATGCACAGCCGCAATTTTCGGCGGATTTGCACTAAATTTTACATGCACATGCTCCAAGTTAGCGGGAAGGCCAAGACCAACTTTGCATTTCCCAACTCCCATCGATAGAGGAAATAATCGATATTTTTCATGCTTCTACAGCAGTTTTCATGTAGTTTGCGGCCATTTTCTACTGGCCAGAGTGAGAGCCTATAGCTGGCTGCCACGAATAGGTAGGAAGATTCTATTGGCCAGCGTGAGAGCCAACAGCTGACTGACACGAATGTTAACTAGCATGCTAGCATGCAAAAAATATCGATAGCTGCTTTCGTCACAAGTGGGTAAAATGTAAATCTGCATGGAACTTTACTCCAATTGGCTCATTCGCTTGCTTAAACTCAACGTTCTGATTCCGCAGAACTGTTTTTGAATCAAGCACAGGCAACGCCAGGCCATGCTGCTAGTATATATATATATATATATATTAGAGAGAGAGACAGAGAGCAGACTGCAACATAGATAGATAGATAGATAGATAGATAGATAGATAGATAGATAGATAGATAGAACTAATCACTAAATTAACGCCAAAAATATATGACTGGGTCAGTCCAAAACATATCCCAAAAAATTTTGGAAGCTGTTTGAAATTTTAGATTGATGAAAATTATCTCTCTCTCTCTCTCTCTATATATATATATATATATATATATATATATATATATATATATATATATATATATATATATATATATATATATATATATAAAAATAGAAAGAACAGTAAGATATATAATCCGGTGTTCTTATGGATATTTGTATTTTTACAAAACAGTGCTCAATGTAAATTTACGGAGCATAAATATTATAAATGAACTGATTTAAAGATTCCAAATTTCGAAAATGAAACAGAACTAGTGCTGTTAATTTAATTATATAATTGAATTTGAATTTGTTAGTTTCCGTTTTGAAACATGCTAATTCCTGTGTAGCGATGGAACTATATTTTAAATCAGTTAATTTATAATATATATATATATATTTGTGTGAGTGATATATATATATATATATATATATATATATATATATATATATTGTTTCTGCTCTTTTATCTTTTCACAACTGTCATGCGACGCTTTCGTAATATTCAGTCGGCAAAGTAACCATTAACTTAACGAATGTAATGTGAAGAAAGTAAAAACAATTATTATTACTTATTTTTAAGGCATTGTATTTTACATTGAATACATTTACTTGTTTAACATACACACTATTTGTTAGTTAGTTTGTCTAATGGCGTATCAACATCCTTATGGTTCATTTAATGTCGAAATTTAATTTTATTGGGAGCTTTGGTAATGTTCTTTTTTATAAAAGTATTGACGGAATTTTTTTTTTTTTACTATGAAAATATATTGCTGGTATTTTTACTGTAAAAATACATATCTTTAAATTTTCATAATGTTTTGACCCTAGTTTGGGGGTTTACTATTTGCCCAGAGCTGGGACCTTAACAAGTGTTCACATTTTGATTAACCTATCACAAACGACCAAAATAAAATTAATCTAAGATAAATTTTAATAGATACCACAAATATATTATATAGGACTCATTGTAAAGAAAGACTCAACATTCTAGATACCATTATAATACAAAAGAAGCAAACAGTAGTATAGCTGGCCACTCGTATTCGAGGATCCCTGCCTACAAGGGTTGGATAGCCAATCCCTATTGAAGACGCTTGCTCAGGCGGATTTCTGTTTATTCAACATCCATAGAGCCCATCTGTAGTTTATACTGCAACTACGCTGAGCAGACATTAGTTACAATTTCTGGGAAAGAGCGTGTTATCTAACGTGATCAACAATTTGAACAAGGCCAGCACGCCCAAGACCTCGGTCACGATGACTTGTGACTTCGTGCTAGACGGTCCCATATTTAACTCACAAGACAACTTTCGATAAACTCCTGCCGCCAAGCCGCTCTCAAATATAATGCCCTGTATTCGTTTTGGATCTCGTCAGTACAGCCGAGAGGGAGGGAATAATGTCTTGGCAGTACACGACGTCTATATGCGATCACCGGTCTAGGAGAAGGAAAACTGTGAGTTCGAACCACCTTCTGAGAAGTGGGATGAGGTAACTTCGATATCGCTGGTGCAAAAGGAACCTGCAAGCCATTAATTCTGCCTTAAATGTCATCATTTACCACAATGGTGAGATGGAGGGGAATAGTGACCATAGCGTCGGCGCTAACTGAATGAATGAATAAAGCAATGCCAAAATTTGCCAAATACATTGAGATAAACTCAAAATTCTTTATAACAACTGTAGTGGCAATGGAAAGTACTTGAATGTATAAAAATGAACTTTGAACAATTTAACATTTTTAATCCTGGTGTAAAACACCTCCGGATGTTATACCCCCACAAACTATGATATATATAAGGGATCATTTTGATATAAACAATAATAAAGATAGAATTAGATGATTTTATTGTAGACAGTTGCATCCTAATTAGAAATAAGCCAAAAAAGCCATTAAAAATATTATTAATGATCTTAACAAATAACTTAGATTTATCTTCTATTAGAAAAAATTCAAAATGTTTAATATAACTGTTAACAATAATTTAGCACCTCAAAACTCCACTTTGTGTAAAAATAATGTCATTTATGAATTCTCATGTTCTTTGGGACATTGTATCCCCAATACTAATAATCAACAAACAACATTAAATTATTACATTGGTCATACATGCACCACACTCTCTTGTAGGTTAACTTGTCATTTGTCAAAATTTATGCAATTAATGCACATATAGATGAACACATCACAAACAACTAAAATAATACTAACATAATAAGAGAAATTTTAATAGATAACAGCAAAATATTATATAAGACTCATTGCAAAGAACATTTTAGAAGGCATTATAATAGAAAAGAAACAACCAACATTAAATATCTTTATTAATAGGAGATTGTGTATTCAGTCAGTCAGTTATGTGCTATGCGTGATACACGCTTAGGCGATCATGTATCTTTCGATATATGACTGACGAGGCAGATTTTTTTTTCCTGCAGCAAGTTGCTATTTTTTCCTGCGGTAGACCAGTTGACAAGGATATAGAACCCGGTCTGTCCTGCTACTTAACCATAGATGTGTGGGGGAGAAGAAGAAGAGGATTCATATTAGAACGTAAGTGAATGTTAATGGATTCGAATGGAATTCGAACTCGGCTCACTGATTCTTCAATCCAAGTCGCTAATCATTACTCCAACGCAAAGTGTGTATAAAAAAAAGAAGAGTATGTATAAATGTTTTTTTCAGTTTGGCCATTGCATATAGTGTCACCTTTACCTGATTTAAATTCTAATTCCAGCAATTTAAAAACACTGGAATTTGTCAAACATTTGCTTAACATAATGATCACTTAAAAATCTTGACAACAGCTTTAGTAACAGTCGAAAGTACTCGAATGTATAAAAATTAACTTTGGACAGTTTAATATTTTTGATCCTGATGTAAAACACCCCAGTCAACAGTTGGAAAAAAACTATATAAAAGTTAAATGGACACATATTGCTGGTGTTATTTAATAAAACTGTTTGGATATATATGTATGTATGTATGTATGTATTATTGAAGTAGATATAATAATGTGGAGATTTTTTTTTTTTCGTGGGACGCGTTTCGTCCTTTACGACTTCATCGGTCTAAAGTGATGTTTACGCTTAGGGGACGCCGTTCTTCTTTTTTTTTTTAATTTAAAAAATGATATTTTCCACTTTGTCATATATTTTCCTAAAATGTTTCTGATATATAAAGATTTATATATGGTTTTCCCATATAATAATAACGGTCGGCATGGACACCGAGTCATTTTATCAATCACACATCGTCACTTTCTTTGAGAATCTTTCCTATTTAAAGACACGAAGAGTTGATTGCGGAAGTTACGAAACTCGGAGTCGACATCGATAAGTTTTAAACGTTATGAAATCTAATTCAATATTATTCTCGTCAAATACTGAGCACTTTCTTAGCTTGTTTGTTTGATTGTTTAACGGTATATCAACTTATAGATAATTTAATTCCGAAATTTTATTTTTTAGTGAACATGCTGCTAATATTTTTTACATTTACCTTACAAAAATCTATTGCTGGTAATATTTTTTACATTTACTTTACAAAAATCTATTACTGGTAATATTTTTTACATTTACCTTACAAAAATCTATTACTGGTAATATATTTTACATTTACCTCACAAAAATCTATTACTGGTAATATTTTTTATATTTAGCTTACAAAAATCTATTACTGGTAATATATTTTACATTTACCTCACAAAAATCTATTACTGGTAATATTTTTTATATTTACCTTACAAAAATCTATTGCTGGTAATATTTTTTACATTTAACTTATAAAAATCTATTGCTGGTAATATTTTTTACATTTATCTTACAAAAATCTATTACTGGTAATATTTTTTATATTTACCTTACAAAAATCTATTGCTGGTAATATTTTTTACATTTACCTTACAAAAATCTATTACTGGTAATATTTTTCTTTCAGCTTACAAAAATCAATTGCTGGTAATATTTCAAAAAAATATTTACAAAACTTAATGCTGGAATTTTTTTTACTAAATGTATTGCTGGCACCTTCATTATAAAAATGTATTTCTACACTTTCATAGTATTTTGATCCCAGTTTGAGGGCTTACTATTTGAGCATAGCTGGGACTCTAACAGGTGCTACTATACAGGGTCAGTATGGAGAACAGCAATTATAGGTGATCCCACACTCATCAAAACCTCCTGATCAGAGGCCTTGCTGCAGGTTGAAGTTTATCGTCATACCCAGGATGAACTTTATTAGCAGAAATTTTGTTGACTTTGATATAAGTTAGTCTAGATTATTTTACGTATATTAATTGTTAGCATTAATAGTTAGCATAATAATTATGATATGTGTGTGTGTTTGTGTGTGTGTAAAAAGAGAGAAGAAGTGGCAGAAGGATTTCTATTTTTCACGCTGTTGGCTTTTTAGACCATTAGTGGTTATTTCTTCAATCTCCACCCACCATTTCCTCTCCGCCTTAACCATTCGATTCGATGGCCGCACTCCTGGCCAACGAACTAAATTATTTCATTGCAACATCCGTTCCAATCGTGTTAAATTGTGTGAATGTAACGACTTTCGCGCCAGAAGATGTCGCATTCTTATAGGACAACACAAACGGTTTAGTCATCGCTGTTTTTCGAGATCAAAAAACAAAGAGATTTCGTTTAGTCAGGTTGTTCCTTTTCCTTTTTTTACGTTTTTACCTGGTCGTATATGGTATTTACCGCATAAATCTTTCACAATACAAGCCTTTAAGCAACTCCATTAAGGAACATTAACGATTTCGACATATTAAGACATCTGTGGCCCGAATACTGAATTTAACTGGCATCTATATCCATTCTCTGGTTCATCTATCTATCTATCTATCTATCTATCTATCTATGTATAGTCTATCTATCTATCTATCTATCTATCTATATATATATATATATATATATATATATATATATATCTATCTATCTATCTATCTATCTATCTATATATATATATATATATAGTCACCCAGCTCATCAGTGTGGTAGACATGCGATTGTTTCAAGCCGGGATCGAAACCTGACCGATTTGGCATCAGTCATAGATTCTATCCCCAAGCTATCGTCGCACGATGTATATTTCTTTCACCCCATGCAAGGCGGACAGCCATTACCACGCAGGGGATAAAGTGAGAGAAAAAATGGCTATGGGGTATTTGGGAAAGGGTAAAAGATGAACGGGGTTCAAAATAAGAGAAAATAGCAATTGACGTTGTATTTAAATTTTTGAAGATTGGAGTTATCAGGGAAGCAAGTAAGAGGAAGAGATTTCTGCTGTCAAGAAGTGCAAGAAAAGAAACTGTTGGAGTAGAAGTGT
>CAHIKZ030005487.1:1282500-1317500 GCA_903632075.3 Acanthosepion pharaonis | reverse complement strand
CCGACTTTAACATTGTCCCTGCTCGAATTCGTACGAAGAGAAATGTATCGGTTGGCGACCGTATATTAGTAGGGGTGCTACTAAATAACAAGGTGGGGGTGGTTAAATATAGGAAGAGTCTACAAATAAGAAGTTCACAGAAAAAAAAAGGAATAGAAATAGATTGTCGGAGTTTATTGACTCCCGGATACGGTGCCCGTCGTCGATGTTCAAACACAAGGTAAAAATGCAGGATTTCAATGCTGATTTTCAAGGTGAAAAAATGTTTATGAAAAATATCAGTTAGTCCGACCTCCTATAATCCGATAAAAATTTGATTAACGTGGAAGATGCTGTGAAGATTTAATCAAATGTTTTCATTACCATTTACTATTTGTTGGTGTCTCTACCAATTCATGGTAGATGTATAATATGTGGGTCAAAAGTATGTTCTGATTTTCTTTACTGTGTCCTCTATTCGATGATATTTAATATGGCACAAGGTCAAGTGTAAGAAAATGGGAGCGTTTTGCCAGCCTTGAAAATCAACATTTCAAATCATGTCTTTTTACCTCGAACTCTAACAGCGATCATTAGCGCCAGTAAGAAAGACACAATTACCTGAGCGACTTAATAAGTAAATAAGCACTAGACCAAACGCAGGTCAAATAAATTGGACAATTCGGCAGCCTTGAAAATCAGCATTTAAAATCCTGCCCTTTTACTTCATATTCGAACATTGGCTACAAGCACTGAAGAAATGACTGTTTAATTTTTGTAAATCAATTAGTTCGACCTCCTTTAATCCGGTAAAAATATATCAAAGTGGAAGATGCTGTGAAGATTTAATCAACCATGTCCTTACTACTTACGATTTGTTGGTGTCTTTACCAATCCATGGTAGATGTATAATATGTGGGCCAGAAAGTGTTGTTGATTTTTTTAATGTGTCATCTATTTTTGTTATCCATGATATCCGATGATATTTAATATGGCTTATGTGTGAGTAAGAAAATGGGAGCGTTTTGCCAGCCTTGAAAATCAGCATTTCAAATCTTGCCTTTTTACCTCGGGCTCGAACAGCGATCATTAGCGCCAGTAAGAAAGACACAATTACCTGAGCGACTTATGTCCTGTATCCCTCACCTGCTTTTAATTTGATCAAAGTTTTTACTTCCATTCATTATTTGCTTACGTTTCTATCAATCCACGTGGCATAAAAAGACATCGTAGGTGTATAATATGTAAGTCAGAAACGTCTTCTTACTGCGTAATCTAAATACCTGGTTCCGAAATCCATGATATTCAGCCAAGATGCTAATTCACCTTCATCTTGAAAACATGAAAGGTTGGACGATAGCACTTGATCCTGTCATAACGAACAACAGAAAACCTGAGGTTATCGCTGTAGAAATGTACAGTAATGTTTTCTTCGTTTCTTCACTTTTCGATCCATATAAATGTCTGTTGATTTTTATGGTTTGCAGGAATGAACAGCACCAGCACTTGTTAAACAATCGTTTGATGCTTTAAATAAAAGACAAAAAAAACAGATTTCATTGTTTTGTGATTAGGACAACGTTATTCGTCTTGTCAAGTGTTTATAATTCTTTGTGCCAAAACAGAAATTCTTCTTTGAAATGCATTTTAGATATATTCTAAAATCTAGATTTTTTAATCCTTTCACCTCATTCAAGGCAATAAAGCCACTAAGACACTAAAAGTCTGAAAGAATAAGCAAAAACCGAAACAGTATGATTTTTTTTAGGATTTTCAGGAATGAGCAGCATCAGCCACATGTTAACCAATCGGTTAATGCTTTCAATAGAAGGCCAAAAGAGTTTTCACCGGCTTTTTTTTTTTAAGTTGGACACCATTACTCATCCTTCTAACAGGCATTAATTCTACTAGACATTTTCTTCGGTTATATGTTATAATTAAGGAATAGTTAGACCGTTCGGTGCAGATATGAATTTTGACCCTCAAAATAAAATGACCCTTAATCACCCAAGTCATTTTTCATGAAGCCTTTGATGCCCGAAATAAAAGTCAGGGGAAGAATTGATTGTAATTTCTTTTCTTTTTTTTTATTTGGAAAAGGTGTTACGGGATATTTTTTTCGAGTGCACCGATTCACCTGTCTTTAATCTATGTGGAAAAAAAATTTCAGAAGATGAAAAGAAGAAAAAAAATGCTCCAATTTATTTTACCCATAAATACAATTCAAAAATTCGTATTCTTCTCCAAGTCCTGCAGTTAAGCTTTCTTTTTAGACCTGTCATAATTTGATCAAAACGTTTTCAATACATTTGTTATTTGTTTATGCGCTTATCAACAGTTTCTACCGACACAAGTCCTTGTAATCCGACCTTCTTTTAATCCGGTCAAAGTTTGGACAAAAGATTCATATTTTAAGTAAGTATCAAGTGGATCATAGTTGCAACCGCGTAATCTAACGCTGAAATCTCTGTGACTTACGACATCCGATAATCAGAACGAGTAGTTATTCTGACTAATCTCTGCTAGACAAAGATCATTGATGTATTGGGGTTTTTTCCGTAATATTCCGTTGTTTATTTCAACCATCATCAGAGTAAAAATGATAGTAACGTGTATGTTGTTTTGTGATTACTTTTCAAAGGATTATTGTTGAAGTAAAATGAGGGGAAAATGGTAAAAATGTACAAAATTTGGCGTTCATTTTCTTTTTTTATTGACTACCACCTTAAACTTCCCATCTGTCTTGATGTTCACCACTTAGAAACAACTAACAAGATATATCCTCAAAAATGTATTCTTTTTCTATGAAAAGAGCAAAGATCCAAAGAAATCAATAACATTAACAAAGAAATGCTTAGATCAATTTGAAAGTGTGTTACTTAAAGAGTATAAAATTTCTAATAACTTAATAACTGTACGTGCTTAAAAGCTGAATATTTGAATTTGACTTGTGTTTTAAGTGCTGTGTGTTTTTCTTATCTTTCTGCATAAATTATAATTTTATTAAAGTTTATTTTAATTTGAAATCTATTCAAAATTGATATTATATCTTATCAATATTTTTCCTTAAAAAGACTTAATAAAAGGCGTGCGGATATTTAACAATTATAATTACTTATTTGTTACTGAGAAAGTATATAATTTCTAATAACTATACAGGGTTAAAAGCTGAAACTTTGAAAATTTCTCAATGACTTCAGCTTGGACAGTTACATCTGGCTGTTACTCGTATTATCATTTGGACTGCCTCAAATCTGTCTGCTTAATACAGTGTTTTATTTATACCACATGCGCGTGCATAATAGTAGACACAAAAGACGTACGAATATTGAACAATTCTAATTATTGATTTGTTACTTGAAGAATATATAATTTCTAATAGCTTAATAACAATACAGGTCTAAAGGCAAGAAATCTTCAGATTTCTTATTGACTTCAGCTTGGACTGTTACATCTGGCTTCTACTCGTGGTATCATGCATACTATTTAGACTGTGACTGTCTACTTGATAGGTTGTCCTTGTATTTATACCTCATGTGCGGACGTCATAGTAGATTTTAACAATACGCATAAATATTTAACAGAAAATGCTCGGACCAACTCTAAATTGTGTTACTTGAAGAGTGTATATATGTTTTATATTTTTCTATGAATTACAAAGTTAATTAAGTTTTATTTTGAATTAGTATCTACTCAACAAGTACAAAACTTTAAATAAGCGTTTTAATAGAAGACAGAAAATACGACACCGAAGTCAGAAGAGCATTAGGATAGCGAGAGTTGCCTCCCAAAAGCTAAGCAAAGTATTAAGAAACAAGAAAATATCATTAGAAACAATTTAAAACAAAGAAATGTTGCATAATATCAGCTCTCGCTGGACAATCTCATCACAGATGAAGAAGAAACTTGAGGCAACAGAAATGTAATTCTACAGAAGGATGCTGAGGATAACATTGACAGAACATTGACTGAACGAAGTTTTAGACAAAATGGAAACAAAAAAGACACTTATATCCAAAATAGTTGAATTTTCTAGGGTACATAACGAGAAAAGAGAGCTTGGAAAATTTAACACACACAAGACATATTGAAAACTAGAGGGGCAAAGGAAAACAGAGACTAACCTACCTAACGAGCTTGTGTTAGAAGAACAAAGTTTAGGAAATATAAAGACAGACTTCATTACGAGTTAGAAAGGACAGGAAATTGTGGAGGGCTATGATCGCCTAAGTCCTAGACAGAAACGGCACATAGAAGAAGAATCCACTCATTGTATCTTATTAATAATTTTCTTTAGAAAGACGTTTTTTAATGTTTTTTACCGAAACTGATTAATAAAACATTTTCTAATAAAGTGCTCGCTATAATTTGTATCTATTTTATTAGTTAATTTCATCAAATCTTACTTCATATAGGTTTTTAAAAAAATTCTTCACGGACTCCATATTTTGCTAGTATGATGTCACAATAATATCTTACGCTTTAGGGATTAAGAAAATTATTTGGTCCAATATGTTCCACTGACATGAAGTGGAATGATTATAGTGAATCAATAGTTCGGTCTGAAGGAAGGTTAGTTCACTGTGGCATGCTAAACAATTTTTCTCACCAAAATCTATCTTAGACATTTAAAAGTCAACCATTTGTCTTTGCATTGAATATTGCTATCACATCTGGTCTATGTATTTAAAGCTTTTTTAATCCTTTCATTCCATTTAAAGATTCTTCCCTTTAAGGCTAAAATATGACATTTTAACAATAGTCAATATAAAGCCCCTCTATAGTAATGCATCATAACTTCATTGCAATTTCCTTTAATATTGCTACTTTCTTTTAACCCTTTTCATTCCATCATTGATCATAGCCTCATTTTAACAATAGTCAATATAAAACCTTTTATTTTCCCATAGATCCTCTATAGTAATGCATCATAGTTGATTGCAATTCCTTTAATATTACTACTTTCTTTTTAACCCTTTTCATTCCATCATTGATCATAGCCTGGCTCTCCCTAGTGGCACATAAAAGCTAAAATATGACATTTTAACAATAGTCAATATAAAGCCTTTATTTTCCCTTAGATCCTTATAGTAATGCATCATAGCTTGATTGCAATTCCTTTAATATTGCTACTTTCTTTTAACCCTTTTCATTCCATCATTGATCATAGCCTCGCTCTCCCTAGTGGCACATAAGGCTAAAATATGACATTTTAACAATAGTCAATATAAAGCCTTATTTTCCCTTAGATCCTCTATAGTAATACATCATAGCTTGATTGCAATTCCTTTAATATTGCTACTTTTTTTTAACCCTTTCATTCCATCATTGATCATAGCCTCGCTCTCCTAGTGGCACATAAGGCTAAATATGACATTTTAACAATAGTCAATATTCATAGTTCCCCTTTTCATTCCATCATTGATCATAGCCTCGCTCTCCCTAGTGGCACATAAGGCTAAAATATGACATTTGAACAATAGTCAATATAAAGCCTTATTTTCCCTTAGATCCTCTATAGTAATGCATCATAGCTTGATTGCAATTCCTTTAATATTGCTACTTTCTTTTAACCCTTTTCATTCCATCATTGATCATAGCCTCGCTCTCCCTAGTGGGCAATATAAGGCTAAAATATGACATTTTAACAATAGTCAATATAAAGCCTTTATTTTCCCTTAGATCCTCTATATCATAGCTTGATTGCAATTTCTTTAATATTGCTACTTTCTTTTTAACCCTTTCATTCCATCATTGATCACCTCGCTCTCCCTAGTGGCACATAAGGCTAAATATGACATTTTAACAATAGTCAATATAAAGCATTCATATAATGATCATTTTTCCAGATCCTCTATAGTAATGCATCATAGCCCTCTTTAATATTGCTTGATTTCAACCCTTTTCATTCCATCATTGATCATAAAACATAAGGCTAAAATATGACATTTTAACAATATAAAGTCCTCTAATAATAAAGCTTGATTTTTAATTTTCCCCCTTTCATTCCATCATTGATCCTCCCTATAGGCTAAAATATGACATTTTAACAATAGTCAATATAAAGCCTTTATTTTCCTTAGATCCTCTATAGTAATGCATCATTTGATTGCAATTCCTTTCTTTTAATTCCATATTGCTACTTTCTTTTAACCCTTTCATTCCATCATTGATCATAGCCTCGCTCTCCCTAGTGGCACATAAGGCTAAAATATGACATTTTAACAATAGTCAATATAAAGCCTTTATTTTCCCTTAGATCCTCTATAGTAATGCATCATAGCTTGATTGCAATTCCTTTAATATTGCTACTTTCTTTAACCCTTTCATTCCATCATTGATCATAGCCTCGCTAAAAGGCTAAAATATGACATTTTAACAATAGTCAATATAAAGCCTTTATTTTCCCTTAGATCCTCTATAGTAATGCATCATAGCTTGATTGCAATTCCTTTAATATTGCTACTTTCTTTTAACCCTTTCATTCCATCATTGATCATAGCCTGGCTACACATAAGGCTTATGACATTTTAACAATAGTCAATATAAAGCCTTTATTTTCCCTTAGATCCTCTATAGTAATGCATCATAGCTTGATTGCAATTCCTTTAATATTGCTACTTTCTTTTAACCCTTTTCATTCCATCATTGATCATAGCCTCGCTCTCCCTAGTGGCACATAAGGCTAAAATATGACATTTTAACAATAGTCAATATAAAGCCTTTATTTTCCCTTAGATCCTCTATAGTAATGCATCATAGCTTGATTGCAATTCCTTTAATATTGCTACTTTCTTTTAACCCTTTCATTCCATCATTGATCATAGCCTGGCTCTCCCTAGTGGCACATAAGGCTAAAATATGACATTTTAACAATAGTCAATATAAAGCCTTTATTTTCCCTTAGATCCTCTATAGTAATGCATCATAGCTTGATTGCAATTCCTTTTGCTACTTTCTTTTAACCCTTTTCATTCCATCATTGATCATAGCTCTCTCCCCTAGTGGCACATAAAGGCTAAAATATGACATTTTAACAATAGTCAATATAAAGCCTTTATTTTCCCTTAGATCCTCTATAGTAATGCATCATAGCTTTGCAATTCCTTTAATATTGCTACTTTCTTTTTAACCCTTTTCATTCCATCATTGATCATAGCCTTTCCCTATTCTAAAATATGACATTTTAACAATAGTCAATATAAAGCCTTTATTTTCCCTTAGATCCTCTATAGTAATGCATCATAGCTTGATTGCAATTCCTTTAATATTGCTACTTTCTTTTAACCCTTTTCATTCCATCATTGATCATAGCCTCGCTCTCCCCAGTGGCACATAAAGGCTAAATATGACATTTTAACAATAGTCAATATAAAGCCTTTATTTTCCCTTAGATCCTCTATAGTAATGCATCATAGCTTGATTGCAATTCCTTTAATATTGCTACTTTCTTTTAACCCTTTTCATTCCATCATTGATCATAGCCTCCCTAGTGGCACATCTAAAATATGACATTTAACAATAGTCAATATAAAGCCTTTATTTTCCCTTAGGTCCTCTATAGTAATGCATCATAGCTTGATTGCAATTCCTTTAATATTGCTACTTTCTTTTAACCCTTTCATTCCATCATTGATCATAGCCTTCTCCCTAGTGGCACAAAGGCTAAAATATGACATTTTAACAATAGTCAATATAAAGCCTTTATTTTCCTTAGATCCTCTATAGTAATGCATCATAGCTTGATTGCAATTCCTTTAATATTGCTACTTTCTTTTAACCTTTCATTCCATCATTGATCATAGCCTGGCTCTCCCATAAAATTCCAATATGACATTTTAACAATAGTCAATATAAAGCCTTTTATTTCCCTTAGATCCTCTATAGTAATGCATCATAGATTGATTGCAATGCCTTTAATATTGCTACTTTCTTTTAACCCTTTCATTCCATCATTGATCATAGCCTGACTATCCCTAGTAGCACATAAGGCTAAAATATGACATTTTAACAATAGCATTTTCCTTTAGGTCCTTAATGCATCATAGCTTGATTGCAATGCCTTTAATATTGCTTTTCTTTTAACCCTTTTCATTCCATCATTGATCATAGCCTGACTATCCCTTAAGGCTAAAATATGACATTTTAACAATAGTCAATATAAAGCCTTTATTTTCCTTAGATCCTCTATAGTAATGCATCATAGCTTGATTGCAATTTTTAATATTGCTACTTTCTTTTAACCCTTTCATTCCATCATTGATCATAGCCTGACTATCCCTAGTAGCACATAAGGCTAAAATATGACATTTTAACAATAGTCAATATAAAGCCTTTATTTTCCCTTAGGTCCTCTATAGTAATGCATCATAGCTTGATTGCAATTCCTTTAATATTGCTACTTTCTTTTAACCCTTTCATTCCATCATTGATCATAGCCTGGCTCTCCCTAGTGGCACATAAGGCTAAAATATGACATTTAACAATAGTCAATATAAAGCAATTTTTCCCTTAGTCCTCTAATATAAAGTTTACTTTTTTTTAACTCTTTCATTCCATCATTTATCATAGATCCTCTATAGTAATGCATCACATTTTAACAATAGTCAATATAAAGCTTGATTGCAATTGCATCTTTAATTTAATATTGCTACTTTCTTTTAACCCTTTCATTCCATCATTGATCATAGCCTGGCTCTCCCTAGTAGCACATAAAGGCAAATATGACATTTTAACAATAGTCAATACAAAGCCTTTATTTTCCCTTTAGATCCTCTATAATGCATCATAGCTTGATTGCTTCTTTAATATTGCTACTTTCCCATTCCATCATTGATCATAGACTGGCTCTCCTAGTGGCACATAAAAGGCTAAAATATGACATTTTAACAATAGTCAATATAAAGCCTTTATTTTCCTTTAGATCCTCTATAGTAATGCATCATAGCTTGATTGCAATTCCTTTAATATTGCTACTTTCTTTTAACCCTTTCATTCCATCATTGATCATAGCCTGGCTCTCCTAAGTGGCACATAAAGGCTAAAATTATGCCAATAGTCAATACAAAGCTTTATTTTCTCCCCTATAATAATGCATCATAGGATTGCAATTCCTTTAATATAAGATCATAAAACATAAGGCTGACATTTTAACAATAGTCAATATAAAGCCTTTATTTTCCCTTAGATCCTCTATAGTAATGCATCATAGCTTGATTGCAATTCCTTTAATATTGCTACTTTCTTTTTTAACCTTTCATTCCATCATTTCATAGACTGGCTCTCCCTAGTGGCATAAAGCTAAAATATGACATTTTTATTTCCCTTGATCCTCTATAGTAATGCATCATAGATTGATTGCAATTCCTTTAATATTGCTTTCTTTTTTTAACCCTTTCATTCCATCATTGATCATAGCCTGGCTCTCCCTAGTGGCACATAAAGCTAAAAATATGACATTTTAACAATAGTCAATATAAAGCCTTTATTTTCCCTTAGATCCTCTATAGTAATGCATCATAGATTGCAATTCCTTTAATATTGCACTTTCTTTTAACTCTTTCATTCCATCATTGATCATAGCCTGGCTCTCCCTAGTGGCACATAAAGCTAAAATATGACATTTTTTAACAATAGTCAATATAAAGCCTTTATTTTCCTTTTTTCCTTAGATCCTCTATAGTAATGCATCATAGCTTGATTGCAATTCCTTTAATATTGCTACTTTCTTTTAACTCTTTCATTCCATCATTGATCATAGCCTGGCTCTCCTAGTGGCACATAAGGCTTTATGACATTTTAACAATAGTCAATATAAAGCCTTTATTTTCCTTAGATCCCCTATAGTAATGCATCATAGCTTGATTGCAATTCCTTTAATATTGCTACTTTCTTTTAACCCTTTCATTCCATCATTGATCATAGCCTGGCTCTCCCTAGTGGCACATAAAGCTAAATATGACATTTTAACAATAGTCAATATAAAGCCTTTATTTTCCATTAGATCCTCTATAGTAATGCATCATAGCTTGATTGCAATTCCTTTATTTGCTTTTTTTTAACCCTTTTCATTCCATCATTGATCATAGCCTTTCCCTTTAAAATATGACATTTTAACAATTTATAAAGCCTTTATTTTCCATAGATCCTCTATAGTAATGCATCATAGCTTGATTGCAATTCCTTTAATATTGCTACTTTCTTTTTAACCCTTTCATTCCATCATTGATCATAGCCTGGCTCTCCCTAGTGGCACATAAGGCTAAAATATGACATTTTAACAATAGTCAATATAAAGCCTTTATTTTCCCTTAGATCCTCTATAGTAATGCATCATAGCGATTGCAATTCCTTTAATATTGCTACTTTCAACCCTTTCATTCCATCATTGATCATAGCCTGAGTTGGCACATAAGGCTTCATTTTTAACAATAGTCAATATAAAGCCTTTATTTTCCCTTTCCTTAGTAATGCATCATAGCTTTTGCATTTTAATATTGCCATCCCTTTCATTCCATCATTGATCATAGCCTGGCTCTCCCTAGTGGCACATAAGGCTAAAATATGACATTTTAACAATAGTCAATATAAAGCCTTTATTTTCCCTTAGATCCTCTATAGTAATGCATCATAGCTTGATTGCAATGCCTTTAATATTGCTACTTTCTTTTAACCCTTTCATTCCATCATTGATCATAGCCTGACTATCCTAGTAATAAGGCTAAAATATGACATTTTAACAATAGTCAATATAAAGCCTTTATTTTCCTTTAGGTCCTCTATAGTAATGCATCATAGATTGATTGCAATGCCTTTAATATTGCTACTTTCTTTTTAACCCTTTCATTCCATCATTGATCATAGCCTTTAACAATAGTCCCTTTATTTTCCTTTATCCTCTATAGTAATGCATCATAGATTGATTGAATCCTTTAATATTGCTACTTTCTTTTAACCCTTTCATTCCTAGCCTGGCTATCCCTAGTAGCATAAAGGCTAAAATATGACATTTTAACAATAGTCAATATAAAGCCTTTATTTTCCCTTAGATCCTCTATAGTAATGCATCATAGCTTGATTGCAATTCCTTTAATATTGCTACTTTCTTTTAACCCTTTCATTCCATCATTGATCATAGCCTGGCTCTCCCTTAGTGGCACATAAGGCTAAAATATGACATTTTAAAATAGTCAATATAAAGCATTTTAACAATAGTCATTTAATAAATTGCTACTTTATTTTCCTTTCATTCCAGATCCCTCTCTCCCTATAGTAAAATATGACATTTTTAACAATCAATATAAAGCCTTTATTTTCCTTAGGTCCTCTATAGTAATGCATCATAGCTTGATTGCAATTCCTTTAATATTGCTACTTTCTTTTTTAACTCTTTCATTCCATCATTGATCATAGCCTGGCTCCCCTAGTGGCATAAAAGCTAAAATTGACATTTTAACAATAGTCAATTGCATCATAGCTTTTGCAATTCCTTTTAATATTGCTACTTTCTTTTCATTCCATCATTGATCATAGCCTGGCTCTCCCTAGTAGCACATAAAGCTAAAATATGACATTTTAACAATAGTCAATATAAAGCCTTTCCCATTTTCCTACTTTTCTTTTAACTCTTTCATTCCATCATTGATCATAGCTCGAGTGGCACATAAAAGCTAAATTATGACATTTTAACAATAGTCAATATAAAGCCTTTATTTTCCCTTAGATCCTCTATAGTAATGCATCATTTTGCAATTCCTTTAATATTGCTACTTTCTTTTAACTCTTTCATTCCATCATTGATCATAGACTGGCTCTCCCTAGTGGCACATAAAGCTAAATTATGACATTTTAACAATAGTCAATACAAAGCCTTTATTTTCCCTTAGATCCCCTATAGTAATGCATCATAGCTTGATTGCAATTCCTTTAATATTGCTACTTTCTTTTAACTCTTTCATTCCATCATTGATCATAGCCTGGCTCTCCCTAGTGGCACATAAGGCTAAAATATGACATTTTAACAATAGTCAATATAAAGCCTTTATTTTCCCTTAGGTCCTCTATAGTAATGCATCATAGCTTGATTGCAATTCCTTTAATATTGCTACTTTCTTTTAACCCTTTCATTCCATCATTGATCATAGACTGGCTATCCCTAGTTAAAGCTAAAATATGACATTTTAACAATAGTCAATACAAAGCCTTTATTTTCCCTTAGATCCTCTATAGTAATGCATCATAGCTTGATTGCAATGCCTTTAATATTGCTACTTTCTTTTAACTCTTTCATTCCATCATTGATCATAGCCTGGCTCTCCCTAGTGGCACATAAGGCTAAAATATGACATTTTAACAATAGTCAATATAAAGCCTTTATTTTCCCTTAGGTCCTCTATAGTAATGCATCATAGAAAATAATATTGCTACTTTCTTTTAACCCTTTCATTCCATCATTGATCATAGCCTGGCTCTCCCTAGTAGCACATAAGGCTAAAATATGACATTTTAACAATAGTCAATATAAAGCCTTTTTTTCCTTAGATCCTCTATAGTAATGCATCATATTGCAATTCCTTTAATATTGCTACTTTCTTTTAACTCTTTCATTCCATTGCAATGGCTCTCCTAGTGGCACAATATTGACTACTTTTAACAATCTTTTTTTTCCCTTAACCCTATTTGCATCATTTGATTGCCATCACTTTCTTTTAACTCTTTCATTCCATCATTGATCATAGCCTGGCTCTCCCTAGTGGCACATAAGGCTAAAATATGACATTTTAACAATAGTCAATATAAAGCCTTTATTTTCCCTTAGGTCCTCTATAGTAATGCATCATAGCTTGATTGCAATTCCTTTAATATTGCTACTTTCTTTTAACTCTTTCATTCCATCATTGATCATAGACTGGCTCTCCCTAGTGGCACATAAAGCTAAATTATGACATTTTAACAATAGTCAATACAAAGCCTTTATTTTCCCTTAGATCCCCTATAGTAATGCATCATAGCTTGATTGCAATTCCTTTAATATTGCTACTTTCTTTTAACTCTTTCATTCCATCATTGATCATTTCTCCTAGTGGCAACAATAGTCAATACAAAGCCTTTATTTTTTCCTTAGATCCTTTAGTAATGCATCATAGCTCCATCACTTTCTTTTAACTCTTTCATTCCATCATTGATCATAGCCTGGCTCTCCCAAGTGGCACATAAAAGCTAAATTATGACATTTTAAAATATGAAAGCCTTTATTTTAACCCTAATAATGCATCAATATTGCAAAGCTACTTTATTTTCATTCCATCATTGATCATAGATGGCTCTCCCTCTGGCACATAAAGGCTAAAATATGACATTTTAACAATAGTCAATACAAAGCCTTTATTTTCCTTTAGATCCCCTATAGTAATGCATCATAGCTTGATTGCAATTCCTTTAATATTGCTTTTCTTTTAACTTTCCATCATTGATCATAGACTTTTTGGCACATAAACCATTTTAACAATAGTCAATACAAAGCCTTTATTTTCCCTTAGATCCCCTTAGCTTGATTGCAATTCCTTTAATATTGCTACTTTCTTTTTAACTCTTTCATTCCATCATTGATCATAGCTGGCTCTCCCTAGTGGCACATAAAGGCTAAATCCAATAGTCAATACAAAGCCTTTATTTTCCCTTAGATCCTCTATAGTTGATTGCAATTCCTTTAATATTGCTACTTTCTTTTAACTCTTTCATTCCATCATTGATCATAGCTAAAAAAGCTAAATTGACATTTTAACAATAGTCAATATAAAGCCTTTATTTTCCTTAGATCCTCTATAGTAATGCATCATAGCTTGATTGCAATTCCTTTAATATTGCTACTTTCTTTTAACCTTTCATTCCATCATTGATCATAGCCTGGCTCTCCCTAGTGGCACATAAGGCTAAAATATGACATTTTAACAATAGTCAATATAAAGCCTTTATTTTCCCTTAGATCCTCTATAGTAATGCATCATAAGCTTGATTGCAATTCCTTTAATATTGCTACTTTCTTTTAACTCTTTCATTCCATCATTGATCATATGGCTCTCCCTAGTGGCATAAAAGCTAAATTAGACATTTTAACAATAGTCAATATCTTTATTTTCCTTAGATCCCTATAGTAATGCATCATAGCTTGATTGCAATTCCTTTAATATTGCTACTTTCTTTTATAATCATAGCATAAAAGCTAAATTATGACATTTTAACAATAGTCAATATAAAGCCTTTATTTTCCCTTAGATCCCCTATAGTAATGCATCATAGCTTGATTGCAATTCCTTTAATATTGCTACTTTCTTTTAACTCTTTCATTCCATCATTGATCATAGACTGGCTCTCCCTAGTGGCACATAAGGCTAAATTATGACATTTTAACAATAGTCAATACAAAGCCTTTATTTTAATCCCTATAGTAATGCATCATAGCTTGATTGCAATTCCTTTAATTTCCTTTCTTTTAGATCCCCCCTCCATCATAAGCTCTCCCTTAGTGCAATTAAATTGCTAAATTATGACATATACAAAGGGTAGTAATGCACATAAGGCTTGATTGCAATTCCTTTAATATTAGTCTTTTTCTTTTATTTTCCATCATTGATCATTTTAACCTATTTTTAACAATAGTCAATATAAAGCCTCATTTTCCCTTATCCTCTTAGTAATGCATCATAGCTTGATTGCAGCTACTTTCCTCTTTCATTCCATCATTGATCATAGACTGGCTCTCCCTAGGGCATATAAGGCTAAAATATGACATTTTAACAATAGTCAATATAAAGCCTTTATTTTCCCTTAGATCCTCTATAGTAATGCATCATTTGCAATTCCTTTATTGCTACTTTCTTTTAACCCTTTCATTCCATCATTGATCATAGCCTGGCTCTCCCTAGTGGCACATAAAAAATATGCTAAAATAGTCACATTTTTAACAATAGTCAATACAAAGCCTTTATTTCCCTTAGATCCCTCTATAGTAATGCATCATAGCTTTTGCAATTCCTTTAATATTGCTACTTTCTTTTAACCCTTTCATTCCATCATTGATCATAGCCTGGCTCTCCCTAGTGGCACATAAAAAGCTAAAATATGACATTTTAACAATAGTCAATATAAAGCCTTTATTTTCCTTAGATCCTCTATAGTAATGCATCATAGCTTGATTGCAATTCCTTTAATATTGCTACTTTCTTTTTAACCCTTTCATTCCATCATTGATCATAGCCTGGCTCTCCACACATAAGGCCTCTATAATAAATTGATATGACATTTTTAACAATAGTCAATACAAAGCCTTTATTTTCCTTAGATCCTCTATAGTAATGCATCATAGCTTGATTGCAATTCCTTTAATATTGCTACTTTCTTTTAACTCTTATTCCATCATTGATCATAGCCTGGCTCTCCCTAGTGGCATATAAGGCTAAAATATGACATTTTTAACAATAGTCAATATAAAAGCCTTTATTTTTCCTTAGATCCTCTATAGTAATGCATCATAGCTTGATTGCAATGCCTTTAATATTGCTACTTTCTTTTAACCCTTTCATTCCATCATTGATCATAGCCTTTCCTTTTAACCCTTTAACAATTCCATTTTCAGATCCTCTATAGAATGCATCAGCCTGATTGCAATTCTCCTTTTAACTCTTTCATTCCATCATTGGCTGGCTCTCCCTAATTGGCACATAAGGCTAAAATATGACATTTTAACAATAGTCAATATAAAGCCTTTATTTTCCTTAGATCCTCTATAGTAATGCATCATAGCTTGATTGCAATTCCTTTAATATTGCTACTTTCTTTTAACCCTTTCATTCCATCATTGATCATAGCCTGGCTCTCCCTAGTGGCATATAAGGCTAAAATATGACATTTTAACAATAGTCAATATAAAGCCTTTATTTTGACATTTAACTTAGATCCTCTATAGTAATGCATCATTTGCATTTAATATTGCTACTTTCTTTTAACTCTTTCATTCCATCATTGATCATAGCCTGGCTCTCCCTAGTGGCACATAAAGGCTAAAATATGACATTTTAACAATAGTCAATAAAAGCCTTTATTTTCCCTTAGATCCTCTATAGTAATGCATCATAGCTTGATTGCAATTCCTTTAATATTGCCTTTCTTTTGGCATATAAGGCTTTATGACATTTTAACAATAGTCAATATAAAGCCTTTATTTTCCTTAGATCCTCTATAATGCATCATAGCTTGATTGCAATTCCTTTAATATTTTCTTTTAACTCTTTCATTCCATCATTGATTCACATTTAACCCCTTTATTTTCCCTTATTCCATCATTGATCAATTCTTTAATATTGCCTTTCTTTTAACTCTTTCATTCCATCATTGATCATAGCCTGGCTCTCCCTTAGTGGCACATAAGGCTAAAATATGACATTTTAACAATAGTCAATATAAAGCCTTTATTTTCCTTAGGTCCTCTATAGTAATGCATCATTGATTGCAATTCCTTTAATATTGCTACTTTCTTTTAACTCTTTCATTCCATCAGGCTCTCCTAGTGGCACATAAAGCTAAATTTTTAACAATAGTCAATATAAAGCCTTTATTTTCCCTTAGATCCTCTATAGTAATGCAGATCCAATTCCTTTAATATTGTAAACCCTTTCATTCCATCATTGATCATAGCCTGGCTCTCCCTAGTGGCATTGCTAAAATATGACATTTAACAATAGTCAATATAAAGCCTTTATTTTTCCTTTCCTCTATTAATGCATCATAATTGCAATTCCTTTAATATTGCATTTCTTTTAACCATTCCATCATGATCATAGCCTGGCTCTCCCTAATATATAAGGCTAAAATATGACATTTTAACAATAGTCAATATAAAGCCTTTATTTTCCTTAGATCCTCTATAGTAATGCATCATAGCTTGATTGCAATTCCTTTAATATTGCTACTTTCTTTTAACCCTTTTCATTCCATCATTGATCATAGCCTGGCTCTCCCTAGTGGCATATAAGGCTAAAATATGACATTTTAACAATAGTCAATATAAAGCCTTTATTTTCCCTTAGATCCTCTATAGTAATGCATCATAGCTTGATTGCAATGCCTTTAATATTGCTACTTTCTTTTAACCCTTTCATTCCATCATTGATCATAGCCTGGCTCTCCCTAGTGGCATATAAGGCTAAAATATGACATTTTAACAATAGTCAATATAATTTTCCCTTAGGTCCTTTAGTAATTTAGCTTGATTGCAATTCTTTAATATTGACTTTCCTCTTTCATTCCATCATTGATCATAGGCCCGTATAAAGGCTAAAATAGGCTTTTAACAATAGTCAATATAAAGACTTTATTTTAGATCAATAGTCAATGCATCAAGTTGCAATGCCTTTAATATTGCTACTTTCTTTTAACCCTTTCATTCCATCATTGATCCTCCTATTTCATTTAACTATAGTCATTCATTTAATATTGCTACTTTCTTTTTACCCTTTTCATTCCATCATTGATCATAGCCTGGCTCTCCCTAGTGGCATATAATAAGGCTAAAATAGTCATTTTTAACAATAGTAATGCAATATAAAATATTGCCTTTATTTTTCCATCATTGATCATAGATGGCCTCATATAAGTAAAATATGACATTTTAACAATAGTCAATATGATTTTCCCTTAATTCCTCTATAGTATCATGCTACTTTCTTTTTTTTAACCCTTTCATTCCATCATTGATCATAGGCTCTCCCTAGTGGCATATCCCAAATATGACATTTTACAATAGTCAATATAAAGCCTTTAAGGTCCTCTATAGGCTAAAAATATGACATTTTTTTTAACAATAGTCAATAGTGGCATATAAGGCTAAAATATGACATTTTATTTTATAAAGCCTTTTATTTTCCTTAGGTCCTCTATAGTAATGCATCATAGCTTGATTGCAATTCCTTTAATATTGCTACTTTCTTTTAACCCTTTCATTCCATCATTGATCATAGCCTGGCTCTCCTAGTGGCACATAAAGCTAAAATATGACATTTTAACAATAGTCCCTTTATTTTCCCTTAGGTCCTCTATAGTAATGCATCATAGCTTGATTGCAATTCCTTTAATATTGCTACTTTCTTTTTAACCCTTTCATTCCATCATTGATCATAGCCTGGCTCTCCCTAGTGGCATATAAAGGCTAAAAATATGACATTTTAACAATAGTCAATATAAAGCCTTTATTTTCCTTTAGATCCTCTATAGTAATGCATCATAGCTTGATTGCAATTCCTTTAATATTGCTACTTTCTTTTAACCCTTTCATTCCATCATTGATCATAGCCTGGCTCTCCTAGTGGCACATAAAAGGCTAAAATATGACATTTTAACAATAGTCAATATAAAGCCTTTTATTTTCCCTTAGATCCTCTATAGTAATGCATCATATTGCTGGTCCTTTAATATTGCTACTTTTTTTTAACCCTTTCATTCCATCATTGATCCTAGCCCCGCTCTCCCCTAGTGGCATAAAAGGCCATTTTAACAATAGTCAATATAAAGCCTTTATTTTCTTTCCTCTTAACCCTTTTGCAATTCCTTTAATATTGCATTTTTACCCCTTTCATTCCATCATTGATCATAGCCTCTCCCCTAGTGGCACATAAGGCTAAAATATGACATTTTAACAATAGTCAATATAAAGCCTTTATTTTCCCTTAGGTCCTCTATATAATGCATCATGCATCATTGCAATGCCTTTAATATTGCTACTTTCTTTTAACCCTTTCATTCCATCATTGATCAATTCCTTTAGTGGCATATTGATGACATTTCTTTTAAAGCCCCCTTTCATTCCATCATTGATTTCATTCCATCATTGATCATAGCCTGGCTCTCCCTAGTAGCATATAAAGGCTAAAATATGACATTTTAACAATAGTCAATATAAAGCCTTTATTTTCAATATAAAGCCTTTATTTTCCATCATATTGCCTTTAATATTGCTACTTTCTTTAACCCTTTCATTCAATTGATCATAGCCTGACCTAGTGGCACATTAAAATATGACATTTTAACAATATTTTCCCATAGTCCTCTATAGTAATGCATCATAAAGCATCCCTTTCATTCCATCATTGATCATAGCCTGAAAGCCTCCCTTAGTGGCATAAAAGGCTAAAATATGACATTTTTAACAATAGTCAATACAAAGCCTTTTATTTTCCCTTAGATTCTATAGTAATGCATCAAGCTTCCTTTAATATTGCTACTTTTTTTAACCCTTTCATTCCATCATTGATCATAGCCTGGCTCTCCTCCCTAGTGGCCATAAGGCTAAAATATGACATTTAACAATAGTCAATATAAAGCCTTTATTTTCCCATAGGTCCTCTATAAATGCATCATAGCTTGATTTAACCCTTTCATTCCATCATTGATCATATATGGCTTTAATATGACATTTTAAATATTTTCCCTTAGTCAATATGACTTTTATTTTCATTCCATCGTATAATTATAAAGCCTTTTATTTTACCTTTTAGATCCTCTATAGTAATGCATCATAGCTTGATTGCAATTCCTTTAATATTATTGCTACTTTCTTTTAACCCTTTCATTCCATCATTGATCATAGCCTGGCTCTCCTAGTGGCACATAGCAATATAAGGCTAAAATATGAAGCATTTTAACAATAGTCAATATAAATTCCTTTATTTTCCTTTTAACCCTTTCATTCCATCATTGATCCTCTATAGTAAATGACATTTTAACAATAGTCAATACAAAGCCTTTATTTTCCCTTAGATCCTTAGTAATGCTATTTCTTTTAATATTGCTACTTTTTTTTAACCCTTTTCATTCCATCATTGATCATAGCCTGGCTCTCCCTTAGTGGCATAAAGGCTAAAATATGACATTTTTAACAATAGTCAATAAAAGCCTTTATTTTCCCATAGATCCTCTATAGTAATGCATCATAGCTTGATTGCAATTCCTTTAATATTGCTACTTTCTTTTAACCCTTTTCATTCCATCATTGATCATAGCCTGGCTCTCCCCCTAGTGGCACATAAGGCTAAAATATGACATTTTAACAATAATCAATATAAAGCCTTTATTTTTCCTTAGATCCTCTATAGTAATGCATCATAGCTTGATTGCAATTCCTTTAATATTGCTACTTTCTTTTAACCCTTTCATTCCATCATTGATCATAGCCTGGCTCTCCCCTAGTAGCACATAAGGCTAAAATATGACATTTAACAATTCAATATAAAGCCTTTATTTTCCCTTTTAGTCCTCTATAGTAATGCATCATAGCTTGATTGCAATTCCTTTATTTTTTTAACCCTTTCTTTTTGATCCTCTATTCCATCAAAATTGACATCATAGTCAATATAAAGCTTTATTTTCCTCCTCTATAGTAATGCAATTCCTTTAATATTGCTACTTTCTTTTAACCCTTTTCATTCCATCATTGATCATAGCCTGGCTCTCCTAGTGGCACTAAAAAATATGACATTTTAACAATAATCAATATAAAGTTTTATTTCCCTTAGGTCCTCTATAAATGCATCATTTGATTGCAATTCCTTTAATATTGCTACTTTCTTTTAACCCTTTCATTCCATCATTGATCATAGCCTGGCTCTCCTTATGGCATACATAAGGCTAAAATATGACATTTTAACAATAGTCAATTTTTATTTTCCCTTAGATCCTCTATAGTAATGCATCATTGATTGCAATTCCTTTAATATTGCTACTTTCTTTTAACCCTTTCATTCCATCATTGATCATAGCCTGGCTCTCCCTAGTGGTACATAAAAGCTAAAATATGACATTTTAACAATAGTCAATATAAAGCCTTTATTTTCTTAGATCCTCTATAGTAATGCATCATAGCTTGATTGCACAATATTGCCCTAATAAAAGGCTAAAATATGACATTTTAACAATAGTCAATATAAAGCCTTTATTTTCCCCTGATCCTCTATAGTAATGCATCATAGCTTGATTGCAATTCCTTTAATATTGCTACTTTTTTTTTAACCCTTTTCATTCCATCATTGATCATAGCCTGGCTCTCCCTAGTGGCAAGGCTTATGACATTTTAACAATAATCAATATAAAGCCTTTATTTTCCCTTAGATCCTCTATAGTAATGCATCATAGCTTGATTGCAATTCCTTTAATATTGCTACTTTCTTTTAACCCTTTCATTCCATCATTGATCATAGCCTGGCTCTCCCTAGTAGCACATAAGGCTAAAATATGACATTTTAACAATAGTCAATATAAAGCCTTTATTTTCCTTTAGATCCTCTATAGTAATGCATCATAGCTTGATTGCAATTCCTTTAATATTGCTACTTTCTTTTAACCCTTTCATTCCATCATTGATCATAGCCTGGCTCTCCTAGTGGCACATAAGGCTAAAATATGACATTTTTAACAATAATCAATATAAAGCCTTTTTATTTTCCCTTAGATCCTCTATATTCCTTTAATATTGCTACTTTCTTTTTTAACCTTTTCATTCCATCATTGATCATAGCCTGGCTTAGTGGCACATAAGGCTAAAATATGACATTTTTAACAATAATCAATATAAAGCCTTTATTTTCCCTTAGATCCTCTATAGTAATGCATCATAGCTTGATTGCAATTCCTTTAATATTGCTACTTTCTTTTAACCCTTTTTCATTCCATCATTGATCATAGCCTGGCTCTCCCTAGTGGCACATAAGGCTAAAATATGACATTTTAACAATAGTCAATATAAAGCCTTTATTTTCCCTTAGATCCTCTATAGTAATGCATCAAGCTTGATTGCAATTCCTTTAATTTTACTTTCTTTTAACCCTTTTCATTCCATCATTGATCATAGCCTGGCTCTCCTAGTGGCACATAAAGGCTAAAATATGACATTTTAACAATAATCAATAAAAGCCTTTATTTTCCTTAGATCCTCTATACTAATGCATCATAAATTGCACCCTTTAATATTTTTTTTAACCCTTTCATTCATCATTGATCATAGCCTGGCTCTCCTAGTGGCACATAAGGCTCCCCTCTATAGTAATGCATCATAGCATTGCAATTCCTTTAATATTGCTACTTTCTTTTAAATTTTCATTCCATCATTTCAGCCTGGCTCTCCCTTAGTGGCACATAAGGCTAAAATATGACATTTAACAATAATCAATATAAAGCCTTTATTTTCCTTAGATCCTCTATAGTAATGCATCATAGATTGCAATTCCTTTAATATTTACTTTCTTTTTAACCCTTTCATTCCATCATTGATTTTTTTTAACCATTTTAACAATAATTATAAAGCATTTTCCATCATAGTAATGCATCATAGCCTGATTGCAATTCCTTTAATATTGCTACTTTCTTTTAACCCCTTTTCATTCCATCATTGATCATAGCCTGGCTCTCCCTAGTAGCACATAAGGCTAAAATATGACATTTTAACAATAGTCAATATAAAGCCTTTATTTTCCCTTAGATCCTCTATAGTAATGCATCATAGCTTGATTGCAATTCCTTTAATTTTTTCTTTTAACCCTTTTCATTCCATCATTGATCATAGCCTGGCTCTCCTAGTAACATAAGGCTAAAATATGACATTTTAACAATAGTCAATATAAAGCCTTTATTTTCCCTTAGATCCTCTATAGTAATGCATCATAGCTTGATTGCAATTCCTTTAATATTGCTACTTTCTTTTAACCCTTTTCATTCCATCATTGATCATAGCCTGGCTCTCCCTAGTGGCACATAAGGCTAAAATATGACATTTTAACAATAGTCAATATAAAGCCTTTATTTTCCTTAGATCCTCTATAGTAATGCATCATAGCTTGATTGCAATTCCTTTAATATTGCTACTTTCTTTTAACCCTTTTCATTCCATCATTGATCATAGCCTGGCTCTCCCATAGTAAAATATGACATTTTAACAATATATAAAGGATCCTCTAAATAAACATTTTAACAATAGTCAATATAATAAAGGCTTTTTTATTTTAAAGCCTTTATTTTCCCTTAGATCCTCTATAGTAATGCATCATAGCTTGATTGCAATTCCTTTAATATTGCTTCTTTTCTTTTAACCTTTTCATTCCATCATTGATCATAGCAGTGGCACATAAGGCTAAAAATATGACATTTTAACAATAATCATCATAAAAGCCTTTATTTTCCTTAGATCCTCTATACTAATGCATCATAGCTTGATTGCAATTCCTTTAATATTGCTACTTTCTTTTAACCCTTTTCATTCCATCATTGATCATAGACTGGCTCTCCCTAGTGGCACATAAAGCTAAATTATGACATTTTAACAATAGTCAATACAAAGCCTTTATTTTCCCTTAGATCCTCTACAATAATACATCATGGCTTGATTACAAGATATTTTACTATTATGATGTCACAAAAATATCCTGCCACCTTTAGTGATGAAGAAATAAAACATGAAGTGAAATGCTTATATTAAATCAACTGTTAAGACGGCTGCCAGGAAAATCTGTTCACTGTATCGTACTAGACAATTCTTTTCATTAGAATCTGTCTTCTGTATCTGTCTATAGTTCTGAGATGAGGTATTATGTCCACTATTTACATTATTCGGACTATTGTCTTTATCTTTCTTGCCATATCTATCACAACGTTTTGGCCGTTGTACGCACCGGCCTTCTTCAGGTGGTTTGAATCTCAAACTGAACCCTTTATTTCGCTCGCTGGACACATGGCACAGTGGATGAAGGCGTTAGTTAGATCCAGTGGCAGGACCCAAAGGGCCTGAGTTCAATACCTAATTAAGGCGGCGGAAAACTTGGAGAGGGGAATTAACAGGAGATAACTGATAACTGACATCCATTAGGCATGGCACGTGGAACTAGAACAGTCTACCCTAGTGAGCGAAATAAAGGGTTCAGTTCGGCATTCCAACCACCTGAAGAAGGCCGGAGCGCACAACGACCGAAACGTTGTGATAGATATGGCAACAAAGATGTGGACAATAGTCCAAAGAATGTAAATAGAATCTGTCTCGTACATTTATAAGTCTAGCATTCATCCGTGGATCAGATATGGCCTCCTCATCTGGTTGGGTGGTTCTGCTATGTATTTAGAGATCCTTGATAAAATCCATTGAAGAATCTGCAATGTTATGGGTTCTGACCTGGCATCTTGACATCGGTCACTTTCCACTACCATAATGTAACTTCTCTTTGCATTTTCTTATCAGTATTTTCACAGTAATTGTTCTGATGAGCGTTTTCTTTGGTGGTATCTCGACTTCAAGAATTCAGTACTAGATTGGCAGATAGGTCTTATAATTTCACTGTTGATAGATCTTATAATTTCAATGCTGAAATTGCTGTTTATAAACCATAAGTTTTATGTTAATAGTTTCTTCTCTTGAATTTCTTGCTTCTGGAATTCTCACCAGGCTTCCCGCTTGCTTGTCAAATATGTTCTTCAAAAAATTTTACTGCAGTTTTGTCATCGTCTGTCTCCTTGAAACCTGTTCTTTTAATGTCCTTTTTATTTATTTATTTATTTCGCTCTCAATAATCTAGAGATTCTTGACAAAATCTAAGAGAGAACTGGCAACGTTATCAATCCTAACCTGGCATCTTGGATTCAGTCACTTTCCCACTGCCGTAACGCAGCTTCCTTGTGCCTCTTCGATAAAGACTTTTACGGTAATTGTTCTGATGAGCTTTCCTCTATGTAACTTCGACTTCACGAATTTGATCACAATACTAGATTGGCAGTTAATTGAAATTGCTCGTTGTAACCGTTAGTTATATGCTAATAGTTTTTTTTTCTGTTGCACTTCTCGCCTATGAAATTCTCTTCCGGCTTCCTGCTTTGCTATCTACTATTATTTTGAAAAATTTAAATGTCATGATAATCGTTATCGTCTGTCTCTTGAAATCATGTTCATTTTCTTTTCTTCTCTGGGTCTTTCACTCTCTGTAACGCCTTATATACTAATCGGAAATGTTTTTAAAAAATAAGACGTGAACGTTGGCATATTTGCTTATGTGAAAAGATTTCCTCTTCTTGAGGCTGCCTGTCAAAAGCACCACGAAGTCACTATTTATTGTGAAAAGTGTTACCAATTGTAATGGGGGAAGGTTACCATTTGTAACAGGATGTAGGAAGGAATGTTATCAACTGTAACATAGGGGTGGGAAAAAGGTTACCATTTGTAAAAGAGGGATACGGAGAAAAGTTACCATTTGTAACAGGGGTGGGTGGGAAGAAGGCTATTTGTAACATTGGGTAGGGAGGAAAGTTACCATTTGTAACAAGAGGATGGGAAGGAAAGTTACCAATTCTTACAGTGGGTGAGAAGGAAGGTTACCATTTGTAACAAGGAGTGGGGAGGAAAGTTACCATTTATGACAGGGGTGGGTGGGAAAGAAGGTTAATATTTGTAACAAGGGGTGGGTGGGAAAGATAGTTACTATTTGTAACAAGGGGTAGGTGGGAAAGAAGGTTACTATTTGTAACAAGGGGTCGGGAGGAATATCACCATTTGTAACAAGAGGCGGGGAGAAAAGTTACCAATTGTAACAGGGCTGAGAAGGAAGTTTACCATTTGGAACAGGGGGTGGGGAGAAAGGTTACTATTTGTAACAAGGAGTTGGAAGGGAGGTTACCAATTGTAATGGGAGGGGGTTACCATTTATAACAGCATGCAGATGGATCTTTCGACGTCTTCAGAATAAGTAAATTCAACACAGACGGGTTTTTATATATTTTTCATACATAAAAGCTCATAAAAGGAGATAAAAACATATCTCTAGTATTTGTGTGCGTGTGCGTGTGCGTGCGTGTATGTGCTTGTGTTTGTGTGTGTGCGCGCGCGCGTACCTGTGTGTACGTGTGTGTGCGTGTGTGTGTATGTGTGTGTATGTGTGTGTGTACGCCACATGGTTCATTTGACGCGCAATAAGGGAGATAACCGCGTCAATCTCAAGAGTTTCTCTGATTTATCATCGGTTCCTATGACCAGATGTGGTCGTAGGGTCACTGCTCAGCTGAGCACTCGACCAGTTATCGTCAAATATCTAGGTTGAAAGCCATAAGTAGAGGTGTCTTAGGCAAGTCAACCTGGCGGAGAACATCCCTCTCCAGGTCAAACCACAGTTCAACTTCCTCCAAGTTGAAGGCTCGCCTTGGTCACTGGCATGTAGACTTTGAGTCAATCGGGGGTAACACTCCACCCTGATCAATGACTTTAGACTAGGAAGCGCCCTTCCCGGCAATGGCGTGTCATCACCACGCTGGCTATATCCATAGCTATGGAACCCAGTCTACCGAAATGTGCTAGATGACCGTTGACCCCTACAAAAAGATTCATCCACCCTTTGACAAGTCTGATTTTAATCCTGTGTTTAGTCACCTACCTCACCAGGCTTTTCTGTTTAGTCGTTGATGACCCGACCATGCGACAGGTAGTATTAGGTTACATGGTAACAGTAGAGTTACCTGACATAAAGTAAATGATTAAAGTGTACTTACTGTCCGATATAGCCACATGCTGACTTCATTTCAGAAAAGGGAAACTAATAATTTGTTCTTTGGTGGCTTAGATTTTTTTTTTTACTGGTGTTTCGATATCTATTTACACGTTATTAGGAGAGAAATGTCAAAATTCAGTATAATATTGTCCTTTTTTCACCACCTTCCCACCCTTTAATTTTTATAATTTTTATGATTATTATGATTATTATTAGGATTATTATTATGATTATGATCATTATCATGATTATTACGATTATTATTTTTACGATTTTATGATTATTATTTTATGGTTATTATTATTATGATCATTATTATACTTATTACGATTATTATTTTTACGATTATTACGATTTTATGATTATTATAATTATGATTTTTTTACAATTATTATGATTATTATTTTTATGATTATTATTTTGATTATTATTTTATGATTATTATTATGATTATTACGATTATTATTTTTACGATTGTTAAGATTACTATTTTTACGATTATTACGATTTTATGATTATTATAATTTTTATGACTTTTTACGATTATTATGATTATTTTTTTATGATTATTATGATTATTATTATTATGATTATTATTATGATTATTATGATTACAATTATTATTTTTACAATTATTACGATTTTAAGATTTTTATGATTTTTACTGATGTTTCGATGTCTATTTACATGTTATTAGGAGAGAAATGTCAAAGTTCAGTTGATGTCCTTTTTTCACCACCTGCCACCTTATAATTATTAGTTAGTTGTTTGGTTGATTTTGTTTGCCGGTATATTAAGCTCTTGGGTTATTTAATGTCGAAATCTAAACTAAATATTTTGAAAACAATTATACTAAATTTATTTTGATGGAAATTAAAAAATGTATTGTTGGTCATTTTGTTATAAAATGTATTGTTGGTCATTTTGTTATAAAATGTATTGTTGGTCATTTTACTGTAAAATATAGTGTTGGTAATTCTATGAAATGTATTGATGTTCATTTTGTATGAAAGATGTATTGTTGGTCATTTTTCTATAATAAGTTATTGTCAGTAATTTTACTATAAAAATGTGTTTTTATACTGTCATAGTGTTTTGTTTTTGTTTTTGGGTTCACTATTAGTCCATAGCTGAAACCCTTACAGGTGCTTCCACCCCGGGTCAGGGTGGATCTGGGTACAACAGCAATTAATTGTTGGCTCCACGCTCCACAAAACCTCCAATCTCTCGACAATGGTCTTGCTACCGGATGTATTTTTATCGTCATACCCAGAAATAGTTATTACATTACATCATTGGGAATTGGTTTCGTCACCGATAACCCGACCATACGGCAGGTAGGACTTGTAGGACGATTTAAAATCTCCCGACCAGAGGCCTTGCTGACGGATGTAGTTTATCGTTATACCCAGGAATACTTATTACAATGCATTATTGGGAACCGGTTTTGTCGGCGATAACCCGATCGTACAGCAAGTCGGACTTGTAGAGGGATTTTACATAACGTCTCTGATTAGGATTTTAACATTTGTTTTTAAATTACTGCGATTAAAATCGAAAATCATGCTAGAAAGTAAAATAAATAGTTCACTTTGTTATTATTCAATGATGCACAATGTAAATAAAATTACATACAATCAAAGAAAATAAAAGAAAGGTAGTTTTTGAAGTGTACCAAAGCACATCAATGTCTGTCAGACCGAATCATTATTCTGTCTACTGCTAATTAAACTCTAAACATGTCTGTCTACATTTTTTTTGACAAAGTATAAGCTTTATGAATATAGATGATAAAAAAACAAATATGTTTGGTGTGTATTGGCGGAACACTCCACTCCGGCCATTGTCTTCTATCTAGTGGTGGTATTCATCGATTTTTCTTTTAACTTCAGTAGAATTTTTAAAATCAAAATTATAGCCTGTTTTATTTCTACTTGATACTAGAGAATTTCATTGGTTACCCCAATGGAGATCGCTTCAATGCTTTTAAATGCTAGCATTTAGATTTTACCCAATATATTTCTTATGGCATTGCAGAGTGTCTGTTTATATTCATAAATACAGGTTTTCATATTTCTATATTTCAATATATTTCTTATAGCATTCCAGTCAGTTTCTCTGTATCCGTAAAATCATGTCTTTAGATTTCTAGATGTCTCGCCAATATATTTCTTATGGCATTGTAAACTGTCTCTCTATGTTCATAAATGCAGGTCTTTACATTTCTAGATGTCTCAACAATATATTTCTTATGGCATTGCAGGTAATCTCTCTATATTCATAAATGCAGATCTTTAGATTTCTAGATGCCTCACTAATATATTTCTTATGCCAATGCAAGCAGTCTCTATATATTCATAAATGTAATTCTTTAGATTTCTAGATGTCTCGCCAGTATATTTCTGAAGGCATTATAGACTGTTTCTCTATACTTATAAATGCAGGTCTTTACATTTCTAGATGTTTCACCAGTATATCTCTTACAGCATTGCAGTCAGTCTATCTTATATATCCCAGCGCCTGATGCATTTTTATTCTATATTTTTACTGACCAAATGTCATATTTTTACAATTTCTGTAGATGAATGATTTGTTGATAGAATTATAAACTTATTACTTTGCCGCTTCTTGTATTTACTTTTTTAGTTTTATGGATTGTTTATGTTCTTCTTCTTCCGTGGAGAAGAAAATGAAAGAAGTTTGAAGTGTTGTTTTTCCAATATAATTTTCTTCTTCATTCCTCTTCTATGTGATGCGTCTCTCCAGAACATTGGCGAACACGGCGCTCCACAATTTCCTGTCTTCTATAGCTCTTAGTAAAGTTCGTCTTTTTGTTATCTCTCTTAATCCATGTTCTGACAACTATTTACACAAGCCCATTACGTAGGTTATGTTCTGTTTTCCTCTTCACTTCAGGTTTACGGCAACATCACGTTGAAATACTGTTTCCTGTACGATCACTGAAGTCCAGCAACCTCGAGCTTGGTCAGTACCTAGATGGGTGACCGCTTGGGAGTAGCAGGTGTTGAAAGTTTAGATGTGTGGTTGGTGCAATGGATAATAGCTCGAATTGTTAATCGGAGAGCCGAGTTCCAATTCCAGGTGGGCTCATTATATTCACTTACGCGCAAATAAACTTGTGAAATCTATGAATCTACATCTTCTCCCCCAAGCTATGAGTTAATTTGTAATCACTAAAAAATTATTATATCTTCACAGAAAATTCATACAATCTAAAACTATTTGAAAATCAATCTAGTTTTATTAGCCTGAAATTTTGACATTTTCTTTTTAGCTGTATTATTATTATTATTATTATTATTATTATTATTTACATATATGCATATATTTCTTTTACACAATACAAGGCTCAAGTGTCACTCAAGATATAATGTTACTGTGCGGTTTTGTATGCGCATAAGAAAGAGCAAGTAGTGAAGCCCTTGGAGGCTATGCAGAAAAGATAGCATCTAATTCCAGAAAGGGTCAAGATTTAATTAGTGAATAACATTACAGAGTTCAGTCATGGAGGGTAGAAGTATGGTGTGGATGTAGACTTTAGAAGGAACCAGAAACCCAATCCTAAAGAGGAAACAAGGGATAAACCTCTACTCCTCTATTCACCCCAAGCAAGGTGATAATGCCACTAAGATGCAAGGGGCTACTGGGAATGAAAGAGAATGAGAAGACTTTAGAAGGAACCAGAAACCCAATCCTAAACCGGAAACAAGGGATAAACCTCTACTCCTCTATTCACCCCAAGCAAGGGGATAATGCCACTAAGATGCAAGGGACTACTGGGAGTAAAAGAGAATGAGAAGACTTTAGAAGGAACCAGAAACCCAATCCTAAACAGGAAACAAGGGATAAACCTCTACTCATCTATTCACCCCAAGCAAGGGGATAATGCCACTAAGATGCAAGGGACTACTGGGAGTGAAAGAGAATGAGAAGACTTTAGAAGGAAGCAGAAACCCAATCCTAAACAGGAAACAAGGGATAAACCTCTACTCCTCTATTCATCCCATGCAAGGTGATAATGCCACTGAGATGCAAGGGATTACTGGGAGCGAAAGAGAATGAAAAAGACTTTAGAAGGAACCAGAAACCCAATCCTAAACAGGAAACAAGGGATAAACCTCTACTCGTCTATTCACCCCAAGCAAGATGATAATGCTATTAACATGCAAGAGACTACTGGTAATGAAAAAGAATGAGAAGAATTAAGAAGAAACCGGAAACCCTAACTTAAATAAGAAACTAGGGATAAACCTCTACTCTGAAAATTTTACTCACTAAAGGAGTGTGAACCGGACGATAAGCGAACCTATCTGTTTCTATTGGAGAGTAAGAAAAGAAAAGGAATAGATAAATATAAGCAAATAAAATTTCAGAGTTCAATGGGAGACGTTAGAGGTATAGTGTAGAAGTAGACTTTAGAAAGAACCGGAAACCCAATCATAGACAAGAAACAATGGATAAACCACTACTCCGGTTCAAAAGACCGGGGGGTGGGGATTATGAACCGGTCTATAGGCGAACCTATCTACTCCTATTGGGAGAAAAGGAAAAATAAAATAAAAATATATAATTAGCGAATAAAATTTCAGAGCTCAGTCGGAGACGTTAGAAGTATAGCGTGGAAGTAGATTTTAGAAAGAACTGGAAACCTAATTCTAAATAGGAAACAAGTGATAAGTCACTACTCCTGTTCAAAAGATCGGGGAGGAGTGTGAACCGGTCGACAGAAGAACCTATCTAGTTATCTTGGAAGAAAAGGAAAAAATAAGATAAAAATAAAATAGATAATAAGCGAATAAAATTTCAGCGCTCAGACGGAGACGTTAGTAGTGTGGGACTTTGGAAAGAACCGGAAACCAAATTCTAGACAGGAAACAAGGGTATAAACCTATACTCCTGTTCAAAAGACCTGGGAGGAGTGTGAACCGCTCGATAGGCGAACCTATCTACTTTATCAGGAGAGAAGAAAATATAAAATAAATAAATAATGAGTGAATAAAATTTCAGAGTTTAAGGGGAGACGTTAGAAGTATAATGTTGAAGTAGACTTTAGAAGGAACCGGAAACGCAGACGTAAAGAGGAAAGAAGGGATAGACATTTACTCTTGTTCAAAGACCAGGAAGGATGTTGAAACGGAAAAAAGGCGCGCCTATCAATTCCTAAGGTGAGAAAAATATTTAGGTGATAACATTTCAGAGTTCAGGGTAGACGTTAGAAACATGTAGTTGAAGGATATATATATATATATATATATATATATATATATATATATATATATATATATATATATATAGTCATTAAAAGAAACATAATACCACTTTCTCTAATCTTAATATGTTAAACTTAAAAGTAACACAATAACAGGTTATTCATTAGAAACTGACTCATTTTTAATCGTAAATTTGTACATGATGGCGTCCTCTATTACTTTCAAGCAAAACAGCCCAGAGGTCAATTTTTGTATGACCTCTTTTGTTTTTGATTACTGCTTGGGTATAGCTAAATTATTAAAGTATTCAACGGAGATTTCTTTTGTCAAGGTTTCTTAAATAACCCATTAGTGCTTCATTACTTGAAGTTTTATTTTTCTATAAATCTGTTTTTGACAATTTCCCATAAATTTTCAATTGGATTCACTTACCTTCCTTTCTATCATGATTGGACTTGATTTTTCTATCATGATTGGATAATTGTCAAAAGAGGAAGATGTTATTATTGCAGTGTCTTGTCTAGCTGTGTATTGAACACTGCTATCACGAATGACTGTGTCGAGTTCAGTGTTGGGTCTTGCCACACCCCACATCACAACAGATTCAGATATGGGCTGTTACCCGGACAGCTGAGTGTTATCATGTTCAGTCCTTTTCAAAAAATTATGAATGACCTGTGACTGGTGCCATGGGACACCGTCATGCCTATTGTGCACTGTTTAATGTACATATGCACTTCCAGCTTTTCCTGCATTAGTTCCGCATACCTTACACCATTCATCGTTGTTATTGGAGACAAGAAGTAGTGTCCTGCTGTTCCAGATTTAGACATGGCGACCCAAATCATTGTGGGCGAGGGCTTCATACACTGAATTATATACTTTTCATCAAATCTCTAAGGGATCTTCTGTTTCTTTGTCACTTTACATCTGAAAACATTGCTTTGTTTGTTTAGCAGCATATCAATTACTTATGGATCATTTAATGCCGAAATTTAATTTTCTTAAATAACCTGCGTTGTTTTTCTTTGTCCATCTCGCCTTCAATCTATCCCGTGAGTATCAGATTTTCCAAACCCTCTTTCCTATAAATTCCAACTGTCTCTTCCTGGTTTCAAGTATAAATTTCCTATTTGTGTTCATTTTCTCTAAAACCTCGCCGTTGCTAACATGTTCGGTCCATGGTATCCTCTGCATCCTTCTGTAGAATCACATTTCTGTTGCTTCAAGTTATTCCTTCATCTGTGCAGAGCTTAAATTCATAAAGTTTAAGTACTAAAAGAGGTAAGCTCATCAGACTATTACCATAAAAATATTTATAGAAAAGGCAAAGAAAAGATACATTACGGCACTAGGAAAGTGATCAAAACCAAGATGCCAGGTCGTGATTGATAATATTGAAAATTCTTCATTGGATCTTGTCCAGGATATCAAGATACATAGCGCTGATATGTTATACAAACTTACTTTTCCATTAATCATTTTGATAAGCATTGAAAGCTAATTAAATCATTTTCTCTGTGTTTTAGGATGCATAAATTTAACCAGTGTGGTATTTTTAAATCGAAACGTATAAAACGATACAAAAATAGCAACATTATTATCTAAATTACTTATATAAGTAAATCATTGACCGGATATAGTGTCTTTTGATGGTTCTCAAAATAACTTTATAGAACATCTAATTTTATGTTAATTTACTCATATGAACGCTATTATGAGCTAAAATTATTTTTAAAGAGTTTATTAATGTTTTAACCTCTAGTAAGTGTTGTTACTTCCTAGTAATCTGGAGCCTCTACACAAGGTAATAAAGGAAAGCATGACCAAAGGACTAATTGTCAATTGTAAGAAAGCAGTATTGGTAGTTAGAAGAACAATGGATTGGAGTCAATATCAGTGACGTACAGAAGCAGGAGGAGGCACGGTAGAGTAATGGATATCGGCTGGGATTGAAGAATCGAAGGGCCGAGTTCGAATTCCAATTCCAGTCAAATCCATTACATTCACTTACATGCAGATTTTGTCTTCTTCGACCTCCCTCCAGTCAACGGGTCTGCCACAGAAAGAAATGGCAACCTGCTGTGGGATAAAATTTGCCTCGTCAGACATGTATCGAAAGATACATGATCGTCTAAGTGTGTATCACGCGTGGCACATAACTGAACTGACAGAAGTTTAAGTTCCTGGGAATTTTTTTATTTAACAGACAACGGAAGGCAATTGGAAGAGCGGAAAATACCTTCCAAAAACTAAACAATGTATTAAGAAACAAGAAAATTTTGTAAGAAACAAAGGAAAGAAAGCTGAACTGTTATATAATACATAATCCTTCAATATGGCAATGACTGCTGGACAATTTCCTCGCAGATGAAGAGGAGACTTGGGACCACATGTGGTTCTACAGAAAGATGCTGAGAATACTATGAATGGAACATGTGGGCAACGGGGAATTTTAAAGAAAAATCGGAACAAAATGACAGAATAAAAAAGAACTATTTGACTTTTCTGGAACGCATAATGAAGAAAGAGGGCTTGGAGAATTTAACACTAACAGGTCATACTGAAGGAAAGATGGACAGAGGGAAACAGACTAAACTACTAAATGGCCTTGTGTAAATGGATAGCAGAATAAGGTGAAAGCGATCGTTAAAAGAAAATTCTAAGAGCTATAAAGGGTTAGAAGTTGCGGGGAGTCATTATCGCCATGTCCTGAAGCGACATGGCACATATAAAAGAAGTGATCCATTTAATTAACATACGATTTCGAAATGTTGTTTTGCTTCCTAAAATATACTCAAGCGCTGACTGCGGGGGCGATCACCATATGAAAACTAAAGGTAAAAACTACAAAAAAGAAAAAAAAAGAGCCTAAAACAAAGGTTAAACTGAAATGCAACAAACTCTACAGTGATTCAATCTGATAAGTGTCCCATAAATACTCCTTTCTCTCCAACACAATAATACCTCCACTATTGCCTATCACGTAAATGCCTCTCTCCAACACAATAATACCTCCACTATTGTCTATCACGTAAATGCCTCTCTCCAACACAATAATACCTCCACTATTGTCTATCACGTAAATGCCTCTCTCCAACACAATAATACCTCCACTATTGTCTATCACGTAAATGCCTCTCTCCAACACAAGTATATATCCTTGTTTAACAAATGAGATAATCGCGCTTCAAACTGATAACTCCTGTAAGAAATTGCGGCTAGTTTCTCA